>CM043699.1:100234535-100727035 GCA_023935145.1 Bretschneidera sinensis
CGCATCAATTGTGGGAGTTAGTGATAGTACCATGAACTTATATTGTGATCAGATCAATTATTATGCTCGTATATAACATCGCTTCAATACCCAAAAAAATACTTAATATAATACAATCTTCTATTATTCATATTATTCTTATTTTTTTTTTGCTGATTCTAACTAGATTGTTCTTCTCTTGCGATTTCTTTGCAAGTTCTGTTTTTAATGGAGAATATGTGACCATTATACTTGGCATGCTAGGTAAGAAGATAATTATTAGTATATTGTTTTATCACATAAAAAAGCATATCAACACATTCGTAACGTGTGTTGAGATGCTACTATATATATTATTAAGTTAGAAGCTTCATCTAGTGTCCATCTTTCAAGATGTATAAAAAACTATTGCTTAAATACATAACTCAAATATCTAAATAGGGTTAAATATGTAACTAAACTTACTCCAACTTCCCATATCATTCTCTCATGTTTTTCTCTCTCACTATCCAATCCAAGCTTAACCTTCTTACTCCCCTTATCTCTCTCAGCTTACGTCTTTATCTTCCAACATCCAACACAAGCTTAACATTCCAACTCTCCTTATCTCTCTCATATTCAACCCATGTCTTCCTTAATCTCTTTGTCTCTCTCATCTTCAACTCACATTGATTCTCTTTTTTTTTATTCTATCTTAATTAATCAACGTTAGCATATAGCACGTGTTGATATGCTACTATTTATAACTAGAGAATAATAGATGAACAAAAAACAAGATAAAAAAACTAAGAAAAGTGAGAATTACTTGTCTTACATGTTAATGAGTTTTGATGAAAAGATGAAACGATTGAAGTTTGTCTTACAAAAGACAAATTTAACTCCCAAGAATTATGTCTTAATGATCCTCAAAGATTTACTTTTGGTTAAGAGCAACTTGCTACAACAAAGACAAAAAATAAACATAAATAAAAGAAATTAAAGTTGTAAGATGTGCAAAGAGAACTAAATTTGCTATTCATCTAAAGATATTTTGACCATGCACATCAAAAAAAGAAAAAAAAATTACTATAACCAACAATCATTGACTCATAAGCTATTGCATATAAACTAGTCATGACAACCTGTAAGAAATCTCTACACAACAGAGATTGATATAGTTTGAGCTTTCTTTAGAAAATCGTGTGATAAAAAAATAATCTAAATTCCATAGCATATTTCTTTAATCGCTATACAAAAGGAATAAAATGAAGAGAGATTCAAGATTATTTTGAAAAGAGAGTTCTAAGAAGAGTATTATTTGCTAACACCTTAAAAATTTCAAGATGAAATCTTGGGGAGGTTAGTATTCTTATTGTTACAGTATATAGCCTTTGTATATAGAATATGCTAGTAGCAACTCATCTATAATTATTACTTTCCTTACTATTTATTTCATTTCTTAGACTATGTGTCTAAGTTAGCAGTATACAAACATGCACCTATGTATATTCAAACATGTACCTATCTGTAGACTAAGGTTCCAACCCAAGAGGAGGGTGAAATGAATTTTTAAAAACTTTCACTCATTTATTTGCAAGTTTATAAAAACAGTTAAATGCACAAGCATATAAACAAATAATGTTCTTTAAGTAAAAGAGTTTAAGGAAGAGAAAATGCAAACTCAGTTTATAGTGGTTCGGCAATATCGGATTCGTTCCGACCCTACATCCACTCTCTTCAAGGAACCTCCTTGAAGTGATCCATTGAAACTCTTAGTCGTACAACTTCACGAGTGTTGTACAAACCTTACAAACAATCTCTTCCTCTTAAAAGTTTATCTCTTCCTCTCGGAAGATAGTCTTTTCCTTGCGGAAGTTAATCCCTTTACAATAAATATGAGTTGCTGTAAAGTAAATGGTAGAGAGATAGCAATGAATGCTTTTATAAATGAACAATATCTCTCTTTCAAAGAAAAGCTTGAAGAATGGCTCAACAATAAATCTTTCAAAGCTTTTGTGTATTAATGAGCAAACTCTTAATTGAATGTGTAATCTCCTCTTGTTAAATGCTCATCGAAGTGGGTTTATATAACCTTGAAGTAATATGACCGTTAGACACTGACTTGATAGGTTTGGCGCATTAAATTCTCAAGTCTGACATCTCCAACGGTCATATTTTTTGAATTACTAGTCTACTAGGTCTTAGTACCAGTCGACTGGGTCAAGTGAAAAGTCTCACTTTTAAGGCTTTGGTAGAGTACCAGTCGACTGGGTCCTAAGTACCAATCGACTGGGAACTCATTGTCCGAGATATCAGTCGATTAGTATAGATCACCTAGTCGACTGGGGACATACTGTCCCATATCCCAGTCGACTTGTATAAGGAGCCAGTCGACTGAATTGCCTTTTAACCCAGTTATTCATGTTAAAGAATGTTTTTGACTTTGAAAGGTTTGAATAATTAGTTTTGTCAAAATGCTTTTATAAAAAGAGCCGTAAATCAAGCTACTTACTTGAACATAAGAGATTTATAGTTTGTTACTATACCTTAATGCCTATACTAAATCTTCTGTCTTGACTTAGTGGCTGATACGGGTTGAGTTCTTGCATCTTGATACTTTGCTGAAAGCTTTTATTGTTTAAACATTTAGATAAAACTGTTAGTACAAATTGAGTAGTGTTTTGTCATTATTAAAATTTAGATAAGGGTCAACAATCTCCCCATTTCTGATGATGACAAAACTAATAAGAGAAAACAGTTTTAAAAACTAAGTGTTGGGTTTTTAGAAAAAATGGGCAGAGTTTTCTCTGTTTTTTTGAATAAAACCAACCTGTTAAACAGTTCAAAGTAGTTTATAATCAACCCAACCAAGTAACTCAACATCATCTTATATTCAATAAGTTGTTTGGAGCATTGGTCCCCCTAAATCTATGCTCTATTTTAAGTTAACAGTAATACTTCTCTGTTTTCTCGTTTTTCTCTCCTGTTTTGACAACAATAGAAAATGGTGTAAATCTAAAAAATAAGCAACATAGATACTCTAGATAATAAGAGCATGCATAAATAAGCTTGTATGCGAA
Source organism: Bretschneidera sinensis (assembly GCA_023935145.1). Taxonomy (NCBI): domain Eukaryota; kingdom Viridiplantae; phylum Streptophyta; class Magnoliopsida; order Brassicales; family Akaniaceae; genus Bretschneidera; species Bretschneidera sinensis. The sequence goes on from CM043699.1 coordinate 100,237,574, forward strand.
AATTAGGTATAATTCAGAGCTTAGAAGACTTCCCGAGAAGAGTCGAAAGTTTTCATACGTGCATAAGTAGTTAAAGCATATCTCCGATCAATGAAGGATTCAAACTAAGTAACATATTGTGTAAAAGTAAAGCAAGTATATGAATCATAGTGTAATCATGAAATATAGTCATATATAACCAAATATCCATACAACGCGGACTTCTAAGAGCCGAAAATGAAAAACTGAAATGTATGAAAAAAGTGAGAAATGTTCGTGCCAAGAACAACTAATAGCTACACAACTAAAAAAAAACATAAGCAACTCAGTGAGTGGGAGAATCAGAGTGGTCTCGTATAAGATCCTGAAGCTCAGCCAATGAGCTCTCTGTGTGCTCTCGGTGTAGCTCGAAGTCATCTCTAAGGGAGCGGAGGTCATGATGCATGGCATCAACAAAAGAGCTTAAGCTCTGGAACATGGACTGCATAGATAGCTGAAAGCTTGTAATGGCCTAGAGCAGATCGCATTAGCCAACTGGACCAGTACTAGAACCACCATGAGGTGGTACTCGATCATCTATGTCTATAGCAGTGGTAGGGGCTGCAACATCTGGACCCTCATCATCCTCCTCACTACTGTCATCCTCGCCAATCCTTATGTTCTTCCCGGCTTTGGAATAGATCATCCCACTCAAACCGTGCATCCCATCTTCTTTAGAGAAAAAATGTTGATGATATCTTTGAGGCCGATGTCTTGAGCCTCTGATACAGGAAGAGGAACCCGGAAGTGTTGGAGGATGAGGGTGATGAGCATCCCATAGGAAAGGCACCCAGAGTCACTAGCTTCGCCGTTTATCATGTTGGCAAATAGTAGGGGGTAGATATTGAAGTGATGTACAATCTTAAGACACCAAATCAATACCACATCTATCTTCGAGATATAGCTTCAACTACCAAGTCTTGGATGGATGGTCCAACTCACTATAAGGTTGAACAACTTCGAATCGAGGGCCATGTTACTACATGTGTGAAATATAATGGGCTGAAAGATATAGTTAGGGTCACCCCTAACGATCTGACATGCCTTCTCGTAGTCGAAGTTGTCTGGCCATCTGTCCAGACTCTATTAGATCTTTCCCACAAGAATCCCCAAAATACTCACTAGGAAGTTAGTGTTGACCTCGAATTCTACACCCATCACACTGGTTCTAAACCGAAGAGCCAATGGACAAGGTTTCACCAAGTTCGGGTAGAACTGGTGAATCAGGCGTGGGTAAAATTTTTTGTGAATCTTGACAAGTGGAGTCAAGCATATTGCCTCAAAGGGAGGTAGTATATCAAAGTTAGCATGACGAATAGATTCGAAGTCAACAAATCTACTCATCATAATCTTTTTATGACGTATGATAGTGGTATACCTCTCTTTGGTGATCGGACTCTAAAACAGAGAGTTGTCAAGCTTTGTCCTCGCCTTTTTGCTTGAGGAGCCTGCCAATCCTTTCATTTTGGTGTCCGGTGTCGTAGATTTCTTGGACCTTGGCCTAGTAGGTGCATGAGGTCCTCTAACTGTGGTTTTGATACAGATTCTCTCAGACATTTTGGAAAAAAAATGTTTTTAGGGAGAGTGAGATTTTGGGGAAAAAAGAAATTTCAACCGTGGAAAGTTGAAATAAAGGTTATGAGTGTTTAGATCAAGGAATTTATGGAGTGTTTTTCTGAGATTTTAGAGAAAGAGGAAAATTTCTAGAGAGAGAAAGCTTAAGATTTTCAAAAATGGCGTGAAACTGAAGAAAAAAAAAACTAAAGAGACTATTTATAGAATCGCGATACCAGTCGACTGGGTTAGGGAACCAGTCGACTGAGTCTTTCTCAGTTTTGGGAATTATTATCATACCAGTCAAATAGGTAAACTGGCAGAGATACACCAGTCAATTGGGTCTCCCTTGCTAGTCAACTGGGTAGTTACCAAAAATTCAAATTTTGGCTCTAAATGGGGTTTTGTTCTACTAGTCGACTGGGTAGTTGGACCAGTCGACTGGATAAATAGGCAGTGTGTTACCAGTCGACTAGGATAGACTTACCAGTTGACTGGACCCTTAAAAAAAACTTTTAGTTTAGAGTCGTAGCATGAAATTTGTTTATCTATGCCATCTTAAGTGAGGAAAATATTAAATAAGGTTTAATACTCATTTACTAGATGTCAAATATGCAAATGATGACAGATGATGCAATCAGGTATACAGCTTATCATAATCTAATAATCCTATTAACAGTCTAATTTTACAAAAACTAGTTTCGCTTAAAGGTTTTGTAAGAATGTCAGCTATTTGATCTTCTGAAAGTATGAATTCTAGTCTTATATACCTTTTTTAGCATGGTCTCTTAAGAATTGATGTCTTATTTCTATGTGTTTGGTTCTAGAGTGTTGAATAGGGTTTTTTAGCATGGTTTCTTAAGAAATGATGTCTTATTTTAAAGTTCATGTCATAGTCTTCTAGTTATTGTTTCATCCATAATATTTAGGCACAACAACTTCAAGCTGCAATATATACCACCTCGGCAGTTGATAGTACAACAGAGTTTTGTTTCTTGGAAAACCAAGAGGTTAACATTGCACCTAAGAATTGGTATGTTCTACTAGTGTTTTTTCTATCTAACCTACACCCTGCAAAGTCAACATCTGAATATCCTACAAGCTCAAAAGACGAAATCTCTAGAGTACCATAATCCTAGGTTTTGAGTTTCTTGTAGATATCTAAGGATTCTTTTTACTACAATTACATGTGATTCCTTAGGATTAGCTTGAAATCTAGCACACATGCATACACTGAACATTATATCAGGTCTACTTGCAGTTAAATACAGCAAAGCTCCTATCATGCTTCTATAATATTTAGTGTCTACACACTTACCTCCTTCATCAATGTTAAGTTTTGTAGATGTGCTCATAGGAGTACCAAGTGACTTTGAGCTTTCCATCCCAAACCTCTTTAGTAGGTCTTTGGTGTATTTTAATTGATTGATGAAGATGCCTCATTTCAATTGTTTTATTTGAAGTCCAAGGAAGTAGATAAGCTCTCCCATCAGGCTCATTTCAAATTCACTTTGCATGCACTAGGCAAACTCTTGACACATAGATTTATTAGTAGCACCAAATATAATATTATCAACATATATTTGGACTAGTAGAGTGTCATTTTTGTGAGTTTTTGTGAAGAAGATTGTGTCTATTTTTCCTCTTATAAAATTATTGTCAATAAAAAATTTATTTAGTCTTTCATACCATGCTCTTGGAGCTTGCTTCGACCCATATAGAGCTTTAGAAAGCTTGTAAACATGATTTGGAAGACTATGATTCTCAAATCCAGAAGGTTGCTCAACATATACCTCTTCTTCTATAAAGCTATTTAAAAAGGCACTTTTTAGATCCATTTGAAATAATTTAAACTTATTAAAGCATGCAAAGGCTAATAACATTTGAATAGCTTCTAATCTTGCTATGGGAGCATAGGTCTCATTAAAGTCTATTCCTTCTTCTTAATTATATCCTTTAGCAACTAGTCTAGCCTTGTTTCTAGTCACTATTCCATTTTCATCCATCATATTTCTAAATACCCATTTAGTTCTTATTATTGTATGATTCTTTGGTCTAGGAACTAGATTTCATACATTGTTTCTTTCAAATTGATTTATTTCTTCTTGTATGGCAATTATCCAATCATTATCCTTCTCGGCTTCTACAAATGTTTTAGGTTCTATTTTAGACAAATAGGCTACATACTGCAAATATTTCTGATAGAGGAACGAGTTCTTACCCCTTATCGATCACTAATCACTTGATCGATTGGGTGATAATTTACATACCTCCAATCTTTGGGAATACCATCCTCTTGTTGACTTGTAGATGGTTGATCTAATTGGAGAGCTTCTAACTCTTGATTTGTTTGAGGTGGGCTCTTCTTTGGGTCAACAGTAGGAGTAGGTATTTCCGTTCTTGGAATGAAATCTATATCATCATTGAAAGAAACTTCTCTACTACTAATTGGGTTAGACTCGTCAAGGGCTATATGTATGGATTCTTCTACCACTAAAGTTCTATTATTGAATACTCTATAAGCTTTACTAGAGGTTGAATACCCTAAGAATATCCCCTCATTGATCTTAGAGTCAAATTTACCCAAGTTAGTTTTATTGTTGTTTAGGATAGAGCATTTACAACCAAAGGTATGAAAATAAGAGATATTAAGCTTTCTTCCTTTCTATAATTCATATAGAGTTTTGTTTAGCATAGGCCTAATTAAAATTCTATTCAAGATATAGCAGGAAGTGTTTACCGCTTCTGACCAAAAGTATTTTGGTAAACTATTTTCACAAGGCATTGATCTTGCAAATTATTCTAGAACTCTATTTTCTTCTCAACAACTCCATTTTGTTGAGGAGTTCTAGGAGCTGAGAAATTGTGATCAATTCCATTTTCATCACAAAATTTTGAAAAGCTTTGGTTTTCAAATTCTTTCCCATGATCACTTCTAATGCTTGAAATACAAATCCCTTTTTCATTTTGAACATTTTTGCAAAAGTTTTCAAATACTTTGTAAGCTTCATCTTTGTAAGCAATAAAGATAACAAAGGTATATCTTGAATAGTCATCAACAATAATAAGAGCATATTGATGGCCACCTAGACTAATGGTACTTATTGGACCAAATAAGTCCATATGCAAAAGTTCCAATGGTCTAGTAGTTGAGACTACATTTTTTGATTTAAAATAAATTCTAATTTGTTTTTCCATTTGACAAGCATCACATACTTTATCTTTTTCAAATTTGATTTTGGGAAGACCAATGACTAAATTTTTTCTAGAAATGATTTTTAAACAAATCCATGTTCACATGACCACGCATTCTATGCCATAGCCATGGGTTTTCATTAAATGCGGGAAAATATTTTTCATTTTTCGAATGCAAGGATTTTAAATCAACTATATAGACATTTTCATGTCTTTGGCCAAGAAACTTGATCTTATTACTCTTGATGTCTATAACTAGACAATGAGAGGTTTCAAATATGACTTTGTTGCCTTTGTCACATAATTGACTAATACTTAGTAAATTTGGCTTAAGGCTTTGTACTAACAATACATTATCTATGGTTGAGAAATCATTACCAATTTTTCTATGTCCAATGATCTTTTTTTTTTGTGTTGTCTCCAATGGTGACATGTCTGCCATCTCTTAGAGTTAGTTCTTTGAATACACTTCTATCACCGGTCATGTGCCTTGAGCATCCACTATCAAAGTACCAACAGTTACCTTTTTCTTTGGTGTGGAGACATATCTACATCACACAAGCATATACAATTGCGCTTTTAAGTACCCAAAATTTCTTGGGTCCTTTGAGGTTAGTCCTAGAAAATACGGTTCCTTTTGGGACTCATACTTTCTTAACAATATAAGGTGCTCTATATTTGTAGACATGTTTATGATGCAGAATCCTAAGGTAGTAGTTATTGAAATTTCTAGGACGACTTAGTTGTGCGTGTCTATAATTCTTTAGATAAGAATTCCTAGGATACATGTTTCTAATGTGAGGAATATGCATGTCATTTCTAGGAAATGTATGATGACGATTTTTTGGATACATGCTTGCATTGTTATGAATATGCATATTATTTCTAAGATAATCATGATGGTAATTCCTAGGATATGCATGTGCAGTGTGCAAGTTTTGATTATACATGTTGTTTCTAGGATGCACATGATGGTTATTCTTAGGATATGTATAAGCATTTCTTGAATGAGCATACATATAAGTATGAGTATTTCTAGGATGTTTCATTCTTGTATATACATTTGAATTAGTATCTCTAAATCTACTCATTGAGGGAATGCTTTTGACCTTGATAGTGGTCTTTGAAGTAGAGGCTTCATTCACACATGATGCTTTCATGAATAAACTCTCTTTTGATTTTTGCTTGCCTAATAGAGAATAACCTAACCCGGATTTTATTCCATTTAATCTTTGGCAAGATAGCACTTCATCTAGCTTTTCTTTTCCAAGCATGAGTCTAGATATTGTGCCTTTTAATTCTATTATCTTCTTCTTTAAGTTATCATTTTCATCTTTAAGAAAATCTTGAGAAGAATCATAAAGCAATAAAGATAGTTTATCTTTTTCTTCTTTTAGACCTGCTATCTCTTTAGAAAGAAACACCACCTCCTTTTTTAAGAATAGTGTTCCTAGAATCGAATTTCTTCAATTCTTCATATATTTCATTTATGACTTCTATTAATTCTTCACTACTACTAACAATGTTAATTTTTGAAGAGGAAGAAGTCGATACCTCATTTTCGTCGTCTATTGCCATGAGACATAGGTTGGCAGTTTCCTCGTATCCAATCTCTTTATCTGAGGAGTCTTCTTCTTCATCATCACTCCAAGTGGTTGCAATCATAGCTTTCTTTTTAAAGCTCTTATATAGTTTGCTTGTAGCTGTACAATCGACCTTGATGTGATCGGGCTTTTTGCAACCATAACACACAAGTGATTCCCTTTTTGAAGTGGGATCCTTTGTGTATGGTTTCTTGCTTTTCTTCAAGAATCTATGAGATTGTTTGTGATTAAAGCCATCTCATGGTCTTCTTCGCTGCTTTCCACCTCTTTTTCCGTTTCTTCCTCTTTGTTGCTCGTGGAGGCTTTGAGAGCAATCATTTTTTTCTTTTTCTCATCATCATTAATAATGGGATTCATTTCTTCCATCTTGTATGTCAATAATGATCCGAGAAGTGTTTCGACATCAAGTTTATCGAGATCTTTGACCTCCTGAATGGTCGTCTTCTTTGGTTTCCAAATAGGTAGCAAAGATCTTAAGATTTTTCTCGTTAGTTCAAACTCCTTAATTTTCCTACCAAGAAGCTTCAAACCGGTAACAATAGTTGTGAAACGTGAGTGCATTTGAGAAATTGTTTCGTTATGGGACATTTTAAAAGATTCATATTCGGATACTAGCATATAGATTTTTTATTTTTTAACCTCGCTAGTTCCTTCATATGTAACTTGCAGTTTATCCCAAATCTCCTTAGTCGAAACACATGCAAAAATTTTATTATATTCTGAAATATCTAAAGCACTATGTAAAATGCTTGTGGCTCTACTATTGAGAGATATCATTCTACAATCCTCATCATTGAACTCAGTTTTGAGTTTAGGCATTGTATGATTGATTTCTCCAATAGTTATTTCCTCTCTATAGAATATAATCTTGTCATTCGACAAAGATTTTCGTCATTTTTTCCAATAATTATAATTGGAGCCATCGGATCAACTCAAGGATTTTAAGCCTGAAATTGAGAACGAGGCTCTGATACCAATTGTAGATTGAGATTCCAACCCAAGATGGGAGGTGAATTGGGTTTTTAAAAACTTTCACTAATTTATTTGCAAGTTTATAAAAACAGTTAAATGTACAAGCATATAAACAAGTAATGTGCTTTAAGTAAAAGAGTTTAAGGAAGAGAAAATGCAAACTCAGTTTATAGTGGTTCGGCAGTATCGGATTCGTTCCGACCCTATGTCCACTCTCTTCAAGGAACCTCCTTGAAGTGATCCACTAAAATTTTTAGTCGTACAACTTCACGAGTGTTGTACAAACCTTACAAACAATCCCTTCCTATTGGAAGTTTATCCCTTCCTCTCGGAAGCTAATCTCTTCCTTGCGGAAGTTAATCCCTTTACAGTAAATATGAGTTACTGTAAAGTAAATGGTAGAGAGATAGCAATGAATGCTTTTACAAATGAACAATATCTCTCTTTCAAAGAAAAGCTTGAAGAATGGCTCAATAATAATCTTTAAAAGCTTTTATGTATTAATGAGCAAACTCTTGATTGAATGTGTAATCTCCTCTTGTTAAATGCTCATTGAAGTGGGTTTATATAACCTTGAAATAATATGGCCATTAGACACTGACTTGATAGGTTTGGTGCATTAAATGCCAAGTTTGGCGTCTTCAACGGTCATATTTTTCGAATTACTAGTCGACTGGGAACTCACTGTCCGAGATATCATTCGACTGGTATAGATCACCCAATCGACTGGGGACATACTGTCCCATATCCTAGTCGACTGGGTTGCCCCTTCAACCCAGTTCTTCATGTTTAAGAATGTTTTTGACTTAGAAAGGTTTGAATAATTAGTTTTGTCAAAATGTTTTTATAAAAAGAGTCATAAGTCAAGCTACTTACTTGAACACAAGAGATTTACAGTTTGTTACTCTACCTTAATGCCTATACTAAATCTTCTGTCTTGACTTTGTGTCTGATAAGGGTTGAGTTCTTGCATCTTGATTCTTTGCTGAAAGCTTTTATCGTTTAAACACTTCGATAAAACTATTAGTACAAATCGAGTAGTGTTTTGTCATTATTAAAATTTAGATAAGGGTCAACACTATCTATAATAAGAAGTCTTAGCTTTGATTTCCATTATGATGTGGGTTATTTGTCTAATTTGTATATTAACTTTTTTTTTATTATATGTGGGTTGTATTAATATTATGGGAGTTAGTGATACATGAGCTTATATTATGATCAAATCAATCATTATGCTTGTATATAACATCGCTTCAATACAAAAAAAAAAATACACTTAATACAATACAATCTTCTGTTGTCCATATTATTCTTTGGGTTAAAAGTATCACTGGTCTTTGATAGTTGTCATGTATATCATTTTGGTCATTGACAGTTTAATTGAATCAAATTAATCCCCGACTAATACATAGTGTATGAACATTACCCTTTTTATTATTTTTGTTAATGGACGTAAACGTTCGTGAACATGTGCGTATCACGTGATAGTGGAAAACAAGAATCTAAACTTAAAATCTCAAATTCTGGATCAAAACCCTCTTCTTTTCTCAGTACCTTTCTTTCCTCTTATGAAATCCAAAGAAACTCCCTCAATTCAAGAATTTTCTCTCAATTTCTTCTCATCCCCCACAAAAAAAAAAAAAAAAAAAAAAAAAACTCTCAATCCCTACACTTTTCTCTATTCGAATCCTAAGAAAACTAAGAATTAGAAAGGAAAAAAAACATAGACCCAAATTTTATGTCAATTTCTTACCTACCAAACCTATCCAAAGAAAAATTTAAAACCATTCTTTAATCCCTAAAATTTCATTTTCTTCAAGTTAGTTACCTAAATCATTTTTTGAAGAAAATCACCACGAAAAATATTTTCTCGCTGCCTAATCAACTCATTTCCTTTTAAAAAAACCCAGAAATGCCTTAACCACGAAGCCCTCGTCTATGTGATTTGACTGAGAAATTGGATCTTGCAGCAAATCAGTGTTGACTCAAGTTCTTGGCTGTTGCTATGCACCATCGTCACAGTTCCAAATCTCGAGAAAAGTCATCGTTATTTGTGTCGTTGTTCCCTTCACCATCGCTTACCCATATATACAATTTTTAAGCTTTATCTATATGCATCCGTTTTCATTTTGACGGCAGATATTAGCTTAGTTCAGATTTTGTAGGAGATTTGGTCATGGATTTGCGTTTAAAATGGAATTGAGCTTGATTACAGTATATTTCATAGTAGTAAGCTGAGTATGAACTTATATTTAACAAGATGAATTTGTTTATATTAAGTTTTGTACCAGTAAATTGAATAGTTTGAGTAATTGTTGATTTCATTCCTTCCTATGGTTGAATTAAATGTTCGAATATCTATATTTTCCTTTTGGTTCTGTAAGAATGTGAGTTGATGCTTGGAAAATTTTAATTGCCATTGAGAATGTTGTAAAAACAGTGGCCATTTTTGGTGTTCTTTCTCGTTGTCACCAAAAAATGACATGAGTCATTTTGGTGAGTTTCTTCAAAAATGACTTAGGTAACTAACTTGAAGAAGATGAAACTCATTTTTTTAGGGATTAAAGAATGGTTTTATATTTTTCTTTGGATTTCACAAAAGAAATATGAGGTTTCGATCTGTTTGATAAGTAAGAAATTGAAGGAAAATCTAAGTATCTGTTTTTTTCTTCTAATTCTCAGTTACCACTGCCATGTGATATGCACGTGTTTAAGGACATTTACGTCTGTTGTGTATTAGTTGAGAACCAATTTGATTCAATTAAACTCTGAGAGACCAAAATGATACACATAGCATTTTATCATGGACCATTAATGCTTTTAATCCTTATTCTTTCTATATTCAATTAACCTAACATGGTATCAGAACCATAGCTCTGTCAAAGTGTTTGTCCAAAACAGTTTCCATCGCATCCTGTCATCATTCACCATTTGCTGCCATCTCCAATGCCATAAATCGTTTGTGATAATCCTTCTCAAATCTCAACATTCCGATGCTCAAATTGTTAAACTGGATTTGCTCGCTGGTTGTCAAAGACCTCGCCTGCAAAACCCAATGCCACCAACATCGCACGCTAGATGAAATTCCTTATATAAAGTTCGTGAACTAGTATCAATATTATAATAATACTTTTAAAAATAAAATTCAAAAACAAACTTTAAAATTCAATAAAACTCATGTAATAGATCAATTACACAAAATTTCAACAAAAATTATATATATGATTTAATCTATATTTTATCAATGGTTTAAAAAAATTTAAATTTTGTAAAAAAAATTAGAATTTAGATTGTAGATTAAAGTTTATAAGAACATGCCAATTTTTGTAAATGTAAAATTCTCACTAATACATTTTAGATTATAAGTTATGATAATTAATTTTATTGTAATAAATATTAAAATCTTAAAGAGAATTTCACCAACTTTATAAAAGTTTTGGCCATACTTAAACTGAAGCCATAATAATAAGCTAAACATTATTGGCTGTAATGAAAAATATCTTAATACATAGCACTTTTGGGTGGGTGTTACAATTCCAGTAATACAAAGAAAACAAGATTGCCTATTACCAAAGAAAAACATAGAAAGACAAGCTAGCTTTCTTGTTTTGCAAGGCCACATGAAATGTGTTAAAAAGTTTCAAATTTTGTAAGCTTCTTTTGTCAATTAACTCAATGATGTTGCCGTACAAATTGTATACTGAGTAGAACTGATTACGTTGATGGTGGAGTCACCATTGCCGACCCATGATCAGACCCATCACCTATTTATATATATATGAACATCTAAAATGTTCTCCAAAATGCTGCCTTTGTTTCTTTCAACTGTCCTTGAATGCAAATTTTTTTGGATACTTCGATTTGTTCTAGGCAGTGTTTTCAGGTGAAAGTGTTGGAAGAGGTGTTTTGTTTCAATGAAACGAGTCGTAAGTTTAGAGGTATTGGGATATAGGCCTTTTGAAACGTTAAAGTGTTTTGAAATTTTAATAAAATAATAAAAATTAATTAATTAAAATAATATAAATTATGTAAATATAATAATTTAAATTAATCAATTTTCTATAAATTTTAATATTTTTATTAACTCTCTAGAGTATATAAATTATAATTATAATTTTAAAATACTAATATATATTTATATATACATTATATAACATTTTTTTATTTTTATATTGTTGTAACGTATAAATGATTAATTAAACAGTTTGTAGTTATTATTAAACTAAATCACATATGATAAATATTTATGAAACATAATGATATAACTAAAAGAACAATTAATTTGGTAGTTAAGGTTTGAATTCTTACTAATTTGGATATAGATTTGAACTTTAAACTTGTATTTTTTTAATTTTTAAAGTTTTTTTTAAAAAAAATTCAACGGAGGATACACCGTAATTACTGTAACATAAAAGGCACCTCCGACGTGAATATACACTCTAAAGCAAAAGGCGTACGTTTGGCCTCATAATGTTTTGTTTTAGACTTGCTTTTAAACAAACTTAGAAAACACTTTTAAAAACATTAGTTTTAAGTTTGTACAAAATTTTATTAATAGTTTTAAAAAAATTTATTGACAACAAAAATATAAATATAAAATCTAAAAAATAATGTTATCCGTGAATTTAAAATTTACCGGAGTTTCGTACCGGCCTTGCATTATGAACCCCTTTGGGGAGTAGTGCAATTCAGAAATGTTGAAACTAGAAAGTGAGAGCTAGGAAAATGAGTAGACTTAGAATAACATCCTTTTCCCCTCTGCCACAATCTTTGTTTCATTTCCCCACCACTTTTGGATTTGTTTGAAGGATCCCACCACAAGATTTGCATTTTACTCTTTGTATCATCATAATCAAGTTTTGATATCTTTGTTGATTTGCTTTTAAATGTATTAAATTGATGGACCTAGACCCTTTTTTCTTAGTCAAAGTGGAACCAATTTGAATATAATAATATATGTTCATTGAAATGCTTAAATAATGAATAATATTTTTTTATTTTTAAAATAATTACATTAACCCACTTGAGATTAATTTATAATTATATTTACCTTATTTAGTTTTTAAATTATACATTTATCTACTTGTGTCGTTACTCGTTAGTTGTCTGTTAGTTAACTTTTTAAAATCTAATCAAACTTTATATCAATTCATCAAAATTTATTGAAAACTTGATTTTACTCTTAATAATTTCAAAATCGAATCAAAGTCTTGATGTTATTTGGAAAAAATGTTTGATTGGATTTTGAAATTATTAAAGATAAAATCGAGTTTTCAATAAGTTTTGATGAATCGATATAAGATTTGACTAAATTTGGAATAATTGACTAATGAAAAACTAACGAAAAGTTAACGATAAATAGATAAATACATATTTTAAAAACTAAGTAAAATAAATATAACTATAGACTAACTTTAAGTTAATATATATTACCCTAATTTTTATGATAAGCATACTTGCAACATGCAGACATAAATCAAATATAACTTTCCAGTGTTCATCCAACTTTAGTGTTAATTTTTGTTGACCACAACTTAAAACTAATTAAGCCGCAAAAGTTTAATACAATTTATGGTATTCACCAACCTTTCTTAGAGATCCTATGTTGATGTGTTCAGGTTTTTGAGGACCCGAGGTGATCAAACCTCGAGTCGGGCTCACTCGAACCATTTTCCGTAAGAACCAACCTCTTAAGTTCATATTTAAGCTAGTTGGTTATTTTGATTTTGGCTTATTTTCGATTGGGTTTTATATTTTGTTGTCTTAATCTGTCCGTTGGTTCAACAATAAATATTATTAAAAAAATTGGGGTATATTTTATGTAACAAATCATAAATTGTTTAATTATATCTAAATTCACAAGTAATTTTTAAAAAAAAATGAGTAGAAGTGTTATTTTTTATGTATTAAAAACAAAAAATAAACATGACTAAATATTGTTTTTGGATGGGCTTTGGATTTTATTTTATTTTTTTACATAAAACCAAGTTTCGATCGAAAAAATATCTTCCAGCTTATTGTTTAACCCCAAGCCCAAAAAATATAAAGGTCAGAGCGGACCAGGCTTTCTATGTGGGTTTGATACATTTGCCTCTTGAGGGTAGCCTGTAGAGCGCGGTGGCTGTCATATGCAGGATCACATTTCCTTATTACGAAAGGCATATATGGTTCACTTAAAGTATTATCACGGGTGAACCAATCAATGCTGCTGGATGCGTAGGCATCCCATATCTTCAATCTTCATCTTTAATAATAAGTGTGAGATTTTTAGTTTGTATTTTTTTAAAAATTCATTTCATGTTGCTAAATATGAGTATAAATATGAAAAATAATATTTATTAAGAAACATATATTTTTAGTTTGTGCTCATTGACCCGTTATCTATAAGATTTGAGCCGATTTTCATATGAGCCGTTAGGAAACATATATTTTTAGTTTGTACCCATTGGCTCGTTACCCATAAGATTCGATCTGTATCTGGTCCATGTCACCATTTTCTCACCTAAGTAGGGAAATTTTTGTCAATATCCGTTTTTAATCTGTTATCCGTCCACTAAAACATAGGTATGAGTATGAAAAATAAGACTCATTAAGAAACATGCATTTTTAGCTCGTACCAGTTGATTGACTACCTGTAAGACCATACCCGTACCCGACCCAATCTGTCCATTTCTCACCACTATTTAATATGGTATCGAAGGCTACTTAACTTGGTTTCTCATTCATTTCAATTGAGTTTGGAATTGAAATTGATACAGAATAATAATGTTTTCTAATCGTTTTACTCGTTAACGTATAGAGATTTAATTGAGTTTTTTCAATCAACTTAAGTTTCAAAAATAATTGATAACTCAATTATTTTTTAATATGATATTAGAACCTCAAATTTTTGTTTTTAATGGGATATCATTTTTCATTTAATATTTCAGTCAACAACTTTTTATTATTTGATATCTGGGATTTTTTATATTTAAGTTTCATTCAGTTTTTTACTCTTTGATAACTGAGTTTTTCAAGTGTAAAGTTTTTTATCCATAATCAACTTACACATGCAGTGATGCGTTAAAATATAAAAAAATTAATTGAGTTATTTTAATTAATTTAAAATTTTAAAATAATTAATAACTCAAGTGCCTTTTTAATATTACAAATAAAAAATTATGATTTTAATCTTCAAATTTTAATTTCATACTACACAAGGTAATCTAAAATTGTTCCCATCATAAAATTGTTGAATGAGATTTTTGTATGCTTTTAACACATCCGCACATGCACGCATAACATGCTAAAGAATCGAATTTGCCGCTTAAAGTTGAAAAAGGTCACTTTTGATGGAAACCACAGAGGGTTTTGAATTTTAGTTGGGGAAAGTGACTGCATGATGATGTATCCCTCTAAATTAAGAGTCCAACTTCGACGGATCCGAAACCGAAATTTTTTATCGATAAATATTTAAATTTTTATTTTTTATTAAGTTATTATTATAATTTTTAATAATTATGAGTCACGGAATCAAAATTCCTAAATTAATCTAGTAAAACTAAAGCTTGCTCTGTTTTTTTCCTTGTCTTTTGGGTCTTTTAATGCATGAATGTATCAATTATATTCTATAACCACCAATTCCATATCGATTTAGGGATTTAGGGTAGGATTTGGACCTTACTTTTTGGGTAGCGTTTGTGTACATGTTTAACGCAGTAAGTGTTTGCTTTGTTAAGTTTTTTTTTTTTTTTATCGGTAAAGTTAATTTATAGATAAAAAATTATGTATAAAAATTATACTGAGCATACCTAGGAAATAAGAACATGAAGAACAATTACAGGCTTATTATAAAATCAAGAAAAATAGCATATACAACTCTATAAATACGAATTTTAATTTTCCTGATTATGCTGTTTGGGGAAGCAACTGTGCCTTCAAACTATCTAGCATTCTTAGCTAGCCAAATGTGAGCCAGCATGCTTGGCCCTAGCAGGCGGGCCAATCCCTCTAGCTTCCTTTTGGATCCATTTTGCTGCACTTTTGATGGTCTTCATGCCCCTTCTGCTGCCTAACCAGACTTTGATTTCTTTCCATATAATCGCACTGATTCGGCAAAAGAAGAAAAGATGATTTACTGACTCATCAGAGGTTTTACACAGGGGCAAGTTCTGTCCATATCAGTGTAAAGGAGCTTGTCCTTTGTGAGCAATTTAATTCCTTTATGGCAAGCCACAAAATGAAAGCATGCTTAGGGGTGCAGTTGCTGCTCCACACCACTGAGGCCCACATAGCTTTTGTACATTTGGGTCTGAAAAATTTATAAGCCTTCTTGATGCAAATCAAATTCTGGACGTCCCACTGTTGCATCTTAGCCATTGCTTACTGAATGGAGGGTACAGAAGAGATAAAACCATTTTTAATTTCGTGTAACTTTTTCCATAATGAAGAGTCCTCATGCCATTGCTGCACATTTGTTAAGATTCTTTTTTTTTATCTGTAAATATAAATATATTACTCAAAAATTCTATATAAAATACACTGGGCATTCCTAGGAGATTTGATCATTACATAAAATGTCTAAAATCAGGAAAATTACTAAAAACTATTCTACACACTTGGATTTTAATTTTCCTGACTATGCTGCTGAGTGGAGCAACTGTTCCTTCAAATTGACTGGCATTCCTAGCCAGCCATATGTGATGTACTGTACTGGCAAAAGCTGCTCTCTGGGCCTTTGCAGGAGGACCCTTCCCTCTGGCTTCCTTGTGTAACCATTTTGTTGCACTTTTTAGAGTAGACATGCTCCTTTTATTGCCCATCCACTCTTTTATGTCTTTCCAGCTTTATGCACTTATTCTGCATGAGAAGAACAGGTGGGAGACAGAATCTTCAGCTTCTCTGCATAGAGGGCACATCCTGTCCATATCATATAACCGAAGCTTATCTTTAGTGAGCAACTTGTCTTTTATGGCTAACCACATGATAAAAGCATGCTTTGGGGTAATACTGTTGCTCCACACTGTAGCAACCCACTTTGCTTTGGTTCCTTTAGGTATGAAGTGGTCATAAGCTTGCTTGATGTTGATCTGATTATGAACCTCCCATTGACTCATCTTATCAATAGCTGATTGAACTGAAGACTCAGAACTGATCATTCTGTTCTTGATTTCTAGTAGCTTCTTCCAGAGAGCTGAATCCTCATGTTTAGGACTAGTATTCCAAATGGACTCTCCATGCAGGTAATAGTGGTTAACCCATCTGACCCAAAGAGAGTCCTTCTTTTTGTGGATGTTCCAAAGAGATTTTGACAGCAGAGCATAGTTCCAGCATTTTAGATCTCTGAGGCCCAGACCCCCTTTTGCTTTAGGGAGACATACCTCATTCCAAGCAACCAAGGCTTTCTTTGATGCTGAATCTTTCCACTCCACAGGAAGGCCCTGCAGATACTGATAATTCTGTCTTTAATATTAGAAGGAATGAGAAATATAGATAACCAGAAGCATTCCACTCCTTGTAAGACAGACTTGAGCAATTCAGCTCTGCCAGCAAAAGAAAGGTTTTTACCAAACCAAGCATAGATATATCCTAAAATTTTCTCAATCAAAGGGAGGTAGTGGCTAGTGTTTAATCTAGATGATGTCAGGGGAACCCCCAGATACCTGAAAGGTAAGCTTCCTTCAGCAAAACCAGTGATCCTTCTGATTTCCAAAAGATCATTACAAGAGATCCCAGCAGTGAATAAGCTTGATCTAGGGAGGCTAACATGTAACCCAGAGCTATCACTGAAATCCTTGGCACACTCCATAAGCTGACTGACAGACCCTATGTCACCTCTTACAAATAATATGAGGTCATCAGCAAAAGCAAGGTGAGTGATCTTGAAAGGTTCACATTTGGTGTGAAATTTATAATCAGTGTCTTTGATCATCCTTGACATGAGCCTGGACAGATATTTAAGACATAGAACAAAAAAGAAATGGGAAAGGGAGTGCCCTTGCCTTAGGCCTCTCTTCCCCTCAAAAAAACCATGGAGGCTGCCATTAATGGTTATGGAATAGGAAGGAGTAGAAACACATTCCATGATCCACTTACAATATATATCTGGGAAGCCAAGCCCTTTGATCATGCTATCCAAAAAATCCCAGTTTACTGAATCATATGCTTTCCTCAAGTCAATTTTCAGCATGCATCTAGGGGAGGTTCTTTTCCTACTATACTTTCTGAGCAGCTCTTGGACCAAATAAATGTTTTCCACCATGCTTCTATTTTTAATGAATGCATCCTGGTCTGGGCTAACAATACAATCCAGGATGGAAGCTAGTCTAGTGGCAATGATCTTGGATATGACTTTGTGCACCACATTGCAACAGGTAATTGGTCTATATTCCTCAACTCTTGCTGTAGTTTTGGATTTTGGAATCATAGCCAACGTTGTATTGTTAATTTGCTTTAGCATCTTGCCACTCTTGAAGAATTCTTTTACTGCACCCACAAAGTCTTCCTTTATAATGCACCATGCTTTCTTGAAGAATGCAGACGAGTACCCATCAAGGCCAAGAGACTTGTCCTCTCCTATACTGAACAGGGCTTCTTTGATTTCAGCTTTAGAAACTTCTTGAGTCAAAGACTTAGCTTGGACCTCATTAACTTTTGGCCCCTTATCTAAGACCTCACTCACAATTATAATTGTTAAGATTCTTATCTTTGCTTCAAGTGGTTTGTGGTTGTGGCCTGCACTCTGGGTTCTAGCTAGCTAGTCAACTTTTCTAATGCTCTTTTCATCGATTCCTCTCAACCGCTTGGTTGTTAAATATCTTGTGCGGTAATGGTGGAATTTTTTGCTGCAAATAAAGAGATTTGTAATGATTGAAAACTTGACTGTTAATTTTTTAGAATTTCACTAATAATATTTGTTATAGACAATTATAATTGTTAATAAATATTATTATTTTAATTAATATTATCTTAATTATTTTAATTATTTATGTTTTATTATGAATAAAATTAATATATTAATATATTTATATTATACAAATATTATTTCCAATTTGATGAAAGAAATATCTCAAAAGCTTCAAGTAGTTAAATAGTACTCATATACCCATTTTAGTAATTTTAAATTTTAAAAGTAGTTTTACAACTTATTTATCAAGCACATTATGTTTGACAACACTTTTAACATAATTTTTAACAAACACCAAATAAATTTTAATTTCATAGTACTTCTACTTAAAGCTATTTTAAAATCACTTTTAAATCTCTATGACAGGATAAACTAGCCCTTAGATGGCTATGTACAAAATAATGTATTTAATCTTATTGTTGCCAAATACCAATAATCGCTCCATAATCTAAATTCTAAAGCAAAAGATCCGCCTTACCTCTGGTGTTCAATGCAATATCATGAAAGCTCATATCATAGTGAAATCATTGTTCTCACAAGTCACAACCACCATTTTTCATTTAATTTCCTCATAGCATAAAATTTCTTTTTCGTCAACCAACGTTTTGTTTATTGGTAAAAGTCGATCCACTTAACTTGAATGTTTGGGGTCGAGTCTCTCCATAGGTGCTTGTCGGTGCTAAACTTAGGCTCACTTGTTGGTGTCAAACCTAAGCTTTCATCACACAGAGTGTAGAGTAGTATGCTCCTTAACGGGTATGTGAGGTAACCTGCTTACCCATTTTCTTTTAAAAAAAAATCTTTTTCTCCTTAAAAAATATCTTTTTTTGCCCTATAGATCAACATTCCCTCCTTCCTCCATTCTTTCTCTCCTCTCTAAATAATAAAATTGTCAGTTTCTTTCATTTTACATTTATTAAATACATTTGTGTTTTTATTAGCTTCGAAGTCTAAGTCTCAACATTTCATGGTCTAATTTATAATTAATGCTTTAAATTCTCTTTGGATAGATGACAGTGATGCTTTAGTATAAGGTAAATTTCATCATCATCCTCGATTTTTGTACTTAATTACAATCAAATTCACTATTTTGAAAAACCAACAATCAAATCTTATTGAATAAAATATGTAATAAAATAACCGCTAAATGGTGATTCAGTGATAGAACCTGAGATCTTATAATGTGAGATTTCAAGTTCGATACTTCTCATGCTCCCTTGTCATCATCATAGGGCTATTAAATTAAATAACCCATTTTTTCAATGCATGGAGTGTTGGGGTCATGCGCCTCGAGATTTAAGATCTAAGATGTGCCCATAAAAAATGGTTGAAGTTCAGACCGGTTCATCGATTACCCAAAAAAAATTTGTAATAAAAACATATAATGTTCACAAGATATTTATATATATATACACACATCTTGAAACCATGATCAAACATTATGTCGAAAACTTTTGCGATTATATTCTCCTCATACTTATAATATTTCAACGACTGTACTCTCATTTTTTGTCTCCCTTCAATTTCATAACATATATTTGTTATGGTTCAAATTAAATCATAATTATAACAACATAGGCAATCTAGACGTATCTCGAGTTTTAGGAATAATTTAGCTATTTGTATGATCACACTAAAGTCACATGACGATGTTAAATGATTTTAATCAATTGTTTTAAGCAACTCACATTTTGGATCGATTTATCATGTGCAAATAAAAATTTGTTAGAAAAATATTTAATTTTTAAACTAATAGACTTGATTGCAATTGAGTCGATTAGTTTAAAAATTAAATATTCACATAAATATGGGAGTAAAGACTAATGCTCCAAAAATATGTTGAATAATTTCTCAACTCTTGAGGTAAAATGAGTAGATTATAGTAATTAAAAGTCAATAACATGACTTGAAAGTTGGAACCAACCAAATTGGAGAGTAACTTGAACACAAATTATTTGATTTGAGTATGATTAGGGTGTAGCTTAAAGATGTCGTCCTTGAATTGCATAATTTTAAGGTTCCCACTGAAGTTTGGGTGTAATTTTTTAAAACTAATATTTTAGATTTTTTTGAATTTTTTTATTAATAACATTATTTTTTCAATCTCACGATTATACTAATGTTATCAATAAAATTTTTTAAAATTATTATTAAAGTTTTAAACAGATTTAAAATATTGGTTTTAAACACGATTTAACTAAAAAAATTTATCATGGGTCCTTTGCTCGGTTTCTAATCATCTTCGATAAAAATACTTTGTTAAATCGGATTTAAACATTTGATTTTAGATCAATTTAAAATTTTATTAATAATTTTAAAAATTTTCAATATAAATAAAAAATAAAAAATAATATTATTAATAAAATATTTTTAAATTACTTATGAAGTTTCTAGCAAAATCAATCTTCGCAAAAAAAAAAAAAAAAAAAAAATTCATCCATCCTCGTTAGAAATGTGCCCGATACATCATGGACCGACCTTATTATTATGGGCCCGACCACCTAAAAGTTAACATTTTACAAGTAGGGCGATTTGTTTTTGTTTTTGTTTTTGTTTTGTACTTCTACTAAATATATGTACAAAAAGATTCTTGGAAGGAATAGTCCTCAGTACACCACCTGGACTGAGCAATTTTGTTCTATATATCTTTAACTAGCAGAATAGATATGAAAAAATAAAATATGTTTTTTCTCTTTTCTCAATGACATGGTCGTTCGAACGAACAGCTGTGATTGGAGAAGTATGGATAAAGTTTCACAACATGTGTACCTGATTACTAACATTTTGAGCAGAACCATCTATGAGCAGATATTGAATGCATGATAATGAGACAAATCAACCCACAATGGAAACTTTGGTGGTCATCTGAGGCAAAACGTTGAGAGGACGATTTCATGACTAATTAACGAAAATATCAGTATCCACTACCCAGTAATTTAATTTTTTTTTGACTAATTTGGAAATTAGAATTTAGAACACAGAGTCAATAAGGAAGAAGAAACAAAAAGCTTGTATTTTTGTGGGTAACCAATTGATGAAAAATATGGGAAGCAGCCACTGTTAGTCATTTGCCGACTCCATTAAAGTCAGATACTGACTTCATCTCCCCACGGGTTTCTCATAGAACACTGCCTGTCTGCCTCTGCCTGCTCTTTCTTATTTCTGTTTCAATAGAATCTACACAACTTTTTTTTATTTTTATATGTTCCCTTGTTTTTTAGTTTTCTTGAGGAAAAGAAAAGAAAACGGATCAAACAATCACATGAAGTAGCAAGAGATACCACCATCCACAAAATCAGAGTCCAAAACCAGCAACATGTCACATAATACCACAACTCCATCTCGCCTCAGAGCTAACTACTCTAAGCCTAAAGACTCCCCAAAGCCAGAAGCTGCTAATGGTAATGGTAACATTGGTGGGGTATTGTCTTCACCGGCCATGAAAGCAAGACCAAAATCTGGAAACCCGGATGTGAAAAGCGATACTACGAAAACCAGAAGGTCTCTGGTGCTGAACAGAGCTAAATCTGGAGAGGAGGCGGTGGGATCTCAAAAGGGTAGGGAGGTAGAGGATGCTAGATTTGTGGGTCGGTCTGCGAATCGCCCGGTTGTCGAGCAATTTGGACGGCCAAGGCGGCCCATTTCTAGGAAGAACGAAGAAGGGACAACAGATGAGGAGAAGACGAAGGAATTGGAGGAGAAGCTAGAATTGAATGAGGCTTTGGTTAAGAATTTGCAGTCTCAGACGTTGGCTTTGAAGGTAGACTTGGATAAAGCGCAGAGCTTGAATGCAGAGCTGGAGTCGCAGAACAAAAAGCTCGCTGAGGATCTTGCTGCTGCTGAAGCTAAAGTAGCAGCTCTTACCAGTCGTGACCAGGTGAGCATGCCAAATACGATTCTTATTTAATTTGTTCGTCAGGGTTTATGTTCCAATGAAATTCCTTTAATCCTCATCTTTTTTATTTGTGTGCGTGTGTTTTGTCTATAAATTTAAGAAAATAAGATGATAAGAATCTTTATCTATCACCGTGAATTAGTTCTTCCATGCTGCTTTTATTATCTAAAAAATTGATTAACTCGGTAATTTTTTCTCAAAACAAAGAAATTTGAATGTCCTAAATTATATTCCATTGTTGTATATGGTTGCTCTTATAATTCTGATTATCTATTTTCGATGAAGGAGTCTGTTGGAGAGTACCTGAGCCCTAAATTTAAGGACATTCAGAAACTAATTGCCAACAAACTGGAACATTCAATGGTTAAGAAGGAGATAATCCATGAGCCAAGTATTGTTAAGACAGCATCATCACCACCACCACCACCACCATGTCCAACTTACCAAGTTGCCAATGCAGAAAGAAGGGCTCCAGCATGTGGCCCAGTGGCACCACCACCACCACCTCCACCTCGTCCCCCAGCCAGAGCATCTACCCCTCGAAAGACTCCTCCACTTGTACAATTCTATCAGTCATTAACAAAGCAAGAAGGGAAGAGAGATAGTGCAATCCCTGGGAATCACAATAAACCAGCAGTTAGCAGTGCACACAGTAGCATAGTTGGCGAAATTCAAAATCGTTCTGCACATCTCCTAGCGGTAGCCATTTAAGATTTGCTTGAAATTTTTTCATTCATTCTGGCTAAATATAAGTTTCAGCAGTTAGTGATTGACAATCTCTTTCTAGATAAAAGCGGAAATTGAAACAAAAGGAGAGTTCATCAATGGTATTATCCAGAAAGTCCTGGCTGCAGCTTATACAAATATAGAAGATGTCTTAAAATTTGTGGATTGGCTTGACAGCGAACTTGCTTCATTGGTAACTCCTAAAACCTTTCCAAGTTATTTGAATAGACAATTTGCATACTTCATGTTGCTGAGTCACTTCATATGCGATGCCTCAATATGTTCTCGAAGATATTGTTGCTATAGGATGCATCAAACTCAGTCTAGGAAACAGGACATAGTCAGTATAGGTATTCTTTAGGCTGTCTTGACTCTGAAGAACCATTTGGGGAGGCAATTTCTTCATCCCTGCATATTTCTTGGCCATGTGTAGGTTGTGGCCATATCTCCAGTCCATTGTCTTCATGAAAGTAGGGAACTATGACTCCCCCGCCGCCCCACTTGCTGGTTTATCTAAACATACTTTGGAATAAATGAATGGTTGAATTACATTTTTGGAGTCATGGGTCTCCTAAATGAACGGGAGATGATGCTAAATGCAACCAGAAATGTGAGAAACAGTTTTCATTGATGAGGACTTGGCCTTCCCTCTATTGTTCATGAGTAATGTAGATATGGTTAATCAATGATAACCTAGTGTCTCATTTAATTTTTTGGACAACCTCAAACACTGAATACCATAAAGCTGCTCTAGGTTTAGATTGACTAGGAATTTTTTTTTCTTCTCATGAAATGTCAGAATTTGTTTTTGCAATTGGCAAATCTTTTCCTTAATTGTGGAAGAGTGCCAAGTTTATGTCTGGGAAATATATTTGTTTTGGTTAAGTGAGATGTTAGTCCATGATTCATTTGGAAACATGTAACTTGTACTGTTATTAGAGTGAGAATGCAAAGAGAATTGCATATTGGTTGTGCTACTAAAAATGTCTTCATCATTTGCATTTGTCTTACATCCCATCTTCTACAGGCTGATGAGCGGGCTGTCTTAAAGCATTTCAAGTGGCCTGAGAGGAAAGCTGATGCTATGCGAGAAGCAGCAGTTGAGTATCGTGACCTTAAAATGTTAGAAAGGGAGATTTCTTCTTATAATGATGACCGAAGCACTCCATGTGAAGCTGCCTTGAAGACGATGGCTAGTTTACTGGACAAGTAAGGATTGGTGACTACACTTCAGTAACCAAGAAAATATGCTTTTCAATTCTCAGAATGTTGATTTAAGCTTTCTCTCTCATTGTGATGCAAGGTCTGAGCGGAGTATACAGAGACTTATTAAACTGCGAAATTCAGTCATGCGTTCTTACCAGGATTGTAAGATTCCAATTGACTGGATGCTTGATTCAGGAATCATGAGTAAGGTATGCATTTTAATTTATATGCCTTGGTTGAACTTTGGAGGGTTTAATTATAAGATGTTGTATCTATGCTTTTAAACCAACATGAGTCTTTCAATGATCATATGTGAATAAAAGGTAAAGAGTCTAGTCAGTGCTAGTGTGTCATTCAATTTTTAATCTTAACCTGAACATACACCAAGTTGTATTGCATATTACATTATAACAGTGATGAAGAGTTAAGATATTCACAAATCTATGCAGATTAAGCAGGCTTTTATGAAGTTGGCCAAGACCTATATGAAGAGAGTAACTATGGAGCTTGAATTGGCCCGTAATTTAGATAGGGAATCTACTCAAGAAGCCCTACTGCTTCAAGAGGTGCATTTTGCGTATAGAGCTCACCAGGTAATCGCTGAAGACTGTCCTAATAATCTACAATGTTAAGAAACCGAGAAGCTATTAAAATACATACAAGCCCTAACTTGCTGGAGCAATTGAAGGCTGTAATCATATCTGACTCTACACCTCTTACCCCTTGTCAAATGTTGACCAATAATAACTGCAAAGTGACCACAAGGCTCATTAAAATGCTTATTTCTATCCTTTTCCTCCCAAAGCTCTTATTTCTGTTGAATTTATATTTGTTCGGGTGATATGAGCTTTACCTTACTGAAGTGAGTGCAAAAATTAACACTTCTTAGCATCAACGAATTTATGTGCTGTGTGAATGCCTTATTCAGTCTTCTTCGGTGTGTGCTTGCAGTTTGCTGGAGGTCTTGATTCAGAAACATTGTGTGCTTTTGAAGAGATTAGGCAGAGTGTTCCAGGAAACCTTGGAGGATCTCAAGAATTGTTGGCTGGCATACCATCATCATGAGATGTCACGTAAAATAGTTCATACTGCTAGCGTAAAATTTTCCTAGGCATTTGTCTTTTAATTTTTGTTTCCCTCCCAATTGTGCAGTAGAATGCATTAACACAGTAGCAAATGTGAACTCAGAAATTATGTGTAATATTGAAAAGAGTTGAGAATTGATGCACATACAAGCTGGGCTCGTTTACACATCGGAGACATATCAATAAGCTCGGGGATTGGGGTAGCCTCAATTGCTCTAAAACGATAACCTTTTTCTAAAGGTGAACAACTTTAGTCTTTGGGTGGTTGTTTTAAAACTCAAAATCAAATCCAGCTTTCACATGGGATTGGAGAGTTACGGGATGGGGGAGGGTTACCCCATTATCTAGCCCAGCCATTAGGATAGCCTTCTGATTTTAGCCCCCGAGTGGCTGTTTTTAGAAGGGAACATGATAGTTATTGTAGTTAAAAGAAGGGATTCTTGTGTAGGATATAAGGTCTCTCTGTGTTATCCCATTAAAAATATGAAATAAAAGATAAAATGGTATATTATGATATAATGTGACTGAAGGAATTCTGGAGGGTTTTATAAGACCGGTCAGACACAAAAATTGATCCTATCACGATAGGCTAATCGATGTATGTTGCAGTACCCAAGGTGATTGAAAGTGCTTTAGATAGACCTTATGGTAACACGACATACAAAATGATCGGTTGTTGCATTCTCAACAGACAAGAACGCTTGTTGACAGCAGCCACCAATTTGTGTTATCCTTATTACCTGCCGTTGCTTACTTCATACTTAGGCTTGAACTAGGAGATTCTTCTTTCAATTTTTATGAGAGGAGCGTGGCCAGAATTCAACGGACTCCTTTTTTGTTTTCTGATGAACTGTCAATTCGTATTACTTTATAGTAAAAATAAAAGTGAGTGGAACAGCTCAGTTTGCTTGAGATTCGGCTCGAGTCCGACTTGACTCGATTTTACGGAGCAAGGAGTTTGGGGGCAGGCCCGGTATGACAAGAAAGAGCAGCCCATTTAATCTACGAACATAACAGGCAGTACAAAAGGGAATTCAGAGTGATCTTCTCGATGGCCCATATTCAGATTGGAAGGCCCAATCGGAGAGGGTGAACATGGCAAGCAGCGAGTCTCTTTCAAGTGATTGATTAGTGAAATGGCCTCTGTTATTCGCTGTCAAGTTCTGAATTGTTAAATCAATTGATGTGTTCTGCAGTCTGCACCCTTGAAATTTTCTTAATTGCCAATGGGTATTCGTCATCTAGATAATGGTTTCCTTTGACAGTACAGAATTGAAAGGAAAACAGAAAGGAAAGGAAAGGAAAGGAAAGTGATGAGTGCAAGCATCTGCGACCTTTTGTTGATGTTAACATATCCTCCTGTCTTTATTGTTTCTTTTCCTTAAATGCCTTTATCTATAATTCAATCCCATTCCCTATTTTAATTGTATTTCTGCAGTGGACAACGAGAATTTATTCAATACGTTCAGCGTATTGTTATTTTCTTTATAATTTTTATTTATTAAAGCAATATTATAAATAAATTATAATTAATATAACGATTGATTTGATTATAATATAAATATATATTATTTCATAATTTATACATAAAATCATAATATTATTATAACTCATTTAAAACAAAAAATAATTAACATATAAATTGAAAATAATTCATTTACTGTTAAAATCAAAAGTCTCTTGAGCTCTTTTTACTTGTGAACTCCAAGGTTACATGAACATCGCTTACTGCAAAAGAAATTACAATATATTTTTTTTTCAATTCAAATTTTTTAATTGTTTTGATCGAATTAATCTAAAAATTTCAACATTAATAGATAAAAATTGATCGATAAAATCAATTAATTGGTTAACCGATATTATTTATATAATTAATTTTTTAATTTATTATAATATATATATATATTTAATTATAGTTAAAAAAATTTAGCTTATTATATTATATTTAATATATTATTAATATAAATATTAATTAATTTTTAATTTGTTAAATGGTCGAAATAATTAACAAATTCAATTGTTAATTAACCGATTAAATAATATATTTTATTTAATTAATTAATTTTATATTTATTTATTTAATTAATCTAATTATTTTAATCAAATCGATTTCAAATTATCGATTAATCAATTTTAACCGGAATGAATATCCTAAAAATCAATAGCATAAATTTAGAATGCCACGTCCTGCTGATTAGGAGAAGTATAGTAGCCAGCCTACCACCGAACTGTCTAAGGATATTTTTATCTTTTAACATTTCCGTTAAGTGGCTTCCTCCAATTATGGAAGTGAGTTGCCTATTAGGCGTCCAACGAGGCACCAGTTGGCTTCATCTGGACAGTTACTTTTCTCATGAAAACGGTAGACGGTTGATATCGAAGAAAAACGCATGTCAGTAGGACGGAAAAGCGTGGCAAACCGAAATGGTCACAAGCCTCCAGGAGAGGGGCAACAGCATCATCCACGTCAGCTCTAACCAATGAGATAAATCCACTTGGACAAAAGCAGTTAATGACTCCAAGTATCACTCTCCATTTCCGTCCCTGATAAATAAGTAATGCTCCACCTTTCCTATTCATAATTAAAGAGTGCAGCGTGTTGTCCAAGGCCAAATCTATACGCGGAAAAAAATCATGGAGGTCTCCGGCGTTGTTCTGCGCAAATTTCCCTGCTTCTCTGGCGTTGGTGTAGACACTCACTCTCCCTCACTCCAATCTGTCGGTGCCGGAGCTCGATATTCCGGCAAGTTCAGGATGATTGGACATCGACCCAGAAAGTTATACGAGGCTATGAGTCACGGGTTTTCGGATAATAGGCATCTGCAGTATTACTACGGGTGGCCCAGGTGCGGTGGCAAGAAGGAGAAAGAGAAAGAGAAGGTATCAATCAAGAAGAAGTTGAAACTGCTTAAAGGGTTGTCGAAGGACTTGTCTATGTTTTCTGGTATGGGACTTGATGTGGATCTTGAAACGGGTTTGGTCGGTGAAGTTCAAGGGAAGATGATCTCGGTATGTTTTTTAACTCCTCCTTTCTTTCAACTTGCCTTAATTAATAATCGTGGTATCTCTCTGTTTTTGGTTAATAAATTTAATCTATTTCTGCACATTTCTATTGTGGAGTTCTTTTCTGTTATTGATTGCTTAATCATCTCTGCTATGGATTCCTTAATTCATCTTGGATCTACTCAATCTAGAGTAAAGTATTCGTAATCATAAAAGAGTTCCTTTTTTTTTTCTTTTTTTCTTTAATCATTCCGGGATTGATATCGATAGAGATCAAACTAAATCCACGAATTGTAGCTAATTAAGTCTCAACCATTTGAATTGATTTTATAAATAGTTCTAATCCTTATGCAGGAAGCAGCAGAGGTATTACTTAAACAACTTGAGCAGTTGAGAACAGAGCAGAAGGAATTGAAGAGGAAGAAGAAACAAGAGAAGGCCAAGATGAAAGCCATGCGGATGAGAACCATGATTGACTGTGAATCATCATCATCTGAATCAAGTGAAAGTGAATGTGGGGAGGTTCTTGATATGAGCCGCTTGAGATCAAACGAGCCCCTTGTGCAACCATTGCCAAGTGAATCACAGCAAGAAGTGGCACCATCAACCCTACCAATATTGATCAACCGAGAAGAAAGCATAACTAAAGAAAACGTTGTTGAGAATTGTAGTTTACAGAAACATGAAGAGAAATGCTGCAATGGAGCTGGCATTAGCTGCAGCAATGTGAGTAGTCCAGTGACAAAAGTATTGTCTTTGTCGCAGAGAATTGAGGTGTGCATGGGTGGTAAGTGCAAAAAATCAGGAGCTGCAGCTTTGATGAATGAGTTTGAGAGGATAATGGGTATTGAGGGAGCGGTTGTTGGGTGCAAGTGTATGGGAAAATGCAGAGATGGTCCTAATGTGAAGGTTTTGAATTCTGTTGATGGCATGAAAACTGACGATTCCGTTAGGACCCCAGCAAATCCTCTGTGCATTGGGGTTGGTTTGGAAGATGTGGGTGTTATTGTGTCTAATTTCTTTGGGCAAGACAGGAAAGATCTAAACCTGACTCTGGCATCTTAGAAACTAGAAAGGCTTTTTGTAAACCATTACCAGTTAAATTTGGTATTTCGGTGTTCTTATTTTCTTTGTACTTAGGTGTTGCATTGTGAAGGGCATATTGGTTGAACATCATCTCATCACAATTGTATATGTAAAAAATGGTTGATGCAAAATAGACTTTTCCAATTTTTTTAATAATCTTCCAAACTTGATTCATGTTTCATTTTTACAGCATTAATGTATTCAATTCCTGTTGAATTCCGTCTCTTACACTTGGATTATAATCATATAAAAATGAAATTCATTACATTTTTAAATGAATTGGAAAAAAATATATAAAAAATGAATTTTTATATTTGAAATAGTATAATTCAGTTGAATTTTTATGCCCTAAAATGTTTGGAACAATAATGGGGAGAGATAATATTTTGGTCTACGTAATTTTTTTATTTTTGATAGAATTTACTATAGGTTTTGCACTAAATTCCATAGTTTTTTTTGTCCTCTTTAAAGAAGTCTATCGTGCCTACTGAGGGTGGGCCAGATAAGGTGATTTGGCCTCGTGAAAAAGGAGGCTGTTTTTATGTCCGATCTGCCTATCATTTACCCAAGTCTAGAGGCAGACTGTTGTATCCTCTCCCTCTCATGAGATCAGTAAAAGCTTGTGGAATTCAATTTGGAATTTGCCTACAACTCCGAAGGTTAAGCATTCGTTTTGGAGAGCAGTTTCAAACTCGATTGCATCCATATACAACCTGTTCAACCGAAAATTGATCCATTGTGCCCGTTCTGTCAAAATTTCCTGGAGACGATGGAGCGTATTCTGCTCCAGTGCGAATGGACTTCACCGGTCTGGTTTGGCAGCCAAGTTGGGTATGTGGTGGACAAAGCTCAAATCACTCGTCTAGATTCTTGGTGCTAGAGTTTTTTTTTTTTTTTTTTTGAGTTTAGATCGTCCTCTGAAGAGGGTAAGTCAATTCTTACCCTTATATATCTTTTATCTGCTGGCATATTTGGAAGGAACGATGCTCAGCGTTGGCTTAACATCAAAATCCTAACCCCATGCTCACGTTGGAGCTTGCGTCGACGGCTTCCCATGAATTTTTAGCTTCCAGTCTGGCGAAATTGTCTGTCAATAATGCCTGCTAATTTTGGTCAGGTCACTAACCCTCCAAATATTTGGTCTCCTCCACCTTCTGGGGTTATCAGGTTAAATTGTGATGGAGCTTTTGATAAAGGTTCAAAGGCTGCTGGTTTTGGTGTGGTTGCTAGAAATGCTTCGGGTTGGGGTTATCAAGTTAAATTGTGATGGAGCTTTTGATAAAGTTTCAAAGGCTGCTGGTTTTGGTGTGGGTGCTAGAGATGCTTCGGGTTCTCTTATTGGTGGTGTTGGTGCTCATGTTAGCACAAATTCCAGCATTGTTGCAGAAGCTTTGGCTCTCCAAGCTGGCTTCATGCTTGCCAAATCAAGAAATCTAGATAATGTCATAATTGAGATAGTTTCACAGGATTTATTCCAAGCTAACGTCCACTGCAAAAGGGATGTGCTTGGGAGCTGAATCCGATTCTCAAGAATATCAAATGTCTTAGGAGTATTAACTAATTGCTCTCTAAGCTTGGTTCGTTGTTCCGGTAATGCTGCTGCTGAATCTGATTGGGTAGCTACCATGTTCAAGAAGAGGATGTGCCCTTTGGAATGGGTCTCTGCGCCCCCATCTTCTTTTGTTGGTGTCCTTTCGCTTGACGGTCTGCCTTCAGTTTGAGATTGCTGGTCTGCTATTGTGTTGATATGTTGTGTTGGTGTTTTACTTTTGCTTTGCTGTTCTGGGTTTGTTTTGTTGTTTCTTGATTGTTCTTGTAATGTATTTTGGGGAAAATAAATAAGAAGTGAATTCTAAAATTTATAAATTCATTTGCTTCAAGTATTAAAGAAACGAATATTAACAGTTGGAAGAGCGTTTACATCACAATTTTTCATTACCATCGCCTTCCCGAAATCTACACCCCACATCGATGACGGTGTCCAATAAAGTAAGCTCATGTTTTTAATCACTCATGTTTCTTTAATTTTCAATTACACTAAATCAACATTTACCAGCACGTTGAATAGAAGACTTTTACGCCTTCTAGTTGACCAACTACTACTAAAAGTTGGTGGCCTGCCCAGCATTCAGCAAGTAATCAACCAGATCACGCGTATGAAAATATGGTGGCCTGCCTTAGCAATCAGGGGCAAAATAATATCAGCACTGCATACTGTACATTTTTCTTGCTTGTTTGGACTCCGGAGTAACAATGTGCTTTCAGCATTTCAAGGTAACAATTTCATCTAATTGCACATATATACCGCATTTCAGAGTAGTAATTTTCATCTACTTATACATTTCTACCTATCTATATTTTGTTACAAGCACATTATCCTTTCATAGAATCTCTGACTTAGTACCTACGGTATTTGAGCTTTGGCTGATGTTCAGAGTCATCTGCATTGTTACAACGCTTCAAGAAAGAGTCGAGCGTTTTCTGCTTTGCTGGACTGCTTCTTTGCTGGACAGAAGAAATTTCAAGAGCGTTCTCATGCCCATCAAGCATCTAATTGTTCAAAAACTAATATTCAGTCTACCAACTAAAACGTTTACAAAAAATAACTATGACCCTTACTAAACCCCTCCGTGCATCTGATTATATAATGTGAATTTTCCCCCTTTATTAGAGAAATATATTTTATGGCTTCCTAGAAAATGTGTTTGTGTGTGAGAGAGAGAAAGAGCAAATCACCTGCCCCAAATTTTCCAGCTTACCCTGAACAACATCCCTGTAGGAAACGAGCAAATCATTCAAAATCAATGCTCAACACTTTCTTCAACTATTAGAATTACAACCACAATGATTCATCCAAGAACAGTAAATAGCAAAATAGCGTACCATATGATGTCATCAACAGTGTCATTTGCCAGCAGGTAATATATATTAACTGAAGAGACCTAAGAACAAGAACCACACGATAAAGAAAAGCACATATTCACATAACTGTTTGCAAGCAATAAACTCATGATAATAAGCAGTAATGGTAGGGGAGAAACTTATGTTGCTCGTACTTGGTTATGTGTCCAAATTTTTCTGAGTGTGAGACTCATCTAATTTTTGTAATGTTTTGTAAGTTTTCCTTTTGAGTGTCGAAGGGAAGAGTCCAGATTTGAAACATCATGTCCGACACGGGTACGGTAAGGTAAAATGAAAGAGTCCAAGCAACCATGGGAGAAACTATGATCTTTCCATTGATGGCATAGCAGATGTAAATATTGACATATAAATAATAATAAGCTTTTAATGTCACCTTATAAACCTCAACTCATAGTATTACGAAATCTCCAAACCTATAAAAACTATCCTATAAGAGCTGTAAATGGAGTATAATAATGCACATTATTAGACACTATCTGACTGCCATTTTAAATTATTTATACACACCATATGCATGTGAAGGTATCTCTATCAGCCATCATCTTCTATCCAAAAAAGAAAGCACAAATGAAAGTTCTCATTCACATTTCTCCACAATCACCTATTTATCGTTTCTACATCAAATGTATCAACCATGTAAACTCGAAAGTCAACATTGCAATGATCATTTTTTAGAGCTCGACAGGAAAATAGGAGAAGGGCACTTTTAAGCATAGTCAATAGCCAGCAGCATGAACCCAAATGAGCCAAACGCCAAACCCACTAGCTGTAAGGTTTCCCAGCTTGGTTTGAAAAGCTAGGTTCACATGGATCCCATCTTTTTGGCAGGTTCAGGCTAAGGCCGTTAAAAAATTTAAAGAAAGCATGCATCAAACTGCTCCCTCACCAGACTAACTTACTTATACAATTTACAATTTTGCACTAAAGTGGAGAATGATTCCAAACTCTGGAAATACTTATTTTCTATGATTTGTGGATACCTGGCCAATCCTATGAACACGATCTTCAGCTTGTACCAGGTCACCCGGGGTCCAAGACAACTCAGCAAAAATAACAGTGCTTGCAGCTGTTAAAGTTAACCCAACACCTCCAGCTTTGATAGATAGCTGCACAATATCATTAAGAAAGACGCTTGGCACTTAAATAAGAACTTAGCACCAGAATTAGAACATTTCGAATTGAAAAGCTATATGAATGATAGGAAAAAGGAGAACTGTATACAGAGAAAGATTAAGCAAACGGTTATACCACCGCTGCCTTGATATTATCTTTTTCCTGAAAATCGGTAACCAAAGCTTGTCTTGAAGATGCAGGGGTACTGCCATCAATTCGAATGCAACCCACTTTCTTCTTCTGGTAATTTCACAAATCTTATAAGAATGGATCAATAGTGAGAAAACTTTGGTAAAAGTTAGGTGTTCTTACAAGAAGAAACTGGTATATTGCATCAATCATGGACTGATGGTATGCAAATATTAGAAACTTGCAGCCAGCCTGCAACAATATTATGCAACAACACATCAAAGAAGAAGATGCTAAAACAAGACCAGAAAGCATATAAAAAGGCAACAGTGCTACTTAATGTCACCAACACATTTTATAGTTCAGATATCATGAGTTGGATGCAAATAGCTGTCACGGGTAAGGTTATTTATATCAGGAAACCATGATCCCTGACTAGAGCCGGTTTGGCCTAGCTGAACTTCTGCTGCTACGGCACCAAAAGTGTTGTTACCCTAGCTGTTGATAGAAGTGTTGTCGAGTAAAAAGATGCTTAGTATTTGGTAAATATTGTGTTAAAAGTGAAGCCAAACTAACATGCAAAGTAGTGCTTGATTGTTTAAGTTGTAAAAGTGCTTTTAAACGTTTAAATTACCAAAAAAATGTATATCAATATAAATCGACTTTTTGGATGCCTTTCTTCTTCAAATTATGTTGGTTACATGACATAAGTTTTTTTGATAAATAATTTTTTTTATAAGAAGAGCATCAAGAGAGAGCAACTCAAAGCCAAATGCTATTTACAATGACGAAACTTCACAAAATCTAATAGATCATCATGACATAATTTAAAACCTTAGAACTTGTACAGTAAAATAATAAGATTATTAAGTTGTAAAATTAATTATTTTAATAATAATCTCAATAATTTAAGGTTTTTCTCTATCCTTGCAATTGCAATTAAAAATATTTAAGGAGGCAGAATGATTTCCAATGTTTTTTCCCATATACCAATAGCTGTTATTGCACTATTTTTTTATTTAAAAAAATAGCATGCCTTTGTAAAGGACACAACACAGTTATAGCTTTATATTAACTTTCCCATAATGACATAGGAATTTAGTTATGAGTGAAGCACATTTCTGCACAGGTGTGTAGTGAGGGATTTTATAATGGCATTAGTGTAATTTCTCTTGCCATCAAAGAACATTTTAGAAAACTTATAGTTTCTCTAGAATATTGCAGCGCCGTGTTTTTCAGCTTTTAGTTAAAAGCTACAAAACCCAGCTTCTTCTTTTAGGTCAAAATCAGCTTTTTATTAGTTGTTTTTTGCTTTTTCTTTTGATTCTGCTTAAAAGAAAATAAAAAATATTTTTTTATAAGTACAAATAAAAAAAATGTTGGGTCTAGCTTCTGCTGCTCGACAGCAAAAGCGGCTGCTAGAAGCTAGAGCCCAAACGGGCACTTTCAATCTGAGGCTCATTCTCCAACTTGAATAACTTAAGAGCATTGAACTAAGGCAAACCTTACATTTAGATGGGCTCCAAGATGGAAATCAGTCTAAATCATTGTGCAAGTTAATGAACAGTGAGGTTATTCATTCACCAAATTAATTAAATAAACCTTATGTGTAAACCACGTTCTATAATTAACAATGAAATATACGTCAAATTTTTGGATGACACCTGATATGGAGAATTTTGGCCTTGGGCAACCAAGAACTAGAATTAAAAGAGGGGCTTCCATTCATGACTGCAAATTTAGGTAGCCAAAATTAAATTGCACTAATGTTCACCAACATTAACTTTAGCATGACTATCATTATCAGCGTATCAGAATTACAGGGTTACGGGGATAAATCCAACTTCCATGCCAATGAGCAAAAATATATCTTTTTTCTATTATTAAAATCCATACACACCTCTAACAGGAAGTGTCCTTACCAACTGTCCAAAGCGGGCAGGACGAACAACAATATATCTCTATATACTTACATTCATCAAATTCATATATGTGTGTGTGATGCTCACACACACATTCTCAATGGTTATCTGGGAAGAGAAGCCTGGAGTTCAGAAAGAAGTGTGCACACCGTGCACATACATGCAGATAATGATGTCTATCACCTGACTGATCATATATTTATTGTGGTTATGTCTTTAACCATATTGATTTATTATGTGGTTATGCAGTTGGAGAAAATGGAAGATAAATTGACAGGGCAAAGGAAAATTACCTCAACTATAGTTCCCAGATAATCTAGAACCGCCGGAATCTTGGCTTCAGCAGAATCAGTATAAATCTGAAATGTGACAGTTAAAAAGAGAAGAAAAGGGTGCACAAGAAAAGACAAGGGGGGAAGGGGCAAGAATAAAATTGGTAATTCTGTTATGCACAGATTTATATGTTGCACACGAAAAGGAGTTAATGCTGGCCTGTAGTAAGGACCTTTTAAGCATTTTATAGCCTGCAATTTCTAAGTAATGTGCAAAACGTACATAAATACCTTATTGATAAGATTCTTCTCAGAAAATTTCAGTGATTGAACCTCCTCTTCTGACTTGCAGGCCTTAATTTTCGCTTTTACCACCTCCAACTACAAGACAGAAGACTAATATTAGTTGTTTTCTTTAATCCTTCTTTCCCTTTCAGAAAAACAAACTGGATTTTCATGAAAAATATATAATTAGAATCAATAATATGTACACACTGACCATAGAATATCTGGGAGACCAAGACTGATTTAAGTATGTGTAGAGAGAGAGAGAACAAAGAATATAGGATAATATAATTTCTAATATCCCAAAAAGCAATGGTAACCACCACATTCGTAACCAATATTAATGAATAAAAATGCAAGGACAGCCTCAGATTGATCACCAGGTGGTAGGCACACCAAGTGACTTATCATCATTACTAACAGCATTAATGAATCATTGGGCAAAGCATGTAACAATTACTTCAGAATAAATTTCATGATTAGTTTAATATAATGGGAGCCAATTATGAAATGCAAGATCAATGTTATTAAGATGTATATAATGTCTATTTGCTCCAAATTTCATGCATCTATTTCACAATTGAGGATTGCAAAATAAATAGCAAGGGTTCATCAAAAGTCCACAATTGAGCACCACAGTTCAATCAGTTGAGTTTGTATCAGCAGCAACAGCAACCCTTACAATCACATATCATGCTACCATGACAGTGTAAAGTGTAAACTATCTTCAATATTTCAAGATCCATCCAAATTTAATCCCGTTACAAACCTTTTGACAAATGATAACAATAGACAGCTACAGTTTGTGACTCTATGTGGCTGATTATATATCAGTCGTGAGATTCCAAAAGTTTATGAAGTTTGATCAAAGGAGTCCAAAGAAAAACCAACTATTAATGATTTAACTTACCTCACGAAATAAAGCATTGATTTGTTTCATGTCCTTTTTGGTCAATTCTAGGAAGACCTGAGAATCAGTTTAAAATAGATAACAAAATGTTACACAAACCATAAAACTAAACTTCTATTCCAAAGCTTAACGTATATGTACATGCAACTCACAACAATAAATATATATACCTAATATTTGTGGGAGAGAGGAAGGGGTACATTTTCTTTTTTCCTTCCCTTGGTGGAAGGGGTAAAATAAGATGAGAGTATTGAAGACAATAGCGATCAAGCTCTATTTTTTCCCCATTCTGGTGTCAAGTAAATATTGTTAATTATATGCATATGGCTGAACTAAGTTGACACATTTATTCCCAGCCAGATCAGAGTTATCCCCCAAGATATTTCACAAGATAGTTTTTGAAATGCTAATGCAACTACATCAAGTTGCTGCAGGAAAAAAATCCCAGTGATCCGAGGTGTATAACTTGTTCCTGATTTGATTCCATAGCCAATTTGTTCCACTGCAGAGACCAATTGATGGTTCTGACATCACTGTTAACAATATACTCTCTATCTTCCTTCTAACTAAAATATGATGTTTTTAATTACACATGTATAAAGTAAAAATTTGCAACACTTCAACCAGACATCTATAGAAGTTCTTCTCATTCAGAAGAAGGCCAGAAATAAAAATTTACTAATATCAACCTGTTGCCTTCGCTTCACAGGAAGCTCAGAAAGAACATCCTTTTTAAGCCTGCGGATCATGACAGTTGCCTTCATCAAATTGTGCAATTCTTCATGATTACTTGCACCTTGATAAACCCCAAAAATTCCCTGGAAAATTGATATAAGAAGCAACGACATTAATCAATACCTAATATGACAGCCACGGATAAATAAATAGCATGCTTCTCAATCCAGAAAGAAATGTGACTTACGCCTTTGCAGTATCGGTTACCATATTCATGAACATTCTTGTATATATCTGGATACAAGGCTTCCAGCTGTCGAGATAACACAATTTCCAGAAGAAAAAAAAATGCCAATGTCAATTACATACACTTCTCCATGTTGAAAAGTTAACAACTTCTAAATTAGCACTCAGAGGTACCTGCTTGAACAGCTCAATTGGTCGAGATAAAGCAGGAGTTCCACTAAGTAAAATTGCGTATTGAGCTTTCTGAAATTGTAGACGCAATATGAGAGATAGAAGGAGATAGAGAGAGAGAGAAGAGAGAGATGCAGCTGTGCCAATCACTCTGTGATCCATCACATAAAACAGTGCAAAAGATTGAGCTTAACATGCAGTATAATGAGTAGTTTGTACTACTGGCTTTTTTTTTGTAATTCCTAGATCCCTTTACCTGATTAACCATTTGAAACATCATTTTTACAGCATGACCAACAGCAATTACTTTAGATTCAATGATAAAAAGTGATAAAGTCTATTTAGAATTCTCATTGGCCTTGTTCATTAAACCTGCCTATTTGAGCATTTTGGAAACCTCAGCATCCATATTGACTAAAGTTGCACGGCTGTCTATTAAATAGAAGCGTAAGCTGAATCATCTCTTCCATCAAAGACAAAGATTTACAATTTCACTATTAACGTAGTCTAAGAATAAACAGAGAAGATGCAAGCATGTAGTCATCATTTATCAAGGGAGAAAAACCTTTATAACAGGAAGGGAAGTCTTAGTCCTCTTTGCTTGAGCATTCTTTAAAAAGTGTGACTCATCCGCAATCACAACCTGCAAAAAAATTATTGCAAGAGGCAGATATAACCCAGCTACAAATAACAGAATAATAAAAATTCATATGCTCTATTAATGAATGTCGCTCACAAACACATGCGTACGCACTCACACTGGGTCCAAAGTCAATAGAAAGTGTTACACATCTAAAAGCTTTTAGCACAAAAAGTCTCCAACATGGAAATCGGGTATGTTCCTAGTGATTCTGCGGCTAAGTCTTAGTTTCTTACTATATTTTCTTCCTTCTAATAAAATAAAGATCTGAAAACATATACTAACTATTTTCTTCAAGAAGGATGAACAATTTAAATTGAGGAGAATCTCTCCGAGAAAAAGAAAAAAGAAAAAGGTAGGATAATGTTAGTTCATAATTACCATGGAACCATATTAGATAGATTTTTTTGAGAAATAAACATTGTAAGGCACCAAGGGGATGCAACCCAATTAGTGGCAACCTGCTGCCAATTTCGTTTGCATGTGTGGTCTCACTGTGATTGGCAGCTGAGAATTGGGGGGGGCAACTGCGAAGCAAAATTTTTTATATATATAGTGAATGGTCTTATCAATACACAAATGTATAACTCCCTAGGAATTTCAATTGCGTTTATATTCATCACTGTAGGAATTGGGTTCAAGCTTTCCCCAGCCCCTTCTCATCAATGGACTCCTTATGTACACGAAGGAGTGCGGTTCGTTTGATAAATTCCTACCTCTCTATCTCTGAGATGTTTGGATTTTTCAAAACTCAATGGACATGCAAAAGAGAAATGCCTCCATCAAAAAAAATTATTCTTATTCTTGGATCTTGTTCGTAAGATTGAGAAAAATAAAGATTTTTCTGTATTCCTTGAATTTCTATGTGTATTAAATTACTATAGTATCAACTATTTTTATTTTCGACTTTACCTATCCTCACCATCAAATGCCTTCCTGTCTATTTCATTCCAAACTACCCATAAATTAAAGAGGGGGACCAATGTATGGGCTCTCTTTAAATCTTTGGAAGCGTTGACACCACTCCAAGCCCAAAGTTCATCATGAATGGAGCTGATAACCACCCAAGATATTCCCAAAACACAAATAGCCATTTCCAATAAATGGCTAGCCAAGGAGCAACCCAACAAGAGGTGATTCACGAACGAGGCCTCCTTGCAAATGAAGAAACAGTTAAACGCTACCATTCATCGGTAAGTTAGGAAGGATTCTAAAATAAATTTGACCTAAAATTAGTGATGATATGGGAAAAAATATGCAACCATTCATCCATCTTAATATCCTTATTTCAGCTAAGCTCATTTTTCTTTTGCATGATTTCTACTACCCAGAACTATGCATGTAGGTCATCCAATATTTCATCCGTTTCGGACTAAGTCTAGGAAGACAAATCCTCTCTAATCTCATCTTAAAAATTTCAAGACAACGAGAACATAATGAACATCTAGAGAAGCCCAATAACTTGGATGTATTTACCTTAAATTTTGATGCCGTTAGTATATCCTGTAACTTAGGGACCACATCATAAGAGATGATGTTGAAGAGGCCATCAAGATGAAAAGTAACCTTAGAGCTAGAGGATACTATCCTGAATCCGCCTCTATTTGATCCACCCGATTGAGATAAAACAACCTGTACACTAATTAGTTAAAAAATAATAATAACAAGTAAACTATTCCAGCAATAGCTACATGTAGGATAAGAAATTAAAAAAAATAATAAAAAAAACTTGACAGGGACTTCACATACAACTATATCTGATGAAGGAATATTCAGCCATTGTTGAATCATCTGCAAGTAAAAATATAAAGTAAATGCATATTGGGCAAGAAAAGCATTTTTAAAATTGAAGAATGAATATGGTAGCACACTTACTGAAGCCCACTGCAGACGTAAAGAAGATGGTGTAAGTACAAGAACAGGCCAAGATTCACGAATGCATGCAGTTACAGCAATTGCCTGCAAAATCCACAAGGAATTCAATACGCATGCTTTATTGCTTTATAATCACAAACTAATAGCAATTCGCAAAAAACATGACTATATTGGCCAGCATGAATTTTTTCATAATTTTGCAGTAAGAGCAAGCTTCTATAGGAGGAGAAATTTGAAAATCTCCATCCCTCACTAAACCCACATTCAAGACAACTCTTGCAAAGAACTGCATCTGCTTTGAGCAAAACCAGAGCATCATGCACCAAGACGTGAGGTTGACAGAAACTTGCTACTAAAACATGCACAACCACTAATAGATCGCATGCTGATCGAAGAAAAATAAAATCAAAATTACAATTTTGTTTTGCCCAGAAGAAAAAGGATTACCATTTCATTTAGCTATTAGTTTGATAGGTAGAACAATTTTTCAGAATAATAAGAAAGTAAAATCTGATCAATGCCTTCCAACCAAAACAAAACAATGAGTAAATGCTTATTATTCTATAACATGAAAGATCTCAATTTTTTATGTGACTCACTACTGATGTAAAACGCAGAATATGCATGGTAATGGCAGTTATTTCAAAGAGTGAATAACGGTGGATGGAGACCAGAAGATTTTTTTTTATAAGAGAGACGAGGAGATCATATGAAAACATACTATCTTGAGCAATTCATTAGAGTTACATTTGAGGAAAATGGAGCATTAATATGCATAATAGTATGTCAAAGTATAAACTATATTATCAAATGAAAAGCAAACCATAATATCAAAATGTATTGATAGATAATCCAAAAAAGATGGTGCCAATGAAAGCATCAGCAGTAATGATAAGATATCGGCACTCTAGATAACAAGAAGCAGCTTTAGAAAACTTGATACTCCACATGGTTGCAGCCATGGCAATGAGAGCAATGGTTCCAACCAGGTACAAGTCGCAATGAAAATTGAAGAAATGGTGATGGTGTTTGGGAGATGTTGGCTCTCGTGCACGAGGAAACAGTAAGCGGTTGTATAAGTGATGCAATGAAGTATAGGGCGGGGGAAATGATAGCCAAGTAGTTACCTCATTAAAAGCTATTAGTAAGAGGACTACAGTCACTGCACACTATAGTATAATCAAGCAGAAACACTAAGCAGCTTCACATATAAGGAACTGAAAGAGCATAAACAGTTCAAACAAACAATCACTTGCCTGTAAAGTCTTTCCAAGTCCCATTTCATCTGCTAGGAGCACACGCCCTCCATGCTGCAGTACAAACCTTTAAAAAAAAGGTAAATGCAAAATGCAAAACATAGTTTGTCAGTACTGTGCTCCAATGTATAGAAGAACTTAAAACTTTAGACACAAACATAACTATTGTTCCATACCTTACACCAAGGTTACTACATACCTTACACCATCCCGCTGAAATGGCAGAAGCTTCGATTCAATATAGTTAGGTATCTTGTCATACCGCTCTAGTTACAAAGGCCAAAGAGAAAAAGGAAAAAGGAAAAAGCTCAGAAGTTGCAGAAGGTGAAAGCCATCAAACAAAGGGAAGCAACACACGATAGACATGCCTAATTATAGATGTCAGTTGTCACAACTTACCTCGAAGATCTGGAACTCCAGAAGCAGCAGCAATAGCACGTTGCACCAAGGGATCTAAGTTCTCTACCTGGAAAATAACCAAAATTTAATTTACAAAACAATCAGTGTAGTGACCTCAAACATGTATAATTTTTTTATAAGTTTACCTCAAACATGAATAATATATGTTTTATATTGACAAAAAATTATCCTTTTTCCCCCTCAGAAGCAATA
Organism: Bretschneidera sinensis; assembly: GCA_023935145.1. Classification (NCBI taxonomy): domain Eukaryota; kingdom Viridiplantae; phylum Streptophyta; class Magnoliopsida; order Brassicales; family Akaniaceae; genus Bretschneidera; species Bretschneidera sinensis. The sequence continues at coordinate 100,279,831 of CM043699.1, forward strand.
AGTAAATATATTGCTTGATAAAGATAGTGAAACACGATATAGAACCTGAAAGATACTTGAATTTGAATTTTATTGGAGATTATAATGTATTGTGCTAAGGTTGTATAATCATGGAAACAAAGAGACAAATGTATAAGTTAGCACCTCAACTTTGAAATCAGCTATTTCACTGACAATTTTTTCTGCCGACGGCAAGGAAGATAGTGGGAACATCCATAACCTGCAGGTTAAACAGCATTATTTTGGGCTAAGGTTAGACTCTCACCACAGTTTCAACAAATGTGGAAATCACAGAATTGTTCATAACACGAGCAGAACCTTTCTTTTGCATTCCAAGTAGCTTTAGGGATCATGCGGAAAGCATCTACTAGTACCTGGCTTAAGATAAAGCATGAGCATAAGCCAAATAAGCGTCAAGCAAGTGAGGTAAACGAACATTTTTCAAGGAGACAGAATAAATACCGTGTTGTATAAAAATTTTGCAGCAATGTTTCCACTTGCATGAAGAAAAAATTTGACAGAGACCTTTGTTCCTTGCTCCTTTGAGCACTCATCTTCTTGCATACAGAGTCACAGCATATGTAGATAGTAGCCAATAATCAGCCGGATTTTACTTCAAAGTAGGATAATAATAGTTACAACTAGAACAACGCATCTAACATGTAAAAAAAAAAAAAAAAACATTTCTTGTATACTCAAAAAATAAGAGAACAACAAATTATACATTTCTTGTATACTAGGGAAGCAAAAGATGAACAAAAAAAAATTAGGGAGGTGCCCTAAAAATGCAAATGGCATATTAATAGTGCAACTTACCAGTGTTTTGTTTAGATGCGAGTGATGTGGGTAATGTTCGGGTCCCCTGAGACGAAGATTGTACCTGAATTCCAATACTAGAAGAAGGATTAAAATATGAATTTTCATTTCTGAATAACCAATAACAACACTAGTTACTTTGTTCAAGAGTCATCACATTTGTGGGATAAAAGGGCACGACTACTACTAACATCCAGATAGCACGCTAATTTATAGTCAATTAATTGATTGAAGAAACAAAACCCTAGACCCCCGAAGTAAAAGTTTTTCTTTTTTCTTCTCTTTGAGAACAAAAAGAAAAAAAAAACAATTTTCAAGAAGAGAAAAATGTAAAAGGATTGAGAACTAACCTTGCTAGAAGGAGAAACAGGAATGGGTTTTTTGTTGTTGACAATGTTGTTAGTAGAAGACACCGACTGTTGGTACTGTTCTTGTTGCTGCTGTTGTGGATTTTGATTATTAAAAGAAAATGGATGAGAAGAAGAAGAAGAAGAATTGCGCTGTTGAGCGATCATCTGGAAAGCTTCTCTTTCGATGGAATCCAATTCTTCTGCACTCAACTCCCAGTCTTCCAATTCCATTTTTCCCTTTCTTCAAGCAGTGAGAAGAGCGTCCCTTGCTCTATCTCTCGCTAGTTTTATTGTTTCGTTTCTTTTGGGGAACAGAAATTTTGAACTTTTTCTTTTTTTCCCAAGATTTTGAACTGAAAAATTTAGAAAAGGGTTTTTCAAAAAAGGGGTTTTTATATAATGCGCACAGTCGGAGAACAAGATTTAGTACTCTCAAAATGAATCCAGGGAAATTTAGAGGATTGTGCTGGTACCTTGCATGTTCCAACTTTCATATATATATATATATTCCTAAAAGAAAAACAGTTCCAACTAAAAATATTACTATTGTTCTGTTTAAGATAATCTTATTCCTCTTATAAAAAAAAATTGATCAGATTTGAGTCAGACTTACTCTAAATCATAAGATCGATAGATATAGTCAAGCCCAACTAAAAACAATTGAAATTCTTTAAAAGTTTGGTCCTAAAAATTTAGGTCAAATCCAAACTTACATATTAAGTTTGAATTTTTTAATTTTTTTATATTTTAAATTAACTCAAAACACAACATTAAGCACATAGAATAAAAAAATTATACTCTAAATTATTACATTTTTTATTTTTTTATAATATGAAATGTTATAGTAAAAAATCTTATCATTTACATCACATATTACATAAAATGTATATTAAAGAATCTTATTCAAATATGATCTATTGATTAATTTTTTTTATCTAAATTCATAAAAACTATGTATTAGGCTAAGCAGGCGGAGTTAATCAATTGACAAGATGAGCTCTATATAAGACCAACAAAAATATCTAGACTCTTATCTTTTCATGTTTTGAATGTTTAAAAATAAATAGAAAAAATTAAAAGATAAAACATATCTTATTATTTCATTCGTATTAATAAAAAAATATTACCAAAAAAGAGTTGAAAGTAGAATGATAATTTGAATAAAAAAAGTAAATATCAATTTTGAGTTTGAACCAAATAAAAAATAAAATTTTATAATTTAAATTTAAACAATTAGGTACCTACCTTAACAAATACAGAACAATTTGATCTAAAGACCATGGCGCCAAAATGAAAACTATCGGACACATCCCAAAAGAACCAAAATACCTATTATGCCCCCAATCCTCAAATCTTTTAAGTTTCGCAAATTTGTTAAAAACAAGCAAAAAATCCAATTTCAGAAAAAAAGAAAATCAAACACATCCACGATTCCAATTTCAGAATAGAAAATCAAAACACAAATCACCACAACCCATGATTTCAAAATTACACAAAAAATATAAAAATATAAAAATAAAAAACTCAAGAAGACGAGGAGACCACGTCGGTGACTCATCGTAAAACGTGGAGACATATCGTCAAGGTTGGTGGCGGAAACCGCGATGGTGCCTCGCGCAAAGGCACAGTTCGTCACTCAGACCTGGGCAAGAAGGAGGAGGAGGGGGAGTGAAGGGGGAGGGGGGGGGGGGGAGAAGAAGAAGGAAGTGGAAGAGGAGGGGAAGAAGAAGATGACTAAGAAGAAAAATATTGCTTTTTCTCAGCAGGGGTAAAAATGAAAGAAAAAGATTGCTCTCTGTCCACATACCCGTCTACACACACCAGATCACTCATTGATTCAACTCTCAAACGCCGCACCAATCCTACCCACTTGATTTCTTATTTCCTTTTTCATTGCTTCTTGGCAGCAATGGTAGGAAATGAAAAAAAAAACCCAGAACCCATGCGCTCGCCACCACCTAGTCGTCGCCCACCCGAACACCGAGAACCCACCTAAGTTAATTCTAGCAGTAATTGTCCATGTGCGTTAATTCTGATAGTAATTCTCCTGCACAAGTTAATTCATAAACATTCAGACTGTTCGTTCCAAAATAAAATTATGAACAGATATGCAAACCCGCATTGATTAAATAAACTCGGCAACAAAATAACTTTAATTGGCAACACAATAACATCATTTAAAGTCAATAACAGAAGAAAATGCAGAGATGCAAAAACACGAAGACACCATGAATTTGCACTGTTGTCTGCAATTTCGCTTGAAATCAGCAACACCCAGATGCAAAAACAGAAGAAAATTGATCTCTATTTCCTAAAATTTGAAACTCATAAGAAAAAACAAAGCATAGAAATTGGTATGTTCTGTTAAACAGAAGCCCACCACAAATCCAGACAAAAAAGTTTCCCTATAGTGTGAAATTACACGGTTGCAAAAATCAGTGTCCATTTAAAGCCAAATTAGCAATTAAAAAAAGTTGAAACAAAATTTGGATATTTAGCTTTACTTTCTCTCTAATGGTGTCCTGGACCATCATTGCATCAATGTTGATGAAGAAAATGACATTAGAGGTCCAAACCTCGGTGTCGAAGAACTGAATGTATTGGAGTACGAATTTGATAAAGCTATGATTTTATGGGGTTAATTATAAGAGGGAAGAGATGAGAGAAATAGAGGAAAAAGATGAAAATTTGGGGTCAATAGGAAGAGAGATTGAGAGAAGAGAGAGATTGTGGAGGAGACTAGAGGGTTAGGCTTCGTTGCCGAAAAAATATGAGAGGAGCGGTGGTGTGTCGCAGAGATAAGAGCAAGAGAGAGAAAAGAAGGAAAAGGTTAGGTTAGATTTTATTTGATATTTCTTTTCGGTTTTTCGGTAAATTACAAGTTTGGTCCTCTGATGCCATGCTTGTGAATCTGTGATTGTCTTGTTTCAGCTTTTGAGAGAGAGGTGACAGTGAGTTTGACGAGGAGCTGGCAACTGAGTTGGGGTTTGTGAAGGAGGGTAGAAGAAGGTAGACAAGGGTAATTTTAGTATTTTATTTGCGTTCAGTTAGTTTTTTTTTCACGGTATTACCGTCTAAAGATTTAATTGTTTTGTATTGAATAAGGTAAGAATTTGATTATTTAAATTGAAACTTTAAAAATTTAATTATTATTTAATTCAAATTTTAAAAATTTAATTATAATTTAATTCAAACTTTAAAGATTAAAATTATAATTTAGCTTAAAATTTTAAAAAAAAACTTTTTCAAATTTTTTTGATTTAAAATAAAAATTTAATGATAAATGAAACTATACATGTATGCTTTATTTTCCTTTTCCTCTCTCAAAGAAATTCCACACATGACCTTTCTTTTTGTTATCTCTCAATTTCTCTCATTCAAACACCCTAAAGATTTAATCTTATTGTTTTAGTCCATGTCTCTTTCATAATTTACCTTGGCAAAGAGGAAAATATTGCGAGTAGGGGTGCCTCATTCGACTAAAATGGTTAAAAGTTTTGATCAACCAAATTATTTCAGTTAATGATGAATCAATTAACCATAACAATTGATCAAAATATAAATGATTGGTTAATTCAACTAAATCGATTAATTAAAATTTAATTAAATAACAATTTTTGAAAGTTTAGAGCAAAATCAAATCAATCATCCAACATCACACCAAACTAATGATACAACATTATACCAAAACAATTGTTTGTGGTTAGCATTATTCAAAATTAGATGACCAAAATACTAGTCCAGGGATTACCTGGTGGTTAATTAATTAGATGACCAAAGCTTCAATGTTGTCATTAATACTGGCAGCTCCAATCTTTGGGTCCTGATGGGACCCACCAAACCCTCGTCCAATAAGACACCACCAATAGTGCAATGACACGTGTCAAGCCTGTCAAAGCAATGTGAAGAACACGTGGAGCGAGCAACAAGCAACCACCTCATCCAAGCATAATTAGCGGGCTTAGACTCGTTGGCACACGCAACTCCCTACACACTCAACTCAGACCTAACCCTTCAGAGCAAAGGGCATGGGCAAGACCATACCCCCCACATGGGCAATACCTACTCAGAGGACTATAAATAAACCGAGGTATGGAATTCATAATTCAGACACATTTATCTATTTACACTTGAAACGCTTTAGAATGAACCCTCGGCTTCAGCCTCTTTTAAGCCATTGTTCTAACTTAAACATCGGAGCACTCTCGGAGGTCTCCCCCTCCTCTCCTTCCGAGGGTTTTTAGTTCACCTTTGTTATCCGTGCAGGGCCAAGGCCACGTCAGCACCAAGGCCACGTCAGCACTAAGGCCATGTCAGCACTGAGGCCACGTCAGCGCCAAAGCCACGTCAGCAGTAGCGATTTTTCGGTATCAACAGATTGGCGCTGTCCGTGGGAAACCATAATCTCTCGCTATAGCAAAAGCAAAGAAGTATAAAAGAACTCATCTGTTGCGATGCCACCGAGAAACAATACGAGAAGGACCGACAAGGAAGCCCCAACAACGTGCTCTGCTCCGGTCCAGGGCAACACCCGCAGCCAGCAATCTAGACCCAGATTCCCTGCGATCCTTGAGCATGCAACCCCCGGATCAAGCAGACGGCCCCCCGCCAGAGAGCAACTCCATCATATCTCCGTGACCAACTCTCCTAATTACGAGGAAGCAGTCGCACATCCTTATGCTGCCCTTGTTACTCAAGCCCAATTCCAAGAACTCTCCCGGATGATAGTCGACTTGCAGCCCAAGTCCGAAGCGGAGGCTAGCAACCTTCATTTTCTCCCCACCACCAAGCTCCTGAGCAAGCAAAGTCATCTGACATAGATGATCCGACCTACAACTAGCTCCCTACCAAGCCCTCGCTGTATTGCAGCCAATCCAAGGAAAGCTCCTCCTTGAAGAGCAACTTCAGCTTAGACAAACGGTTCGAAGAGATGAAAGAAAAAATAGACTTGGCCCTGAAACACAAAAGTCCTAGTATTTTGGATGAGCTTAGCATCCAAGATCCCCCGTTCACAGAAGATGTTCTCGAGACCCCATTCCCCCTTAACTTCAGAATGCCACAGGTCAGAATGTACAACGGTTCAGGGGGCCCTATAGACCATTTACAGCATTATATGACAACCATGTTGCTACACCGACATTCCAACCCTATCATGTGTCGTGTCTTCCCCTTGACTCTCGAGAAGGCTGCAGGTACTTGGTATTCGAGTCTGAGGCCGGGGAGCATTAGCAATTTCAGAGAACTCAGTTATGCCTTTGCTTCACACTTCCTCAGTAGCAAGGGACCAAAGAAGACCTTAGAAAGCTTGTTCAATATTATCCAACATCATCGAGAGAAGCTTCAAGCCTACACATAGCCGCCTGGGAAATCCCAGACCTCGACCCAAATGTCTAGATGATGGCATTTAAGAATGGGCTGAGGTCCGGGATCTTCAGCTCCAAGCTCACCCGGCACCCACCCAAGAGTATAAATGAGGCTTTGGCCCAAGCAGAGAAGTACATGTTAACAGAAGACGACCAAGCATTCAGAAGACAAATATAAGGGGAAACTGAGAAAAAGAGAAAGGACATCGACCCACAGAGAGGGGCGGCCAAAAGACCTCACCAAGATAACAGGTACAAGCCCCACCTCCGGTTTGACAGTTTCACCCCACTCAATGCATCTAGGACCAATGTCCTCATGCAGCTTCAAGACAAGTCAGTCCTCCAATGGCCGCCCAAGACGCCACACCTTGGCGGGGATCAAAGACAATTGTGTCATTTTCACAAAAACTATGACCACGATACTGAAGAATGTCATTCACTGAAAGAACAGATTAAAGCCTTTATCAGCCGGGGGCATCTATAGGAGTTTACAAGGCCTCAAAGAAGAGAAGCGCTCGCTCAGTCAAGGAGAGACCCCAGACATCTTCATCTCTAGGACCGAGAGCGACAAGGCCCTTGGCGAGACTCCAAAGCTGAGCGAGAAGCGCCATATCAAAAGAACCAAGAAGTGGCAACTACCACCTGGATCATCAAGACAATATACAGAGGACTTGCCGCCGGTAGGAGCTCAAGGCAAGGCAGTAAGGCGTATGCCAGAACCGAGGCCCCTGTCGACAGACCTCATAAGCGAAGAAAGTCGAGGCTAGTGATCTCCTTCACAGAAGACGACTCGGAAGATGTACAAACTCCTCATGATGATGCAGTAGTGGTCTCCCTCCTAGTGGGCAATCATGAAGTATGGTGTGTCTTGATTGACAACGGAGGCTCAGCGGATATATTGTTCTATGACTCCTTCCAGTGCATAGAGCTAAAGGATGAGCGTTTGGAGCTGGCCCCGACCCCTCTCTATGGTTTTGATGGATCTCCAGTCTTCGTCGAGGGAAGGATAGTCCTTCCTATTACTATAGGGATAGCGCCACGGATATCCACTGTGCAGACCACTTTCTTGGTAGTTAAGCAACCTTTCTTTTACAACATGATCCTCGGTCGACCCACCCTCAACAAACGGAAGACTGTTGTCTCCACATACCATTTGAAGGTTAAGTTTCCCACCAGTGAGGGGGTGGGAATGATCAGAGGTGATCAGAGGGCCTCTCGATCCTACTATCTAAATGCTATCAAAGATGAGAAGAAGGCTGAAGCCCTTCCCCTTGAGGTGGAAGACCTCAGGGATGAAATGAAAACCCTAAGAGGGCAACCAGTAGAGGAGCTGACTCCAGTAACCCTTGGGGAAGATCCTACCTAAACCATCCAGATAGGATCAAACCTCTCCAAAAAACACAGGGAAGAACCCCTCTCTCTCTTCCAGAAGAATTGGGACTTGTTTGCTTAGTACGCGTCAGACATGCCTAGGATCAACCCCAGGACTATTGAGCACCGCCTGAATATGGACCCAAGGTACAAGCCGGTCATCCAGAAGAAAAGAACTTTCACCCCGGAACACCAGGTTGCCATTGATGTTGAGGTAGACAAACTACTTGAAGCTGGCTTCGTCAGAGATGCGAGATACCCCGAGTGGGTGTCGAGCATAATGATAGTCCGAAAAGCCAACGGTAAATGATAGATCTGCATTGACTTTACCAACCTAAACAAAGCCTGTCTGAAGGATAGCTTTTCTCTCCTGCGAGTCGATCAACTGGTGGACGCCACTTTGGGGCATGAACCCCTCTCCTTCATGGACGCGTACTACAATAAAATCTTCATGTATGGACCAGACCAGGATAAGGCCGCTTTTATCACCGACCGAGGGCTGTATTGCTATAAGGTTATGCCCTTCGAACTCAAGAATGCCGGCGCGACCTATCATAGGCTGGTGAACAAAATTTTCAAAAGGCAGATAGGGCGAAACATGTAGGTCTACGTGGATGACATGCTAGTCAAGAGTATGGAAGCACGAAACCACAAGTCCGATTTTGAAGAAGCGTTCAGGATACTATGCAAGCATAACATGAGACTGAATCCAGCAAAGTGTGCATTTGGAGTAACAGGGGGAAAATTCCTAGGGTTCATGGTCATTCAAAGAGGAATAGAAGTCAACACAGAAAAGATAAAGGTGATTCTTGATATGGCCCCTCTGAGTCCATGAAAGAAGTCCAGCGGCTCACCGGGAGAATCGCCGCCCTAAGTCGCTTTATGTCCAAGTCTATGGAAAGATGCCTACCCTTCTTCAAAGCCATTAGGAAAATAAAAGATTTTTCTTGGATAGAAGATTGCCAGGAAGCATTTAAAGGATTAAAAAAGTATCTAAGGTCGCCCCTGCTCCTAACCAAACCACTCCCGGGTGAAGAACTGTTTCTGTACTTATTAACTGGGCAAGGCACTGTAGCCTCTGTCTTGATCTGAGAGGAAGAAGACATTTAAAGACCTATCTACTATGTCAGTTGAATCCTTCATGCAGAAGTAAGGTATCCCCCTATCAAAAAGATGGCTTATGCTCTCGTGATAGCTGCACGAAAACTCCGACCATATTTTCAGGCTCACACAATCATCCTCCTGACCGATCAGCCTCTGAGATAGGTCCTACATAACCCAAATGTCTCCGGGAGAATGGTAAAATGGGTGGTTGAGCTAGAGGAATTAGATATTCGGTACCACCCACGGAAGGCAGTAAAGGGCCAAGCCTTGACCGACTTCATTGTCGAGACTACCCTATCCACAGATCCAGGAGAAGCAACGGAAGCAAGGCTTGATGGACCACCTCCCAGTTGGACTCTCCATGTAGATGGATCTTCGAATACAATGGGAAGTGGAGTAAGACTCATCCTCCGCAGCCCTGACGGCTTCACGGTCGAGTACACCTTAAGATTCGAATTCAAAACCTCCAATAATGAGGCAGAGTACGAAGCCCTATTGGCTGGCTTGAGATTGGCCAAAGTGTTAGCCGCTGAAGTTCTAGATGTGTTCAGTGATTCCCAGTTTGTAGTAAGTCGGTTAATAAGGGAATTCGAGGCCCGAGGAGAAAAACTGTCCCAGTATCTCCAAAAGGTAAAAGATCTAGCCGCAAAGTTCAAGACTTTTTAAATAACTCAAATTCCACAGGCCAAAAACTCTGAGGCAGATGCTCTGGCTAGCCTGGCCTCATCCTGGCACCTAGAACCAACCCAAGCTATCTATTTGGAAACCCTATCTGCTCCCAGCATAGACGAAGCCCCGGTTCTGCCAGTAAAGGAAAAAGAAACATGGATGGATCCAATTCTCAGATATTTAAGGAATGGAGAAGCCTCCGAATAGAAAAGCGAGACCAAAAAGCTAATCTCCCGAGCCTCTTGATGCACAGTCATAGATGGGAAGTTAGCATGCTAAGGTTGATCTAGGGTTTTATTACTCATTTTTGCCTTAACAATTCTAAAGTATCCTTTTTGGATCATTGATCTATTTCAATGCATTTTCAGGTGCTTTGAGTCCAACAGAGATGATAAAGCAATCTATGTTTAAAGCACCAAAAGTTCTTGCATGTTGATGTTGGTATTTGTTCAAGGTTTAGACATGTCCAAACATGATTTAAAGATGATTTTTTTCTAAACCAAGATTGTAGTAATAAATTACAGTGAGTCAAAAGACTGCACACAAGTATGTGCATCACTTTGGAGCAAGTTAAGGGTAGGCACACTAGTGTGTGCAGTTCTGCATACAAGCTGACACTAAATTGCCAGAATTTCTCGTACAGATCAATCAACTTTTCAGATTAAACTGTATTGATGTAGGAAGAACCAGGAGATGAGCCATATATGCTTAGAAAGATCCGGAAGTATATTTTCTAGATAATTTTATGGTTCGTAAAAAGGATTTTTCTAGAGAAAGTTATGGCAGTTTTAGTGGAAACAGTTCAGGCCAGCACAGCAGGCCCAGATGCACAGCAGGCCCAGACGCACAGCACGGCCCACTCGCCTCTTGACCTGATTAGGGCGAGCAAGTGCCATTTTTCCAAGACCAAAATACCCCTAGCTACTACTTGTAATCTATAAATACCTCCTTAAGGAGTGTGCAGCCGAGCATTCAAAGAATTCAAGAGAGAAATGAAGCAAGGAAGGAAGGAAGAGAGAAAAACAGAGAGGATCTTGGATCCCAATTCCAGCATTCTTCCATTTTATTTATAAGTTTCTTGAGGGCTAGAAATCAAGGGGGGAAAGCATCCATATTGTTCTTCCACCTTGAACTCCATGGCCAAATCAAGGAGAGAGCATCCTTATTGTTCTTCCACCTTGATTTCCATGGCCAACTAGTCTTCACACAAGGGAAAAGGATGAATCCTTAGGGATTTATTGTTCCTTATTTCCTTCTTGATTCAGTTGTACGGATTTAATGTTGAATATTGTTTTATGAATTATTCATTGATTAAGTAAGAAGGATTTGAGTTCATGTGATAGATGCACTTTTTATTCTTCTTCTTTTAGATTCTCTTAATCCGGTGATTGCATCCTTCTCCTCCATTGAGGTTGTTTGGATGTTATTGATTCCGGTAGATTTATTTTACTGATTGTCCATTACTACAAAATTGTCATTGTGATATATTGTCGTTTCTTGATAATCTCTAAGATCGGTCATGTGTGCTTGAACCGAAATCAATGAGTAATTTGTAGCAATTATATTAGAGTTATAAATGTGCTTGATTGAATATATTCCGATTGTTTGTTTGGGATGTGAAACTTGCAATCGAGATAAAATCAATTGAATCAAGAGTGGAAATAGGGAACGAACCTAAGAAGGATTCCCGGAACCTTGTTATTTCTTATTTATATTTCATTTACATTTACGCAACTTTTCTTACATTATCTCATTATCAAAACCCAAAGAAATCTTTCGTTTAACTTTTATCGTTCGTTTTAAGGTTTACACATTTTCCTTTGTACTTAACTTGTTTCCCTGTGGAATCGACACCCCAAAGCCGTACTACAATAACCGTATTATACTTTGGGCGTAATCAAATTTTGACGCCGTTGTCGGGGTAACGCGCTTAAGTACAAGGAAACTTGTCAACTTTGAGTGTGACGGTAGAAGAATTGTAAATATTTTTATTTTCAGCAGTTTGTAAATACGATAATATTGTTCCTTTACCTTTGTTTTGATTTTCTAATTTTCTTTTATTATTTTGTTTTTATTTATTTGTTTATTATTTTGTTTTTATGTTTATTATTCTGTTTTATTTATCTGTTTATTATTCTGTTTTTATTTATCTGTTTATTATTCTGTTTTATTTATTTGTTTATTATTCTGTTTTATTTATTTGTTTATTTATTTATTACTCTGTTTTATTTATTTATTCCCCCTCTAAATTAATTGGTGTATGCTTAGACCGAGAAATTCACGAGGTAGATTCATTAGAGGACCCGAATTAGAGTTACTCTCTCCTTCCACTTCCATTGGTGAAACCTCGCCTAGATCAAACCATAGTGCACTCCCACACAAAAATTTAGAGGATTTTGTTAAGATGGCCGATAATCCTAATGAAAATGTTGCTAGGACACTTCAGGATTACCTCCACCCTACACGCACAGCCACACCATCATGCATCATGTTTCCAGCCAATACTCACCAACTAAATTTTAAACCGGGGATGATTCAATTACTCCCTACTTTTCATGGCTTGGATAATGAAAGCCCATATGTGCACATTAAAGAGTTTGAGGAAGTAGTCGCGACTTTTCATAGTCAAGATGAAACCAATGACATTGTTAGGCTTAAGTTCTTTCCTTTCGCTTTGAAGGATAGAGCTAAGAGTTGGCTATACTCACTAAAACCACGATCCATGGGGTCATGGATTGAGATGACTCGAATTTTCTTTAATAAATACTTTCCCCAACACAAGACAAATGCTTTAAAAAGACAAATCTCTACCTTTGCACAAAAGGACAGCGATACATTGTATCAGTCTTGGGAGAGATTTAAAGAGTTATTGAGTATGTGCCCTCACCATGGGTATGAAAATTGGCATTTAGTGAGCTATTTCTATGAGGGTCTTACCTATAGAGAACGCCAATTTGTAGAGATGATGTGTAATGGTGGGTTCTTGGAGAAAGATCCTGATGAGGCCATAGAGTACCTCAATGAGCTTGCTGAAAAAGCTCACACTTGGACTGGACCTAGTGCTACTGAGAGCACAAATAGGTCACGACCTATAGAGAACCCAAATGGTGGTGGAATTTACCATCTTAAGGAAGAGGATAACCTTAAGGCCAAGGTCAAGATGCTCACTAGAGAACTAGAGGTATTTAAGACTAAGAGCTTAAAGCCAACACACGTGGTCAATCATGCAAAATCTTTTGAACCATGTTTTGTGTGTGGCAGGGTAGACCATCTCACCCAAGAGTGCCCCACATTTGTTGAGATGAGAGGGATGTATAAGGAACAATGTAATGCCTTAGGCATGTATACGAAGCCTTCTGCACCATTCTCTAATGCATATAATCCGGGATGGCGAAATCACCCCAATTTGAAGAACATAAAGACTAATCAAAGGCACAGGGTAAGACTAATCAAAGGCTTGAATCTTTAATTATGCAGGTTGTTGAAGAACATAAAGAAATAAAGAGCCAAGTGTCCAAGCTGACGAGCTACTTGAGTGTGACTGAGCGAGGTAAGTTCCCTTCTCAAGCTTAGTCCACTTACCTTTATGATCCTAAAAATATTTTGTCCTTATCTTTCTTTTAAAAGAATTTAGTTATACACATGTTGTGAGAAGCACTTAAAAGGAGTAAGGGTGGAAAAATGAGAAAATATTACTGCCATACCCAAGTACATTAAAAGAGATAAGTTGGGGGTTGCGGAAAAGAAAAGAAAAGAATGAAAGAGAAGGTGAATGGTCTTATGTCAAAATAAAAAAATAAAATAAAAAATAAATTATGGCAAAGAAAGAAGAAAAGAAAAAAAATGGTGATTTATTGCGAGAAATGCTCGAAAAATGCATTTTCAGGTGCTTTGAGTCAAAAAGAGATGATAAAGCAATCTATGTTTAAAGCGCCAAAAGTTCTTGCATGTTGATGTTGGTATTTGTTCAAGGTTTAGACATGTCCAAACATGTTTTAAAGATGATTTTCGTCTAAACCAAGATTGTAGTAATAAATTGAAGTGAGTCAAAAGACTGCACACAAGTGTGTGCATCACTTTGAAGCAAGTTAAGGGTAGGCACACTAGTGTGTGCACTTCTGCATACAAGCTGACACTAAATTGCCAGAATTTCTCGTACAGATCAATTACCTTTTCAGATTAAACTATATTGATGTAGGAAGAAAAAAGAGATGAGCCATATATTCTTAGAAAGATCCGGAAGTCTATTTTCTGTAGAATTTTACGGTTCGTAAAAAGGATTTTTCTAGAGAAAGTTATGGCAGTTTTAGTGGAAACAGTTCAGGCTAGCACAGCAGGCCCAGATGCACAGCAGGCCCAGACGCACAGCACAGCCCACTCACCTCTTGACCTGATTAGGGCGAGCAAGTGCCATTTTTCCAAGACCAAAATACCCCTAGCTACTACTTGTAATCTATAAATACCTCCTTAAGGAGTGTGCAACCGGGCATTCAAAGAATTCAAGAGAGAAAGGAAGCAAGGAAGGAAAGAAGAGAGAAAAACAGAGAGGATCTTGGATCCCAATTCCAGTATTCTTCCATTTTATTTCTAAGTTTCTTGAGGGCTAGAAATCAAGGGGGGAGAGCATCTATATTATTCTTCCACCTTGAACTCCATGGCCAAATCAAGGAGAGAGCATCCTTATTGTTCTTCCACCTTGATTTCCATGGCCAACTAGTCTTCACACAAGGGAAAATGATGAATCCTTAGGGATTTATTGTTCCTTATTTCCTTCTTGATTCAGTTGTACGAATTTAATGTTGAATATTGTTTTATGAATTATTCATTGATTAAGTAAGAAGGATTTGAGTTCATGTGATAGATGCACTTTTTATTCTTCTTCTTTTAGATTCTCTTAATCCAGTGATTGCATCCTTCTCCTCCATTGAGGTTGTTTGGATGTGATTGATTCCAGTAGATTTATTTTACGGATTGTCCATTACTATGATATTGTCATTGCGATATATTTTCGTTTCTTGATAATCTTTAAGATCGGTCATGTGTGCTTGAACCGAAATCAATGAGTAATTTGTAGCAATTATATTAGAGTTATAAATGTGCTTGATTGAATATATTCCGATTGTTTGTTTGGGCCCAGACAAGGTCCCGGGTCTCTTCTAGCTTATACTCAGCTTTCGCCAAGTGCTCGACCATGTCAGCGCTTCACTGAACAAGGACCCCGGTAAGAACTCCAGCCTGAAACAGAGGCATTGTTTAAAGCAGGTGAAAAGAGAAGCAAACAAATTGAAGAACTAGGATGAAGGAAAGAAACCGTACCTAGGAGGCAATGGCCTCCACAGACGAGTAAAGCACCTCGAAGGGCTTCACCAAGAGCTCCACCATATCTTAGGCAGGGATCCTCAAGATGAGGTGTTCGCGAAAAACCTTTGGATGCACGAATACAGAATCATCCAGCCTCAATGCCCACCATGACACGAAGGTGGCAGCTACCCTAGACCCCTCCTTTGATGAAGACGGCCCCGGGGGAGAAGTGGGTATAGCAGGATTCACTCTGTCCCTTGGAATTGGAGGCCTCGGAGGGCTCTTCACTAGAATTGGCACCAGGGTTGAGGCCCGGGCCGTCTTCTTATGTTCCTGTCCAGAGCTACTCACCTTTGCGGCCCTCTTCTTCTCTTAGGCCATGCTTTTGGCCCTCTCCCCAGCCTGGGCAACCATCTCCATCTCTGCACAAAAAGACGAGCATTAGTGACTTGGAATAAAAAATCAAAATTGCTATAAGCTAAAGAATTAAGAGCTATCGTGCTTGAGGTTTGTCGGAAGGCTCGGAAGGCAAAGGCCGCGCTTGTGGAGCTCTTCGTTATCTCCAAGCACCTCGATATCCAAGGGTACGACCAGCATGGTTTTTAACATCTCCTACTCTCGATGCAGGAGGTGCGGCCTCTTGCACTTACCAGCATGCTCCAAACTCTAAACGAGGAGGACATCAAAGCTCTCAGCACTCCGTATGAAGAAGAAGACCCCCTTCCACCTCTTTATGGAAGAAGGCTTCTTCTTCAATACCCTATTCCTTCTCCTCGAGCTTATGATAACCTACCCCAAATGACCGAGCTGGGTTATCTAGAAGTGGGCTTTGAACACGTTAATGTTCATCACCCCACCCCACCTCCTGGCAAACGGTAATAAATGCCAGGATTAGCCGGATTGAGTTGGGCACCAGCTGACTCAGTGCGATACCAAAGTATCTAAGCACCGAGCAGAAGAACGGGTAGAGAGGGAACTTAAGCCCTGCCTTCAAGTGCTGTTTGTAAACGTACAGCTCGAAAGGGGGACGGTCTGGAAGGGCATCGTATGCCTTTTCCCCACCCTCTGGTGCCCTCAGGTGGTACTCCATGGGGATCGTATACTTTAATCCTCATCCCCATGAGTTCAGTCCTCCTCTCCAAATGACCCTCCATACTCATTCTCATCTCCATCTCTTCCCCCTGGGATGTAAGGCACAAGAGCTAGAGCCCCATCTCAAGGGGCAACCTCTAGAGAAGAGACTTTATCATTGGAGGAAACGCCCATTGCTTCCTCCAACTCCCTTGACAGATCCCCGCTAACTTTACTCTCGTCAGACATTCTACTCACCAAGAAATCTTTTTGAGTAACTTCTTAAGGAAACTGAGCGCTCTCAAGATGTTTCTCTAGCTATATGCTCTCAAAAATCTCTTAAAGTGTAAGAAAAAAATGAGGATGAATCCTCTTTTATAGAGGTTGTGGCAACAGAAATGAGGAGCATTAACTCAGTCCTTTAAAAGAAAGGACGCACCATTTGCTGTCACCCAGGCACTGTTCCCACTCCCCAAAGTACCAGCTATCATTAAAGCACGACCCTTACTGTGCCGAATGCACCGTCATTAAATGATAGCCACTGCCATAATTTATTGCGCCTATAAAAGAGCCCAAGGGCCCAAGACGAATAGAAACCTATTGGCCTCAAATAAAGGAAAGCCCAAGGGCCCAATATAAAGAAGAATCCATGGACCAAAAGCAAAGGAGCACCTGGGATGGTCCATTATTCTCCAAGTCCGAGGGTATGAGCTACTTGTCATACGCTCGACCTGATTTCGCCAAGTCCGAGCGCATAAACTGCTTGTCATATGCTCGGCTTGATTTCTCCAAGCCCGAGTGTATGAATTACTTGTTATACGCTCTGCCTAATTTCGCCAAGTCCGAGCGTATGAATTGATTGTCGTACGCTCGGCCTGATTTCACCAAGTCCAAGCGTATGAACTGCTAGACCTGATTTCTCCAAGTCCGAGTGTATGAACTGCTTGTCATACACTCGGCCTGATTTCGCCAAGTCCGAGTGTATAAACTTCTCGGCTTGATTTCTTTAAGTCCGAGTGTATAAATTGCTTGTCATACGCTCGGTCGAATTTTGCCAAGATCGAGCATATGAATTGCTTGTCGTACGTTCGACCTGATTTCGCCAAGTTCGAGCGTATGAACTGCTTGTCGTACACTCGACCTGATTTTTTCAAGCCGAGTGTATGAATTGCTTGTCATACACTAGGCCTGATTTCGCCAAGTTCAAGCGTATGAACTCTCATACACTCGGCTTGATTTTGCTAAGCCCGAGTGTATGAACTGCTTGTCATACACTCGGCTTGATTTTACCAAGTTCGAGTGTATGAACTGCTTGTCATACGCTCGGCCTAATTTTGCCAAGTCCGTGTGTATGAACTACTTGTCATACACCCGGCCTGATTTCTCCAAGTCCGAACGCATGAACTGCTTGTCATACACTCGGCCTGATTTCGTCAAGCCCGAGCACATGAACTATTTGTCATACGCTCGGCCTGATTACACTAAGCCCGAGTGTATGAACTGCTTATCATACGCTCGAATGATTTCGCCAAGTTCGAGCGTATGAACTGCTTGTCATACGCTTAGCTTGATTTCGCCAAGTCCGAGTGTATGAATTGCTTATCATACGCTCGGCCTAATTTCTTCAAGTCTGAGCGTATGAACTACTTGTCATACACTCGGCCTAGATTCTCCAAGTTCGAGCGTATGAAATGCTTATCATACGCTCGGCCTAGATTCTTCGAGTTTCAGGAAGAAGTTTTACTCCAAAGCAAAACGACAAAGTGTAAAACAGGAAAATATTATATGGAAAGAAAAGTTTGAAGGAAGGGCTTTTTATTAACTTATCAAAAGGTTACAAGAAAAATCCTAACGACCTCGAAGTACAAAGAAAAAACCAACAATTCTAGTCTAAGACAAGAGATGCCTCAGCCTCTATCTCGCTGCCTCAGTTTCTATGTCTTGAGGCTCTCCTCTCTAGTGGACTGCTCTCATCCTGAAACTAGATGTTCCTCCCCTGCGATGAGCTGCCCTGTGCCTAGATGTTTTTCTTGCTTGTCTGGCACCTCCCGCTTGGAATCTGGATGAGGTCCTTGCTCCTCGGGCTGCTCCCCCTCCAAAGCATGCTGTTCCTCATCCTCTTCTTCCTCGGGCTCCAGTAGATCAAGGCCTAAGAAGTCCATCTTCGGATACATAGCCTCGACCTTCCTCTTGGCTTCCGTAAAGCCCTCAAGGAACTGCTGGCACCCCTTTCAGAACCATGGCCATCCAGTAGGCCTATGAGCCCTGGGATTCGGGTTCCAAAAAAGTTAACTCTTAAAAACCAGGGTGTGAGGACAAGGATTCTCAGGAATAAGGGAAAGAGGCCGAAGGCTCTCAATTCTTCTCTCTTAAAAAATAAAACTTACTTTGGTTTGAAGAAAAGGCAATAGAAACCTCCTTTTATAAGAAAGGAAAACACGTTCAACGAGGGCACTTAATGCAAGCGCAGAAAAATAGGGGACCCTTGAGGATCCCAAAGCCACTCTCACACTCCCCCAGGGGACGTTTCGTTCCCTTAGGAATCGACTATCTCCCCCAGGAGGCTTCTCGCTTCCAAAAGGCAAAAAACTCATTTCCAAGGGTCGCCATTCTCCCAAATATGGCTGCTTGCATTTAATGCAGATTGACTCGCGTCACGTGTCACAGCAGCCATAATTTCCTAGGATTAAACATCCAGAGCTCCAAAATCCGAAAACTTGGATTGTTCCTCATGTCCTCGGCCCAATAATCTAAGCCCGAGCGTATGAGGTGTTCGTCATACACTCAGCCTAGATTCACCAAGCTTGAAGTCCCATTTCATTTCCCAAAAAATCACAAGTATAAATGCTCGACCATGGCACATCACATTTTACTTCCTCGAGACACAAGTACTTGACGAAGTGGGGGGCCTGTGATGGGACCCACCAAACCCTCGTCCAATAAGACACCCATACGTAGGTTGTGGTTTCACCAATAGTGCAATGACACGTGTCAAGCCTGCCAAAGCACTGTGAAAAACATGTGGAGCGAGCAATAAGCAGCCACCTCATCCAAGCATAATTAGCGGGCTTAGCCTTGCTGACACACACAACTCTCTACACACTCAACTCAAGCCTAACCCTTCAGAGCAAAGGGCATGGGCAAGGCCATACCCCCCACATGGGCAATACCTACTCAGAGGACTATAAATAAACCGAGGTATGAAATTCATAATTCAGACACACTTATCTATTTACACTTGAAACGCTTTAGAATTAACCCTCGGCCTCAGCCTCTCTTAAGCCCTCGTTCTAACTTAAGCATCGGAGCACCCTCGGAGGTCTCCCCCTCCCCTCCTTTCGAGGTTTTTAGTTCACCTCTATTATCTGTGCAGGGCCAAGGTCACGTGAGCACTGAGGCCACATCAGTGCTGAGGCCTTGTCAGCAGTAGCGATTTTTTGGTATTAACAGGTCCCATCTTCAAAATGCCTTCTATCTGTAAGTTTCACAATACTGAATATGAAATTAATGTTTTAATTTAGTTGTTCCTAAATCCCATGGTACTAATTTTCTAAAACAACACTCTTTGCAGATTCTCTGCTATTTCCATCATAAGCTCAGGGCAAGGCTATCCAGAACTTATACCAAGATTGGTAATTTTGTGCTTGCAATCTTGCATTACCAACAACAATTTCTTAATTATCTTTAAAGTATTGCTTAATTTTTGGTTTTATATGCAGAATATGCATGAATTGTGGGCAAACAAATACGGTGATATGTTAGCACCATCCAATGAAATTGCATTCATTGGCAGTTTAAAGTTCTTTTTAGTATTGAAGGCTCAATAGAATAGTAATGAAAGTAATTCTATTGGATGCTTCAAATTACTGTTTGATGTTTATTTAGGAACACCTTGCAAATCTGGATCAATATCTGGTTTCTTCAACCAAGATAATGTGAAAGTTGGGGATTTTGTTATCAAAGATCAAGTGAATTTTTCCTTGTGTCCAAAGCTTTATGCTTCAGATTTATTAGTGTTTAATTCTTAGTTTAGAGTGATGTTTTGAAATTCCCTTCATTCAGGAGTTTGTTTACAAGGGAAAGATTTTTAGCATTCCTAGCATCGCAGTTTGATAGGATTCTTGGACTTGGGTTTCAAAAGATTTTTGTGGGGGCAAGCTACGTCAGTGTGGTATTAACTACTGGTCATCTAATTACTATTTTCTTACTGCTAAGCATAATTCTTTTTACTACATATATAAGCAATAATTTCCTTTGTAATCAAAGGAAAAGGAAAAGTAAAGGTTGATGATCATAGTTTTGGCTCTATAAATCCTTCCTAACTCTTGGTACATTAAACAAACTTAGTTTTACTTATTACCGCTATGCTCTACATATATAGGAGTATAATATGGTGCAACAAGGCCATATGCATCAGAATATTTTCTCTATCTGGCTAAATTGAGAATCAACGTAAGGGGTATGAGGTGTTGATTGGATTATGTTCCAGTCACTCAAAATGGTTACTGGTAGGTCTATTAGAGTTAAATAGTTGATAGTACTTTGTTTATGTTCTGTAGCTTATTTTCTTCAAAAAAAGAAAAGGGTGTTATTTGACTTCGAATCCATTTTTTGTTGGTATTTATCTAAGGTTTAAATATGGTTTAAAGATGGTTAAGGTTTAAACGAGAGATGGAGGAATGAATTTCAGCATGTTAAAGGAGTGCACACAAGTGTGCGCCTCATTTTGGGTGTGTGCACACCTCTTCTTTCAGCAAGACAAAGAAGTGCGCACAGCTTTGAAGGGTCCAACGTCAGTGTGAGCTGTAGCCCTGCTCCTCCTAGGCTGCGATGCCCAACAAGTGAGGATGCTGGAGGAAAGTCAAGGCCACGGCGCCCCCTACCCAAGGCCACAGTGCCCCCTACCCAAGGCCGCAGCTCCCAGAAAGTCGTGAAAAGATGTTTTGCCCAAAGCCGCAGCGTGCCCTGTTGGAGGCCTAGGTGCTAGGCACACTGATGCACACATGATTAACTTGATTCAGCTTTTTTTTAAGTGTGTAGGTGCAAGTCCAAAATGCACAACATCACTTAGGATTGATAGAGGGCCATGGTTAATTGGTCATCAAGATATAAGGGTGGAGAATGACACTCAAGATTGGTCAAGAAGTAGGTGCACTATATAAAGGGTCACCTAGCTTATTCTTAATAAGAATTAATTATGAGATTACAAGAGACACATTATGACATACAAGAGAGAAGTGTGTGAGAGTGCGAAGACACAAAACACTAGAGGGACTCAGTGTAGAGAGGTTGGTTGTAAAGAGAGAGTAACATAGAATTAATAGAGAGCATTGTAATAGTTCTTATCATTTTCTTTGTTCTCTTCTTAGTTTCTTCAAGAACTTGAGCTTCTTGGAGAGGGGTTGCTGTAATTGTAAAAGAACCATTGATTTAGTGCAGAGAATTCAGAGGAACTCACGGGGACGTAGGCTATTGCTGAACCTCGATAACAAATCGTTTGTCTTTTTTATTTCTTTGATTTTTGTTTCTGTTTTCGATTCCAAATCTTTACAAGTCATTCTAAACTTGGGTGTTTGGAAGATCACCACGTGGGCATCTTGTCAAGGTGATTTCCAACTGTGGTATCAGAGTTGGAAGAGATACCACCAACAGTTGTATCAGAGCTTTGGTGAGAGGGTATCGAAGCAAGAACAAGAAGGTGACGGAGTCAAGACTCCAAGAATCAAAGATCAACTTCTTGGGTGATTCAAGAATGGTGTAAAGATCAAGATCAGATCGTGTTCGATGAGAGCCATAAAATGCATCTCAATAGTGCTTAATTGTTAGCATTTTAGGGTTGATCTCGGTCTTAATTGCACTTTTATATGTTAATAACTCTAAAGTGATATTCTTGGATCATTGACTTCTTTCGGTGCATTTTCAGGTACTTTAAGTCCAAAAGAGAAGGAAAAGCTATCATTGTTCAAAAGCACAAAGACTCAATGAATATTGAAGTGAAGGAAGCCCGAAAAGAGGAAGAAGACTTTCAGCTAGCGCCTAGGCTTGGACCAATGAGGGCATAGGCGCCCAGAAACATGCACAAACCACTTTTTCCTAGCACCTAGGTGCCCAAAGAAAAGAGGTGCAGCACCTAGAAGCTCTCTCTCCCACGATTAGACAAAGCCTAGGCGCCCATTGAGGAGAGGTGCAGCGCGCACACGAAATTTCTTCTTCAAGCTATGACCTAATTAGGGTTTTTAATGATGTTTTAAACCCTAAAACACCCTTGGACCTTGTGTATTATAAATAGACCACTTAGGGTTTTAGAATAGAACATCTTTTTGAGAGGTCAGAGGCCAGGGAAAACTCCATCAAGCACGAGCCCCATGACCAACTAATCTCCAAGCAATGAGAAGGGATGAATCCCTAGGTGTAGTTGTTCTTATTTTCTAGGCTTGATTCATTGTAGTTTGGATTTATTATCATTAAACATTATTATGATTTACTTTTTAATCTAATTAAAAGATTTCCTCTTAATCTGGTGATTGCATCTTTCTCCCCTATATAAGTCTAGTCATGCTCTTCTTATGTGATGTTGTTGAGGTGTGATTGAGTTCGGTAGATTTCTCTTATAGATTTGTCCATTACTGCGGTATTGTCGTTTCTTGATAATCTATAAGTTAGGTCATGTGTGCTTGAAAGCAAAGAGTATTTCATAACAATTACATTAGGGTTTATATATGTGCTTTAATTGAATATTTACCGATTTCTTGTTTTGGATGTGAAACTTGTAATTGAGATAAAAACACCTGAATCAAGATTAGAATAAGGCAACGAACCTAGGGAGGATTCTCGAACCCTTGTTGTTCTCTATTATATTTACACAATTATTTCATACTACTTCAAACTCAGATTTTCTCGTTTAACTTTTATCGTTCGTTTTAAGGTTGCACTTTATCTTGTAGATCGCTTGTCTCCCTGCGGAATCGACACCCCAAAACTGTGCTGCAACTACTGCGTTATACTTTGGGCGTAATCAAATTTTGGTGCCGTTGCTGGGGAGACGCGCTTAAGTACAAGGAAGATTGTCAACTTTGAGACAAGACAATAGAAGAATTGTAAATAGTTTTTCATTTCAACAGTTTGTAAAGGCGGTAACTTCGTTCCCTCTTTTAGCTTGCTGCATTATTTTTTGTTGTTTCTTTTTTTTTATTTTGTGATCTTGCATGCCCCAATATAGAGACACTTTGGGTAGATTTGCTTATAGGCCTGTGTTAGAGTTAGAATTAAATTCTTTTGCAAATTCTTTATTTGACAATCCATCTAGTCCCGAAAAAATGAGTGAACATGAATATCAACCCCCTAGGACCCTTCAAGATTACCTCCACCCTACATGAACAGCTACACCATCATGCATCATGTTCCCAGCCAATACTCACCATTTAGATTTTAAAACAGGGATGATACAATTACTCCCTACGTTTCATGGCTTAGAAAGTGAAAATCCATATATGCACATTAGAGAGTTTGAGGAAGTAGTTGTGACTTTTCATAGTCAAGATGCAACTGCTGACATTGTGAGACTTAAGTTCTTTCCTTTCACTTTGAAGGATAGAGCTAAAAGTTGGCTATACTCACTGAGACCATGATCTATTGGGTCGTGGACTGAGATGACTCGGATTTTCTTTAATAAATATTTTCCCCAACATAAGACCAATGCTTTAAAAAAGCAAATTTTCACCTTTGCACAAAAGGATAGTGAGACTTTGTATCAGTCTTGGGAGAGATTTAAGGAGTTGTTGAGTATGTGCCCTCACCATGGGTATGAGAATTAGTGCTTAGTGAGCTATTTTTATGAGAGACTTACATATAGGGAACGCCAATTTGTAGAGATGATGTGTAATGGTGAGTTTTTAGAAAAAGATCCTGATGAGGCCATAGAATACCTCAATGAGCTTGCTGAAAAAGCTCACACTTGAACTGGACCTAGTGCTACTGAAAGCACAAATAGGTCACGACCTATAGGGAACTCAAATAATGGTGGAATTTACCATCTTAGGGAAGAGGATAACCTAAAGGCTAAGGTTGAGATGCTCACTAGGGAACTAGATGTGTTAAAGACTAAGGGCTTACAGCAAACACACGTAGCTAATCATGCAAGGTCTTTTGAACCATGTTTTGTGTGTGGCGGGGTAGATCATCTCGCCCAAGAATGTCCCACATTTACAGAGATGAGAGGGGTGTATGAGGAATAATGTAATGCCTTAGGTATTTACAAAAAGTCTTTTTCACCTTTCTCTCATACCTATAATCCGAAGTGGCGGAATCACCCAAATCTTTGCTGGAAATCTGAAAACCAGCAGCCTACACAACCCCTTATATCATATCCTGCATCATATCATGCACCTGCACCCTCTAGGAGTCCTTTAGAAGAAACTTTGCATGCTTTTATTGAGGCACAGGATAAGACTAATCAAAGGCTTGAATCTTTAATTACGCAGGTTGTTGAAGAACATAAGGATTTAAAGAGCCAAGCGTCCAAGTTGATGAGCTCATTGAGTGTGAATGAGTAAGGTAAGTTCCCTTCCCAAGCTTAGTCCATACACCATGGACAACACTTGGCGCAAAAGAATTTGAAGGAGGTGAATGGCATTGTGACATTTAGTGGTAAGTCATTACATATCCCAACACCGAACAAATCAAAGGATGTGGGCGAGAGCCACCAAGTATATATGATTGACTCACCCATGGAAAAGGTCCATCACCTTAATCCATTAAAGTCAATCCACACCCATGGGTTCACAAGAGCATATATTGAGTCAGAATCTACAGATGTTACTGATGACATCCTTGAGGCCTCTTTAAAGCATACAAGCACAAAATTTGACAGTAAAGCAGTTGCTGGTGTATTCAATTCATGTTTGTCTAGGAGGGAATAAGAGTGTCTGGCTGAAGACATAAAACTTAGCGCTCATGGGAGGCACCCCACAACATATTCTCTTACTTTTATTGTTTTCAGATTTCTTTTTCTTGTTTATTGTTCGTATTTTTTTTTTTATGTTTTCCAGTATTAACTTAGTATTTTTTTAGGGACAAATATATGAAGCAGTTCAAATGGTGGAGCACAATTTTCAGCTTCTATGCACCTTTGGCTACAAAGGGAGTTTCCTTTACTCTTTTTTTTACATTGAGGTCAATGCAATTTTTAAGTTGGGAGTGGAGGAAACGCATCTCTTTGTTTCCATATTCTTTATTTCCATACATTTTTTTTCTTTTGAAATGCTTGGTGTCATTTTCCCTTTTTGTTTGTTTTTAGCATGCATTGTGTTAGTCTTGGAGTTAATTCACATATCAATGATATGAACTTAATTGAGATAGCATATAGTATTTAGAACTAGTTAAATCTTGCTTCAGTTTGAGAATAATTTAAGTGTCAATCTTGATTTGGTTTGAGACTCTAGTTTGCGGTAAGATTGTATGATTAGTCTAAAGCATCTAGAGAAGTTTTATGTGTGATTGCCTTGTGAATACTTTTGCTGTCTCGACAAGATCTAGAACTTATTTGATAATCACTTGAGGTGAATTCCTAGAATGCACATTGCTTAGGATATGATATAGGGCATTTTTGAACCATTTGAGTCTTTCAAACTTACCATTGCTATATTTATCGCTAGTCACCTGTTTGAGCTTTTAAATAATTTGAGCCTTGCTTCTTTCGATAACCCATTTACTTACCCTTATGAGCCTAAAAAAAGTATTTTATTGTTATCTTTCTTTTAAAAAAAGAACTTAGTTGTACACAAATGTTGAGAAGCACTTAAGAGGAGTAAGGATAGAAATATGAAAAAATATTACTGCCATAACCCAAGTACATTAAAAGAGATAAGTTGGGGGTTGTGGAAAGGAAAAGAAAAGAAGAAAAAAAAATGAAAAAGAAGGTGAATGGTCTTATGCCAAAAATAGAAAAGAAAGAGAAGAAAAAAAGAAGTGAATTATGGCAAAAAAAGAAGAAAAGAAAAAAATGGTGATTGAGAGAAATGCTCGAAAAATGTTTGAAAGAGTTGGGTATTGAAGTAAAGGCATCTAAGTGCTTAAAGCGGTTGTGTTTAACTTAAGAGACTGATTTCTTTTACTTGTTTAATCCTTCCTGTTCTTTCTTAGCCTTTACTTTAACCTAACGTTACAAGCTTATTAAAGACCTATTGATCCAATGTAGTGTGATTTTTCTACAATAGTGGAGAGTGATTTGAAAAATAAGCCTACGGAGCTTGATTTGTGATCGATGTCACGCAATTCATTATGTTTTTAGAGGTCAAGACTTGTATTCATAAATGTTATGCATAAAATCATCCAAGTGTTCGGACTAATGGATTATGGTAAGATGGATGTTAAGAGTCGATAACAATTTTGAGATTGATGTTTGGAATACTTTTGGACTTGAGTGATATTTAATGATTCTATGTACTGTGTGTTTTGTGCAATTTTTTAGACAAAAAGTTGAATTACTCTTGGATTAACACTAACATTGCTTCACTTTGTTTTGACTTCTACCTTAGAATTCATCTCTTGTTGTCGCTTGAATTGCTAGGGACTAGCAATAAGCTAGTTGGGGGTTGTGATGAGAGCCATAAAATGCATCTCAACAGTGCTTAATTGTTTGCATTTTAGGGTTGATCTCGATCTTAATTGTACTTTTATACGTTAATAACTCTAAAGTGATATTCTTAGATCATTGACTTATTTCGGTGCATTTTTAGGTACTTTGAGTCCAAAAGATAAGGAATAGCTATCATTGTTCAAAAGCACAAAGACTCATTGAATATTGAAGTGAAGGAAGCCGAGGAAAACTTCATCAAGTATGAGCCCCATGGCCAATTAATCTCCAAGCAAGGCAAAGGGATGAATCCCTAGGTGTAGTTGTTCTTATTTTCTAGTCTTGATTCATTGTAGTTTGGATTTATCATCATTAAACATTGTTATGGTTTACTTTTTAATCTAATTAAAAGATTTCCCCTTAATCTAGTGATTGCATCTTTCTCCCACATATAAGTCTAGTCATGCTCTTCTTATGTGATGTTGTTGAGGTGTGATTGAGTTCGGTAGATTTCTCTTATAGATTTGTCCATTACTGCGGTATTGTCACTATGATATATTGTCATTTCTTGATAATCTATAAGTTAGGTTATGTGTGCTTGAAAGCAAAGAGTATTTCATAACAATTACATTAGGGTTTATATATGTGCTTTAATTGAATATTTACCGATTGCTTGTTTGGGATGTGAAACTTGCATTCGAGATAAAAACAACTGAATCAAGATTAGAATAAGGCAACGAACCTAGGGAGGATTCTCGGACCCTTGTTGTTCTCTATTATATTTACACAATTATTTCACACTACTTTAAACTCAGATTTTCTCATTTAACTTTTATCGTTCGTTTTAAAGTTGCATTTTCTCTTGTAGATCGCTTGTCTCCCTGTAGAATCGACACCCCAAAGCTGTGCTGCAACTACCGTGTTATACTTTGGGCATAATTAGTGTTCTTGAGAGTGATTCAAGAATGGTGTTAAGATCCATCTTCGATCGTGTTCTTGAGGTTGAAGAAAGCATTTGTGAGTATTGCATAAATCTGGGATCTTGTCCGCAAAGATGGCTTCAAATTTCGTTGTTGAGAAGTTTGATGAAAAGGGAGATTTTTCCCTGTGGAAGTGGAAGATCAAGGCTGTTCTTATACAACAGAAGGTGGACTTAGCTATTGGAGAAGATGATGCTTTTTCAGCAAGTATCACGGAGGACCAGCGGATTAAGATGAAGAAGATGGCTTATAACACCATTTTCTTGCACATGTCGGATAGTGTCACAAGGGAGTGCGGAGACTTGGAAGATCCGGCTGTCATATGGAAGAAACTAGATGAGTTGTTTCTTACCAAAACTCTCCCTAACAAGATTTATCTTCTTAAAAGAAATTTTGCTTTTAAAATGGATCCTAGTAAATAGTTGCAAGATAATCTTGTTATCTTTAATAAACTAGTTCAAGATTTGGCTAGTTGTAGTATTAACTTCCTGGATGATCAATTGGCTGTTATGTTATTAAATTCTCTTCCTAATTGTTTTGATAGTTTAATTAATGCAACTGAATATGGAAAAGATACACTAACCAAAGAAATTGTGGTCAATGCTATAAAGGCTCATGATTTTAAAGCCAAGAGTAGGGAGGCATCAAGTGGGGAATGACTGTTCATAAGAGGAAGGCCAGCAACTCGGAATGGCAGTAGCGTTCATGGCAACTACCGGGAGAAATCAATAGGTAGAGGGCAGAGCCATGGGAGATCTCATTCCAAATCAAGATTTGGAGGAAAGAGATGCTTCTACTGCAACAAGGAGGGCCATTTCAAGAAAGATTGCAAGAAGAGGTTGTGGGATGAGAGAGGAAGCCACACCAAGAATGGAGAGGCTTCGGTTACTAATGGAGAATAGTAAGATGATGTTCTTATTGTGTGCTCAAATGTGAGCAGGAGGCAAGGTAACGAAAAATGGATTCTGGATTTCGGGTGCACTTATCACATGTGCCCTCACAAGGAATTGTTCAAGAATTTCAAGGAGATCAATGATGGAAGGGTCTTCTTGGGGAATGATAATTCTTGCCAAGTGAGGGGGATAGGAGACATCCAGTTGAGGATGTTTGATGGAGTCACAAGGCTGCTGCGGAATGTGAGGTATCTTTCGAATGTGAAGAGGAATTTGATCTCATTGGGGCAGCTGGATTCCATGGGGTACACATATAAAACAAAGGGAGGAAAGATCAAGGTAGCCAAGGGATCTTTGGTAGTGATTAAAGCAGCAATAAAGGATGGTCTCTATGAGATGATCGGAGATATGGACATCAAGGATCAAGCAGCAAGCTTGATGGCTGAGATGGAGAAGGCAGCCCTTTGGCATGATCGATTGGGACACATAAGCGAAAAAGGCCTGCAAGTTCTTAGCAAGGATGGGTTACTTGATGGTGACAAGGTAGAGAAACTCGATTTCTGTAAGAGCTGTGTTCTTGGGCAGCAACATTGGGTCAGCTTCAACATCGGAGTGCACAAGTCTAAGGGCATTCTTGACTACATTCATGCGGACCTTTGGGGACCAGCAAGGACACCAACACAGGGAGGTAATCTTTACTTTCTGTCTTTAATTGATGATTATTCAAGAAAGGTTTGGGTTTATTTGGTTTGAAATAAATCAGATGCCTTGAATAAATTAGTGGTGTGAAAAAAGCTGGTGGAGACTCAAAGGGGCAAGGTAGTTAAGGGGATAAGAACCGATAATGGCTTAGAAATTTTTAGCAAGAACTTGATCAATTCTATAGGTTAAATGGCATTTTAAGATGTAGAACGGTTGTAAAAACCCCTCAGCAAATTGGGGTTACTGAGATGATGAATAAGACCCTTATGGAAAAGGTTAGGTGCATATTAGATGGATCCGGATTACCCAAATGTTTTTGGGGGGAAACGGTGTCTACAACTGCGTATTTGGTTAATAGATCACCCTTTAGGATTGTGTACCATAAGACTCTCGAAGAGATGTGGAGTGGAAAACCCCCTGAGTTGGACAAACTTAGGACTTTTGGGTGTGCTGCATTTGTACATCAAAAGGATGATAGACCTAGCCCAAGATCTAGAAAATGTGTGTTTCTAGGATATGGGGAAGAGGCTAAGGGGTATAGGTTGTGGTCCTTAGAACAAAAAGGATTGAGGCTCATAATAATTAAGGATGTTAATTTTAATGAATTGTTATTTCCCTATTTGGAGAAAACTAACTCTGCAGGGGCTAGTGAGCAAACCAGTTCGGTATTTGTGGAGCATAGTATCAAGGAGAATTCGGTTCAGGTAGAGCAAAGAAGGAAAAAGGGTTCAGACCAGGTAGAGCCCATTGATGAATGCCAAGCTCAGGACACTCATGAGGAGGCTGAACTGAAAGAGGATGATGCAGCAAGTCAGAAGGACTATCAGCTCACAAGAGACCGAGAAAGAAGGCTGGTCAGACCACCTTCAAGATATGGGTTTGCAGATGCAACAGCTTCTTGGACAGAAGGAGGGATGAGTGAACAAGAGAATTACATTGATGCCATAGTATGTAAGGATTCACCAAGATAGAAGCTAGCTATGGAGGAAGAAATAGATTCTTTGAGGAAGAACAACTTTTGGGAATTGGTGCACATTCTGGGAAAACAGAGAGTTGTGGATTGTAAGTGGACTTACAAGATCAAAGAAGGGTACCCTCCAGGAGATGAAGTCTGGAGCAAGGCTAGGCTAGTGGCGAAGAGGTTCACAAGAAAAAAAGGCATGGATTTCATAGAAACCTTCTCACCTGGACATAAGGTGGATGAAGTGGTGATTATCCTCATCTATGCCAATGATATGCTGTTGGTTTGGAACAGCAGGGAGAGGATGCAAAGGTTTACATCTCAACTCAGTGAGGAGTTCGAGAGGAAGAATCTTAGCCTTACACCAAAAATCCTTGGTATGAGTAGAATTTGGGAAAGAGAGAGAAACAGGTTGAAGGTTTCTCAGTTTTCTATGGAATATAGTAAACCAGTGAAGGTTCCCCTTGCTGGTCATTTCAAGTTCTCCAGCGAATGATATCCTGGAATGGATGAGGAGAAGAAGAAAATGGTAAAGGTCCCTTACTTTAGTGTAGTTGGACCAGTGATGTCCATGATGGTGAGCACTACACCCGACATTTCATAGGCAATGAGTGTTCTCAGTAGGTTTATGAGTAGTCTCGGAAAGAAGCATTGTCTTGGGATGAAGTGGTTGCTGAGGTACTTGAAAGGAAGCCTAAAAGTAGGGCTGATTTATGAGAAGAGGGGTAAGTCCATCTATCTTGAAGGTTATGCGGATTCGGAATGGAGCAGACCGGGATAAAAGAAGATCGATTACCTCCTACTTCTTCAACTTAAATGGATGTTGTGGAAGTTGGAAGGCTCAGTTACAGCCGGTGGTAGCACTCTCAATAACCGAGGCTGAGTACATAGCGGCTACGGAAGCCATTAAGAAGGCTATATGGTGCAAAGGGTTGTTGGAAGAGTTGAAGGTCCTGGAAGAGTAGGTGGTGGTGTATTCGGATAGTCAAAGTGCATTGCACTCGTGTAAAAATCCAGTGTTCCATGAGAGGACAAAGCACATGGATGTTCGGTATCATTTCATTCGAGAAAATGTTACGGAAGGATGCATCCATGTGGACAAGGTAGCCACGGAAGAAAATCCTACGGATTTAGGCACCAAGGTTCTACCTCTAAGTAAGTTCAATCATTGTCTTGGACTACTTAGGATTGGAGTCGGTTGATATGATGACTCAAGATGAGTTTGGATCCTGAAGTTCTCTGCACAATGGTTCGGGTTAGAGCGCTTAGACAAAGGTAGAGATTTTTGGTATTTGTCTAAGGTTTAAACATGGTTAAGGTTTAAATGAGAGATGGAAGAATGAATTTCAGTATGTTAAAGGAGTGCACATAAGTGTGCGCCTCACTTTGGGTGTGTGCACACCTCTCATTTCAGCAAGACAAAGAAGTGTGCACAACTTTGAAGGGTCCAACATCAATGTGTGCCATAGCCCTGCTCCTTCCAGGCCATGACACGCAGTAAGTGAGGATGCTAGAGGAAGGCCAAGGTCGCGGCGCCCCCTACACAAGGCCGCGGCACCTAGAAAGTGGTGAAAAGGTGTTTTGCCCAAGGCCGCAACGCGCCCTGTTGGAGGTCTAGGCGCTAGGCACACTGATGCACACATGATTAACTTGATTTAAACTTTTGTTAAGTGCATGGGTGCAAGTCCAAAATGCACAGCATCACTTAGGATTAATGGAGGGCCATGGTTGATTGGTCATCAAGATCTAAGGGTGGAGAATGACACTCAAGATTGGTCAAGAAGAAGGTGCACTATATAAAGGGTCACCTAGCTTCATTCTTAACAAGAATTAATTGTGAGATTACAAGAGACACATTGTGACATACAAGAGAGAATTGTGTGAGAGTGCAAAGACACAAAACACTAGAGGGATTCAGGGTAGAGAGGCTGGTTGTAAAGAGAGAGTAGCATATAATTGATAGAGAGCATTGTAATAGTTCTTATCATCTTCTTTCTTCTCTTCTTAGTTTCTTCAAGAACTTGAACTTTTTAGAGAGGGGTTGCTGTAATTGTAAAAGAACCACTGATTTAGTACAGAGAGTTCAGAGGAACTCACGAGGCCGTAGGCTATTGCCGAACCTCGACAACAAATTGCTTGTCTTCTTTCTTTCTTTGATTTCTATTCCTGTTTCCGATTCCAAATCTTTACAAGTCATTCTAAACTTAGGTGTTTGGAAGATCACCACTTGGGCCTCTCGTCAAGGTGATTTCCAACATTTTTCTTTTCAGATTGGGGTGGGAGATGTTTTTATTGGAAACAAATCCACAGTTGATGCAATAATAAATGAATTCTTTATGTTATTGAGTTGTCTAGTGTCTAGTACACTTAAATGAATTAGAGCCTGCAATTCATAAAGAATTTAATCTTATCCATTTTTCCCTTTCAAATTAATAATAGAATTTTTTATGTCTTTAATTTGGGCTTTTTGTTTAGTATATCCTTCAAATCGAAGAGAGTTGTTCCACTGTATGCATCAGTGGGTTTGTTTCTTTGGATTTGCCTGACCTGCAAGATCCCCTCTGGTATGTATGTCATTTTTGGCCAAAACTAATGCATCTTTGCAGGTTCTACATTACATTATATGCACACTTCATTAGCCGAATATACATGAAACAGTATAAGATTTTATTGATGAATGAATCTGTATTGTATGTATCCAGGGTTTTTGGCTACATCTTCATCTTCCTGAGAGCATACCACACAGTATTTGACTTTGGTAATCTCCAAGTAGAAACTACACCATAATACACAATTTTTCTAGAAAAAAATGTGTGAAAATTCTTCCCAATCTCACAATCCAAAGCCCCAATACACCTAACGTTCACTAAACCATTGGATCCCTATATTGGTGTTTGGTTGCTACACTTCCATTTGACCAACTATTCCTGGTTAAAGAATAGGGGTGAGGGACTAACTCTGTTTATGTTAATTTTGCCTATCTTTAGTACTTTTTCCATCGGAACCACAACTCTGATACCACCACTTGTTAGGATTTTTCCTTTAAAATCCACGTACTTAAATTTAAGCAAAAAACACAACTACAATAATTAAATAGGCAAAATAAATAAAGGGCAAAAACACCAAGAATAAATGTGTTCGGCAACCTCATTGGCTACATCTATCAACAAACCAATTGCTTTATTAATCTTCTACTACAACTTTAGGAAGAGCAAAGTTGTCAAACTCTCACCCCAAAGTCCAAATACAACAAAAACTTTTAACCTAACTCTAGTTGTAAATATCCTATCTACTTGACAACCCAAAACCCCAATACACCTAAAGCTCCCATCTTAGCTTTATATAGAAGATATTTTCTAAATAATATTAGAAAAAAAAACAACATCATAGTAGATTGCTACTACTTGTATAATCAACAATCTAATAGGAAATTACTATTATTCTATAATACTCGTATTTGTAATGTAAGGGTAAAGGAGTAATTTAATGAATATGACATAGAGTTAAAATAATACGTATATATTTAAAGGTGAAAAGTTAAATTTAAAAAAAGAAATTCTGGGACATCCAGAGACATCTAGAATGCAGAATAAAAAAAATAAAAAAAATTGAAAGTCTACAACTCAATCAGGCTGAAAAGAAATGTGGTCAGCTGGGCTACCTTGGTGTGGAATGGTCACTGCCTCCCTAAGCACTCATTTATTCTTTGGCTGGCCATCAAGAACAGGCTTCTCACAAAGGAAAGATTACAGCTGGATGGAGAAGATAAACTCTGCCCTCTATGTAAAGAGCATGATGAGTTTAGGGAGCACATTTTATTCTCATGCCGAATTAGTAAGGAAACCTGGGATACCATCAAAGTTTAGCTAGGTTGCAGAAGACAAATGACAACAATTGAAAGTGCAATCAAGTGGACCCGAAAGGAAGTAAGAGGATCTAGCCCCCCAGCCATAGCAAAAAAGATAGCCCTAGCTTGCACAGTGTACAGTATATGGATGGCTAGAAATGCTAAATTATTTAAGCAAACCTTAGTTCAACCTATAAGCCTAGCCAAGAAGATCCAAACTGTAATTTATAGAATTGTGTATGCATTTTGCCCAGCGATTAGGCTTCTTTTGTAAGCTTATTTTTGTTTTCTGTATATGCTCTCATTGTTAATCCCCTGGGTATGCCCAGTGATTTTTTTTTGTACATTTTGATTAATACAAGTTTTATTTACTGATAAAAAAAAAAATTGGGACGTTAAGAATGCAGAAGGCAAAAGAAAAAAAAAAGGGCTGGCAATAGGTGTTGCCACCTGTAACCAGGAGGGGGCTGGCTTTGCTGCAGGTAAGGCAGCAAGGCAGCTGATGGTGCTAAATGTTGAGGCTGCCGAGAATTTGCAAAAATTTACTATATATATATATATAAACGTAGTTTATATTATTACCTACAAAATCTCGTTTGGTTTTTCTTCAATTACTCTATTTCTTTAAACACATGGAGACTAAAAGAAAGGTGGAAAGAGCAAAATTTTGAAGAGGTTTACGAGAGAATTTTATAGGGAGTCACGAGAAGCTGTAAGAAAAACATAAGGTAATAACATAATGTTTATTTTTGAATTTTAGCATACATGAAATTTCCCGGAATTCAAAGTGGGAATTTTCAAAGGGTGTAAATTATGGAAGAATTAAAGAAATAATTAGAAATTTTAATATAAATATTATGTTAGGTGTTGACGATCAACTACATGGAGAAATTGCTGAGAACAACGGAAAAGGCAAGGAGGTGATCCATGGGTAGCTCTAAGTACTACGTGATGAGTTAGATTTACTTTAAGTAATCTAAATAAAAAATGAAATATTCAGTGATAATATTAAAATAAATTATTAGCTTATGCTTTGGTGGTAGATATATTAAAATAAATTATTAGCTTATGCTTTGGTGGTAGATAAAAGTTTGATTGATAGGTATTATATGAATATTGGACATGTAGAAAATTATTATGTGGAAAGAAATATTATTAGAATAATGAGTCGATTTAATAATTGTTGACCCTCATCTAAATTTTAATAATGACAAAACACAACTCTAATTGTTCTAACAGTGTTATCTAAGTGTTTTAAATGATAAAAGCATACAACCAAGAATCAAGATGCAAGAACTTAACCCGAATCAGACATCAAGTCAAGACATAAGATCTAGTATAGGCATAAGGTATTGAAATAAGTTGTAAATCTCACTTGTTCAGGTCACTAGCTTGTCTTATGGCTCCTTTTGTAAAAGCATTTTAACAGAACTATTCATTCAAACGTTTTTAAGTCAAAAACATTTCAAAACTTGAAAAACTGGGTTGAAGGGAACCCCAGTCGACTAGATCCCTATACCAGATGACTGGGATATGGGATAGTATGTCCCCAGTAGACTGGGTGATAAAATACCAATCGACTGGCCTCTTGGACAGTCTGTCCCCAGTCGACTGGTACATTTGACCCATTTGACTGGTACTCTTCACAGCCTTAAAAGTGAGACTTTTCACTTGACCCAATCGACTGGTACTAAGACCTAGTCGACTGGTAATTCGAAAAATATGATCGTTAGGGTGCCAGACTTTAGCATTTAATATACCAAAACGTACCAAGTCAGTGTTAAACGACCATATTGATTCAAGGCTATATAAACCCACTCCAATGAGCATTTAAATAGAAGAGATTACACATTCAATTAAGTTTTTGTTTATTAATACACAAAAGCTTTGAAACATTTATTGTTGAGCCATTATTCAAGCTTTACTTTGAAAGAGATATATTGTTCATTTGTAAAAGCATTCATTGCTATCTCTCTACTATTTACTTTACAGTAACTCATATTTATTGTAAAGGGATTAACTTCCGAAAGGAAGAGATTAGCTTCCGAGAGGAAGGGATTGGTTGTAAGGTTTATACAATACCCATGCACTTATACGATTAAAGTTTTAGTGCATTACTTCAAGGAGGTTCCTTGAAGAGAGTGGACGTAGGGTCGGAATGAATTCGATATTGCCGAACCACTATAAACTGAGTTTGTAATTTCTATTCCTTAAACTCCTTTATTTAAAGCACTTTACCTGTTTATACGCTTGTGCACTTAACTGTTTTTATAAACTTGCGAGTAATTAGTGAAAGTTTTTATAAACTTGCGAGTAATTAGTGAAAGTTTTTAAAAACCCAATTCACCCCCCTCTTGGGTTGGAACCTCAGTCTACAATTGGTATCAGAGCCTCGTTCTCAATTTTAGGCTTAAAATATTTGAGTTGATCCGATGGCATCGAATAGCTATTCTGAGGGACATTCCTACACTAGGCCTCCCTTGTTCAACGGCTCCAATTATAACTATTGGTAAAGCAGGATGAAAATCTTTGTCGAAGGACAAGATCATAATCTGTGGAGAGTCATTGAGGAAGGATCTAGAATTCCTACAAATGAAATAACTATTGGAGAAATCAATCATATAATGCCTAAACTCAAAACTGAGTTTAATGATGAGGATTGTAGAATTATGTCTCTCAATAGTATAGCCACAAGCATTTTACATTGTGCTTTAGATATTTCAAAATATAATAAAATTTTCGCATGTGTTTCGGCTAAGGAGATTTGGGATAAACTACAAATTACATATGAGGGAACTAGTGAGGTTAAAAAATCAAAAATCTATATGCTAGTATCCGAATATAAACCTTTTAAAATGTCTCCTAACGAAACAATTTCTCAAATGCACTCACGTTTCACAACTATTGTTAATGGTTTGAAGCTTCTTGGTAGGAACATTGAGGAGTTTGAACTAATGAGAAAAATCTTAAGATCTCTGTCACTTACTTGGAAACCAGAGAAGACGGCCATTCAGGAGGCCAAAGATCTCGACAAACTTGATGTTGAAACACTTCTCGGGTCATTATTGACATATTAGATGGAAGAAATGAATCCCATTGTCAATGATGATGAGAAGAAGAAAAAGTTGATTGCTCTCAAAGCCTCTATGGGCAACAAAGAAGAAGAAATAGAAGAAGAGGTGGAGAGCAGCGAAGAAGATGGTGAGATGGCTTTAATCACCAAACGATTTCACAGATTCTTGAAGAAAAGCAAGAAACCATACACAAAGGATCCCACTTCAAAAAGGGAACCACTTATGTGTTATGGATGCAAGAAGCTCGGTCACATCAAGGCCGATTGTACAACTATAAGCAAACAATACAAGAGCTTCAAGAAGAAAGCTATGATTGCAACTACTTGGAGTGATAACAAAGAAGAAGACTCATCGGATAAAGAGATTGATACGAGGAAATTGCCAACCTATGTCTTATGGCAATCGATGATGAAAATGAGGTATCGACTTCTCCTTCTTCAAAAAAATAACATTGCTAGTAGTAGTGAAGAATTGATAGAAGTCTTAAATGAAATGCATGAAGAATTGAAAAAATTCGATTCTAAGAACTCTATTATTAAGAAAGAGGTGTCATCTCTTTCTAAAAAGATAATAGGTCTAAAAGAAGAACAAGATAAACTATCTTCATTGCTTTATTATTCTTCTCAAGATTTTCTTAAAGATGAAAATGAAAACTTAAAGAAGAAGATAATAGAATTGAATGGCACAATATCTAGACTTATGCTTGGAAAATAAAAGCTTGATGAAGTGCTATCTTGCCAAAGATTAAGTGGAGGAAAATATGGGTTAGGATATTCTTCATTAGGCAAGCAAAAATCAAAAGAGAGCCTATTCATGAAAGCATCATATGTGAATGAAGCCTCTACTTCAAAGACCACTAGCAAGGCCAAAAGTATTCCCTTAATGAATGCTAGTAGGTCTAGAAATACTAATTCTAATGCATATACAAGGATGAAACATCTTAGAAATATTCATGCTTATTCAAGAAACGCTTATACACATCCTAGGAGTAACCATCATGTGCATCCTAAAAATGACATGTATACTCAAGACTTGCACATTGCACAAGCATATCCTAGGAATTACTATCATGGTTATTCTAGAAATAATATGCATATTCATAATAATGCAAGCAAGTATCCTAGAAATCATCTTCATACATTTTCTAGAAATGACATGCATATTCCTCACAATAGAAACATGTATCCTAGGAATTATTATCCAAAGAATTATAGACATGCACAACTAAGTCATCATAGGACTGTGCATCATCAACATGTTTATAGAACACCGTATGTTGTTAAGAAAGTATGGGTCCCAAAAGGAACCGTATTTTCAAACACTAACCCCAAAGGACCCAAGAAATTTTGGGTACCTAAAAATACAATTGTGTATCATTGTGTGATGTAGATATGTCTCCACACCAAGGAAAAAGGTAACTGTTGGTACCTTGATAGTGGATGCTCAAAGCACATGATCGATGATAAAAGTGTATTCAATGAGCTAACTCTAAGATATGGCGGACATGTCACCATTGGAGACAACATAAAAATAAAAATCATCGGGCATGAAAAAGTTGGTAATAATTTCTCAACCATAGATAATGTATTATTAGTACAAGACCTTGAGCCAAACTTGCTAAGTATTAGTCAACTATGTGATAAAAACAACAAAGTCATATTTGAAACCTCTCATTGTCTAGTTATAGACATCAAGAATAACAAGATCAAGTTTGTTGGCCATAGACATGAAAATGTCTATATAGTTGACTTAAAATCATTGCATTTGGAAAATGAAAAATGTTTTTCCGTATTTAGTGAAAACCTATGGCTATGGCATAAAAGGTTTGGTCATGTGAACATGAATTTGCTAAATCATTTCAAGAAAAGATTTAGTCATTGAACTACCTAAAATCAAATTTGAAAAAGATAAATTATGTGATGCTTGTCAAATGAGAAAACAAACTAGAATTTATTTTAAATAAAAAAAAATAGTCTCAACTATTAGACCATTGGAACTTTTGCGTATGGACTTATTTGGTCCAATAAGTACCATTAGTCTAGGTGGCCATCAATATGCTATTGTTATTGTTGCTGACTATTTAAAATATTCATTTATTATCTTTATTGCTTACAAGGATGAAGCTTACAAAGGATTTGAAAACTTTTGCAAAAAGGTTCAAAATGAAAAAGGAATTTGTATTTCAAGCATTATAAGTGATCATGGAAAAGAATTTGAAAACCAAAGCTTTACAAAATTTTGTGATGAAAATGGGATTGATCACAACTTTTTCAGCTCCTAGAACTCCTCAACAAAATGGAGTTGTTGAGAGGAAAAATAGAGTTCTAGAAGAATTTACAAGAACAATGCTCTGTGAAAATAGCTTACCAAAATACTTTTGGGCGAAAGCGATAAACACTTCTTGTTATATCTTGAATAGAATTCTAATTAGGCGCTTGACAAAACTCCGTATGAATTATGGAAAGGTAGAAAGCTTAATATCTTCTATTTTCATACCTTTGGTTGTAAATGCTTTATCCTAAATAACAATAAAACTAACTTGGGTAAATTTGACTCAAAAACCGATAAAAGGATATTCTTAGGATATTCAACCTCTAGTAAAGCTTATAGAGTCTTCAATAAGAGAACTCTAGTGGTAGAAGAGTCCGTACATGTAGCCCTTGATGAGTCTAACGGAATTAGTAGTAGAGAAGTTTCTTTCAATGATGATGCAGATTTCATTCCAAGAATGGAGACACTTACTCCCATTGTTGACCCAAAGGAGAGCCCATCTCAAATGAATCAAGAGATGAAAACTCTCAAATTAGACCAACCATCTACAAGTCAATAAGAGGATACTCTTCCCAAAGATTGGAGGTATGTAAATTATCACCCAATCGATCAAGTGATTAGTGATTTTTCACAAGGGGTAAGAACTCGTTCCTCTATTAGAAACATTTGCAAGTATGTAGCCTATTTGTCTCAAATAGAACCTAAAACATTTGTAAAAGTTGAGAAGGATAATGATTGGATAATTGCCATGCAAGAAGAAATAAATCATTTTGAAAGAAACAATGTATGGAATCTAGTTCCTAGACCAAAGAATCATACAATAATAGGAACTAAATGGGTATTTAGAAATAAGATGGATGAAAATGGAATAGTGACTAGAAACAAGGCTAGACTAGTTACTAAGGGATATAATCAAGAAGAAAGAATAGACTTTGATGAGATCTATGCTCCCGTAGCAAGATTAGAAGCTATTCGAGTGTTATTGGCCTTTGCATGCTTTAATAAGTTTAAATTACTTCAAATGGATGTAAAGAGTGTCTTCTTAAATGGCTTTATAGAAGAAGAGGTATATGTTGAGCAACCTTTTGGATTTAAGAATCCTAGTCTTCCAAATCATGTCTACAAGCTTTCTAAAACTCTATATGGGTTGAAGAAAGCTCCAAGAGCATGGTATAAAAGATTAAGTAAATTTCTGATTGACAATAATTTTATAAGAGGAAAAATAGACACAACTCTCTTCACAAAAACTCACATAAATGACACTCTACTAGTCCAAAAATATGTTGATGATATTATATTTGGTGCTACTAATGAATCTATGTGTAAAGAGTTTGCCAAGTGCATGCAAGGTGAATTTGAAATGAGCATGATGGGAGAACTTACCTACTTCCTTGGACTTTAAATCAAACAATTGAAATGGGGCATTTTCATCAATCAATTAAAATACACCAAGGACCTACTAAAGAGGTTCGGGATGGAAAGCTCAAAGTCACTTGGTACTCCTATGAGCACATCTACAAAACTTGACCTTAATGAAGGAGGTAAGTGCGTAAACACTAAATATTATAGAAGCATGATAGGAGCTTTACTTTATTTAACTTCAAGTAGACCTGATATAATGTTCAGTGTATGCATGTGTGCTAGATTTCAGGCTAATCCTAAGGAATCACATATAATTGTAATGAAAAGAATTCGTAGATATCTACAAGGAACTAAACCCTAGGATTATGGTAGTCTAGAGATTCATCTTTTGAGCTTGTAGGATATTCAGATACAGACTTTGCGGGGTGTAGGTTAGATAGAAAAAGCACAAGTAGAACATGCCAATTCTTAGGTGCAATATTAACCTCTTGGTTTTCTAAGAAACAAAACTCCATTGCACTATCAACCGCCGAGGCGGAATACGTAGCAGCTGAAAGTTGTTGTGCCCAAGTATTGTGGATGAAATAACAACTAGAAGATTATGGCATGAATTTTAAAAGTATTCCAATACATTGTGATAATATAAGTGCTATCAACTTAACCAAAAACCCTATTCAGCACTCTAGAAACAAACACATAGAAATTAGACATCACTTCTTAAGAGACCATGCTAAAAAAGGTGATATAAGACTAGAATTCATACCTTCAGAAGATCAAATAGCTGACATTCTTACAAAACCCTTAAGTGAAGCTGGTTTCTGTTAAATTAGACTGTTAATGGGCTTATTAGATTATGATAAACTGTATGACTGATTGCATCATCATTCATCATTTGCATACTTGACATCTAGTGAAAGAGTATTAAACCTTATTTAATATTTTTCTCACTCAATATGGCATAGATAAACAAATTTTGTGCTAAGACTCAAAATTGGAAGTTTTTTTTTTGGTCAAGTCGACTGGTAAGCCACTACCTAATTACCCAGTCGACTGATAAGTCTATACCAGT
The DNA here is from genome assembly GCA_023935145.1 of Bretschneidera sinensis. NCBI lineage: Eukaryota > Viridiplantae > Streptophyta > Magnoliopsida > Brassicales > Akaniaceae > Bretschneidera > Bretschneidera sinensis. The sequence goes on from CM043699.1 coordinate 100,321,608, forward strand.
TGACTAGTAAACCAAGACCTTGTTTTGAGCCATTTTTTGAATTTCAGTTAACTACCCAGTCGACTGGTATGAATAAACCCAGTCGACTGGTATTTCTCTGCCAGTTAACCTAGTCGACTGGTGTCCTGATCTAGTTGACTGGTATGTTAAAAATTTTCAAATCTATAAAAGACCTAGTCGACTGGTGCCCTAACCCAGTCGACTGGTATCGCGATTCTTTAAATAATCTCTTTAGATTTTTCAGTTTTTTATGCCATTTTTAGAACCCTAAGCTTTCTCTATCTAAAAAATCTCCTCATTTTGACCAAAATTTCCTCAAAACTCTCCACAGAAGCCTTGATCTCCTCCTCCATACCAATTATTTCAACTTTCTATGGTTCAAATGTCCAATTTTTACCAAAATCTCCCTTTCTCCCCAAAAACACTTTTCCTACAAAAGGTCTGAGAGAATCTGCATTAAAACCATAGTTGGGGGACCTCATGCGCCTACTAGGCCAAGGTCCACCAAATCTATGGCTTCGGACTCAAAAGGGAAGGGATTAGCGAGTTCTTCGAGCAAGAAGACGAGAACAGAGCTTGATTCCCTGTTCTCCAGCCCCGCAGCAAAAGAAAGGTATACCACTATCATCCGTTATAAAAAGATCATGACGGGTAGATTCGTTGACTTCAAATCTATTCATCATGGTAACTTCAATATTTTACCCTCTTTTGAAGCAATTAACTTGACCCCACTGGTCAAGATACACCAAAAATTTTACCCACGACTGATTCACCAGTTCTATGCGAACTTGGTGAAACCCAGTCCACTAGCTCTACAGTTCAGAACCAATGTAATGGGTGTGAAGTTCGAGGTCAGCACAGACCTCCTGGTGAGTATTTTGGGGATCCTTGTGGGAGGGATCCAATAGAGTCTAGACGGATGGCCAGACAAGTTTGATTACAAAGAGGCATGTCAGATAATTAGGGGTGAACCTAACTATGTCTTTCGACCTACTACATTTCACACATGTAGTGACGTGCCCCTTGACTCGAAGTTGTTCAACCTTATTGTGAGTTGGACCATCCATCCAAGATTTGGGAGTCGGGGTTATCTATCTAAGATAGATGTGGTAATAATTTGGTGCCTTAAAATTGGGCACCACTTCAATATCTACCCCCACTGCTCGCCAACATGATAAACAGTGAAGCTAGTGACTCCGGATGCCTTCCCTATAGAATGCTCATCACACTCATCCTTCAGCATTTTCGGGTTCCTTTTCCTGCCTCTGAGGCTCAAGACATCGACCCCAAGGACATCATCAATGTCTCATCTTTAAAGAAGATGGGGTGCACGGTCCGAGATGGGATGATCTATTTGAAGGCTAGGAAGAACATCAAGATAGGCGAGGATAATAGCAGTGATGATAAAGAGGGTCTAAATGCTGCAGCCACTATTATGGATATGGATGGCTGAGCACCACCTATGGGCGGTTCGAGTACTGGACCAGCTAGATACAACAATCTTCTCCAAGCTATTACAAGCCTCCACCTGACTATACAGTCCGGATTCCAGAGCGTGAGCTCTTTTGTCGACGCCATGCCTTATGACCTTCGCTCCCTTAGAGATGACTTCGAGCTGCACCGAGAGCATACAGAGGGTTCCTTGGCTGAGCTTTGTGATGGCTCTGACTCTCCTGCTCACTGAGTTGCTTTCTGTATTGCTTTTCAGTTTTGTATATATATATATATATATATATATATATAGCTTTTAATTGTTCTTGGCACGAACATCATTTTATCATACATTATAGTTTTTCATTTTTGGCTCTTAGAAGCCCATGATGTATAGATATTTGCTTCATATGTCTATATTTATTTAACATTATGATTCATATACTTGTTTTACTTTTACGCAATATGTTTGCTTCATGTAAAACCTTATTTGATCGGATATATGCTGTAACTACTTATGCACGTAAGAAAACTTTCGGTTCTTCTTGGAATGTCTTCTCAGCTCCAAATTATGTCTATATTTATACATGATCTTACTATCAGTAGTGTCTATGTGACTTATTTTTTGGTTTACTATCCTCTTTTCTGCTGTTGTCAAAATGAGAGAGAAATATGAGAAAAATGACTGTAAACTTAAAATAGTGCATAGATTTAGGGGGTGCATTGCTCCAAAGAACTTGTTGTATAAGACTATATGTTGAGTTGCTTGGTTGGATTGAATATAAACTGTTTTGAACTTTTTACAGGTTGGTTTTATTCAAAAAATAGAGGAAACTTTGCCCAATTTTTTCTAAAAACCTAACACTTAGTTTTTAAAACTGTTTTCTTTCATTAGTTTTTGTCATCATCAAAAAGGGGGAGATTGTTGACCATTATCTATATTTTAATAATGATAAAACATAACTCTAATTGTACTAACAATATTATCTAAGTGTTTTAAACGATAAAAGCATACAGCCAAGAATCAAGATGCAAGAACTCAACCCGAATTAGACACCAAGTCCAGACAAAGATCTAGTATAGGCGTAAGTTATTGAAACAAGTTGTAAATCTCACTTGTTCAGGTAACTAGCTTATCTTATGGCTCATTTTGTAAAAGCATTTTGATAAAAATATTCACTCAAACGTTTTTAAGTCAAAAACATTTCAAAACTTGAAAAACTGGGTTGAAGGGCAACCCAGTCAACTGGATCCCTATACCAAATGACTGGGATATGGGATAGTATGTCCCCAATCGACTGGGTGATAAATACCAGTTGATTGGCCTTTTGGATAGTCTGTCCCCAGTCGACTGGGTGATCAATACTAGTCGACTGGTATCTTGGACAGAATGTCCCCAGTCGACTGGTACTCTTCACAGCCTTAAAAGTGAGACTTTTTACTTGACCCAGTCAACTGGTACTAAGACCTAGTCGACTGATAATTCGAAAAATATGACTATTAGAGCTCCAGCCTTGCGCATTTAATGTACCAAAATATACCAAGTCTGTGTCAAACGGCCGTATTGATTCAAGGCTATATAAACCCACTCTAATGAGCATTTAAATAGAAGAGATTACACATTCAATCAAGTTTTTGCTCATTAATATACAAAAGCTTTGAAACATTTATTGTTGAGCCATTCTTCAAGCTTTACTTTAAAAGAGAGATATTGTTCATTTGCAAAAGTATTCATTGCTATCTTTCTACCATTTACTTTACAGTAACTCATATTTATTGTAAAGGGATTAACTTCCGAGAGGAAAGGATTAGCTTTCAAGATGAAGGGATTAGTTGTAAGGTTTGTACAACACCCGTGAAGTTGTACGACTAAAGTTTTAGTGGATTACTTCAAGGAGATTCCTTGAAGAGAGTGGATGTAGGGTCGGAACGAATCCGATATTGCCGAACCACTATAAACTGAGTTTGCACTTTCTATTCCTTAAACTCCTTTATTTAAAGCACTTTACTTGTTTATACACATGTGCACTTAACTATTTTTATAAACTTGCGAGTAATTAGTGAAAGTTTTTAAAACCCCAATTCACCCCCCCTTTTGGGTTGGAACCTCAATCTACAATAATTATGGTGATAAATAAAATTCTTTGACGAATTATGATTGATAAATTGATGTGATATATGAGGAGAAAAAATTAATGAAATTTATCAAGTAGAAATTTGAAGAAAGACAGGATAACTAAATTTAATATTTGAATTCATGTTTTTTTATATTATTATTTATATGCATATTTCATATCATTGCTCATATGCATGTGTATAAAATAAAAGAATTGGGAGGGGGCCGGTCTAATTGAAAAACCGTGACAGCCAATACATACTGGAAATAAAGGAGAACTATGACAGCCAGTATATGCTGGAAAAAAGGGAAAAACATGACAGCCGGTATATACTAAAAATAAATACCGTGACAGCCGGTATATGCTGGAAAGAAAGAACCGGGAGGAGGCTGGTCTAAGATAAAAACATGTCAACATGTGGGAAGACGTTCCCTAATAATAATAATTTATGCATTGCATCTGTTTTACATGTTGATATTATTACTGAAGTGTTGTTGATATTATGCATTTATTTATAAATAAATGAGTCTCACAGAGAGACAGTTATGGTGAGAAAGAAACATAGAAGTATGATATGATATGAACTATTTAAATGTTAGACTATATGACATTATCCAGTCATATGAGATATAAATAATTTAATATTAAAGAGCTATTTATACAAATTGAATACTTCTAGTAAATTTAATTCACTGAGCTTGTGAAGCTTATCCCTCATTGTACAATGATTTCAGGTAACAGACAGGACAACTAGTCTGGTGGGTTAAGAGTCAGATTAAATCATTTTCTGTAAGCCACGTACGTTTCCACATCCTCAGACAAATGAGAAAATGAAATAAAAAATTTTATTTGTAAATATTCATGCATTTTACATTGTATATTATGTTTAAGTTAATATCAGACTTATGTACCTCCCTTGTTGAAGTTTGAGGATTAAAGTAAAAATTTCTGGTAGTATTATTTTTATTGTTGCAAATATGTGTCGCGCTGGGATTTTCAAAATGTGATGAGACCATCTCGGAGGTGGCCAACCCGAGATGGATCGTTACAATTTTGGTATCAAAGCATTAGGTTTTATGATTCTGTAGACTGCATAAACAATAAGAAAGTGGAAGATTAAAATAAATTATTTTAAATAGTCTAAGGATAACACGTGGACGTGCTAGAGCTAGAGTTAGAGTTGTTGATTTGAGAGGGCATGGTAGGCCCTAATATTTTGACAAATCGAGGTTAAGTCTAAATCTGTGGTTCCTAGAAGGGAACGTGTTGACAGTATAATTGATATTAGTAAACGAGTGAGAGAATCTGAAGTTGAAAGAGATGAGCTAAGATAAACTCTTAAATATGCTCTTGAGAAAATGAATGTAATAGATAATAGAGTTGGTAGCCTATAGCATAGACTTAATGAACAGGTTAGGGCAGTACCTGAGGTTGTTGTAAATCTAGTAATGGTAAATGTTTAAAAGGGGAAAAATGAGTTTATACATGAGATGCGGGGAGATTGTTAAGTTGAATGCTTTGTTGTTTAAAAGATTTATAAACCCTTTTAAGCTTGAGTTATGGGTGAAACAACTAAAGATATTTTTTTTATTTGGTATTTTACCAGTAACTGACAGGCAGATGGTTGCCTTTACTTCGTTTGAGTTAGAAGGAGAAGTTTTGGAATGGTGGAAGGATATTTTTCCCCAGGTAAGTGCAGATGTTGATAAACTCTTAACCTGGAATAGGTTTAAGGAGGTTTTTCTTGATAAATACTTTCCTTAGACCTTTAGAGCCCAACAAGATAGAGATTTTTTTTATTTGAGGGAAATGGGTTGACTGTGGCTCAGTATGATAGCAAATTCGTGGTCTCATCAATGGTTGTACCGAAAATGGTAGACCTAGAGGAGAAGAAGTGTAAGAGGTTCATAGATGAACTATGTTTTAAGATTTGATCAAAACTATCTTACACGAGGCATATGAATTATGTCAGATTGGTGGATATAGCACTTTAGATTGAGAATGATGTGATGGAAATCAGAGGTAGGAGGAATCGGCGGAAGAGGTTTAGATTTGAGAAACCCAGAGATGGTACCAGTATGAATGTGCAGGGTGGGAGATCACCCAGATAAGGCGTTCCTTATCATAGATAACTTTAGTACAGAGTCCGAGGCAAGCAAAATTTGTTGCTTCTATAGCTCAGAGTAATATCGGTAAGACCCCTAGATTTGAGAGACAGGTTATAGGAACTGGGAGTCATAGCATAGGAAGTAAGTATACCATCAAGGGTAAGTGGTAATCTGATGTATGATTGAGAGATATAAGTTTGTTATAGATATATTCAGATAAGATATTTATCCCATAATTGTCAAAATTTGAAATGTTTTATGTGTAGAGAATATGGACATATCAATGTTGGTTGATCTTGGTGTAACCCATTCTTTTGCATCCAATATTCATATTAAGTCTATTGAAGTATGTATTAGTCCTTTGATGCAAAATATTTTTGTTAAAGTCCCACTAGAGATGGAGCGATAATCATAAATGTTTACAAGGGTTGTGTGATTCGTATCAGTGATAGAGAATCAAAAGCTGAATTATTATCTTTGAATATGATATAATTTCTTTTAATTTTGAGAATGAATTGGCTGTCGACGTATTTCTCTTGGGTTGATTGTTCCAGAAAGAAGGTAGTGTTCAAGATATGGACATGAGGAGTTTAACTTTCGAGGAGTTTAACTTTCAAGGAGAACATAAGACACTCTCGAACTATGTTATTTTGCTCTGACCACTAAGAGATGGTTGAAAAAGGGTTGTGAGGAGTATTTGGCATACACAAGGGATTCTAAAATGGAAAATAGGAAGTTAGAAGAAATCTTAGTAGTGACAGATTTTTCTGATATATTTCTTGATGAGTTGTCTAGGTTGCCTCCAGGTAGTGAGATTAAATTTCTTTATTGATGTGATACCAGGTTCATCACATATATTTAATAGCACCCTACAAGAGTGACACCCAATGAGTTAAGAGAATTGAAAGTTCAAGAATTTTTTTAGATAAACAATTTATCAGACCTAATGTATATGGGGAGCCCCTGTGTTGTTTGTGAATGAGGAAGATGGAACGATGAGATTGTGTATAGACTACAAATAGTTGAATAAGAACAAATATCTTTTACCCAGGATAAATGAATTGTTTGAGCAGTTGCAAGGAGTGGGAGTGTTTTCTAAGATAAACTTAAGATCATGTTATCACCAGTTAAGGATAAAGGAGAGAAACGTGCCTAAGACTGCTTTTAGGACACATTATGATCACAAGTTTCTGGTGATGCCATTTGAGTGGACTAATGTTCCATAAACATTCATGGACTTGATTAATACAGTGTTTAAACTATATCTTAACAAGTTTATTGTTGTATTTGACTTTTTGATATAATCTAAGAAGGAAGAACAACATTTAAAACATTAGAAATTGTGTTGGAGATTTTGAGGAGAGAGAGATTGTATGCTATAATTTCCTAAATGTGAATTTTGACTGAAAGAAATAACCTTCTTGGAACATGTAATATCGAGAAATGGCATAACAGTTGATCCATAAAAGGTAGAGGCAATGTTAAGTTAGGAGAGACCAACCAATGTGACTGAGATTAAAATCTTCTTGGGGTTAGCTGGTTATTATAGAAGATTCCTTTAGAATTTTTCTATTATTGAAATACTATTGAATAGACTGACCATGAAAGAGGTGAGATTTGTATGGTGAAGGAAGTGTGAGAAAAATTTCTAATTACTAAATGAGAAATTGACTACAGCTCCAATATTGGTGTTTCCTTCTGGTGATGAAGGATTTGTTGTATATAGTGATGCATCACATCAATGATTGGGATATGTGTATCATAGGAAAGATGTGGCCCATACTTTTAGGCAATTGAAGATTCATGATAGAAATTACCCTACTCATAACTTTCGCAATTATAGTGTTTATTTTAAAGATTGGAGACATCATCTGTATGAAGCCACTTGTGAGATATTCATGGGTATTAAAAGCTTGACATACTTACCTACCCAGAGAGAGTTTAATTTGAGGCAAATATGGTGGATGGAGTTGATTAGTAACTATGATTGTACAATTCACTATCATCTAGAAAATGTGAAGGTGATAGCTGATGCATTGAGTAGAAAGTCTACAAGAAGGTTAACTACTATTGGGAGTTCTGATGTGAAATTGATGATAGATTTAAAAGAGATAAGAATGAAGTTGAATATCAGTGATAGAGGATCATGATTAACGAATACAGTCATATAGTCATCTATAGTAAAATGTTTTAGAGATGCAAGGTAGAGATGAAGAGATAGAAAAGATTAAGCATTGAGTGCTTACTAGAAAGCAATATGAGTTCAAAATTTGAAATGATGGAATCCTGGTCTTGGAAGATAGAAATTGTGTTCCCAATAATGTAGAGTTGAGAAAAGAGATAACGAGGGAGGCATATGATGATGTAGATTTGATGTGCTCAAGTAATAATAAGATGTATAAAGGATTGAGACAGAATTTCTGGTGGTTAGGATTAAAGAAGGATGTAACTGAGATTGTGAGGTTGTATGGAGCACCATTAAGCATAGTGTCAAATAGAGATGCTAGATTTACACCTTGGTTTTGGAGAGGCTTTCAGAACGCCATGGGTACACAATTACAATTTAGATACAATTTTTCATGCTCAGACAGAAAGGATTATTAGAGTACTAGAAAATATATTAAGGGCAAATGTGATGAGTTTCTCAATAAGTTGGGATGCTTAAATGCCATCTATTGAAATTGCTTATAATAATTAGTGTCAAGCTAGTATTGGGATGACACCGATTGAGACACTGTATGGTAGGAGGTGTAAAACTCCTATATGTTGAGAAGAAATGAGAGAGAGAAATATATCTGGTCCATCAATTATTGAGTTAACAACTGAGAGGATCAAACTGATTAGAGAGAACTGTAAAGTATCACTGAGTAGACCGAATAGCTATGCTGATACTAAAAGAATACCTCTTGGGTGTATTGAAAAATATCTCAATGAAAAGTTGTATTGAGATTTAAATAGGAAAGGGAAGCTGAGTCCGAAGTATGTGGGACCCTATGAGGTGATTGAGAAAGTTGGGCTAGTTGTGAGTAGCTTGGATTTGCCTCTAGAATTAAATTTATATAATGTATTTCATGTTTCACTTTTAAGAAAGTGTTTACATGATGAATATTACAATATTTCGAGCCAAGCAAAAGAAATTCATAAAGATTGGGCTTATATACAAGTATAAGTGAGAATTTTAGACAAAAAAGAACAAACAAGTCTTGTATAATAAAATAATTGCATTAGTTCAAGTTCTGTGACAAAATGAGGTGTTGAAGATATTACGTGAAAGTGTGAGACAATTATGAAGAAATATTATTCACATTTGTTTCTGGAGTTAGGTAAGGAAATTTCGGGGACAAAATTTTTATAAGGTGGATAGATTTGTAATACTCATATTCGTAAAGTAAGGGTAAATGAGTAATTTAATAAATATGACATAGAGTTAAAATAATATATATATATATATATATATATATATATATATATATATTTAAAGGTGAAAAGTTAAATTAAAAAAAATTCTAGGATGTCCAGAAGGAAGAAGGCAGAAAAGGGGGGGGGGGGGGGGTGGCAACAAGTGTTGCCACCTGTCACCATGAGGGGTTTGGCCTTACTGCATGTAAGGTAGCAAGGCAACTGATGGTGCTAAATGTTGAGGCTGCCGAGAATTTGCAAAAGTTTACTATATATATAAACGTAGTTTATATTATTACTTACAAAATTCCGTTTGGTTTTCCTTCAATTGCTCTATTTCTTTAAACACTTAGGGACCGAAAGAAAGGAGAAAAGAGCAAAATTTTGAAGAGGTTTACGAGAGAATTTTATAGGGAGTCACGGGAAGCTATAAGAAAAACAGAAAGTAATAACATAATGTTTATTTTTGAATTTTAGCATACATGAAATTCCCCGGAATTCAAAGTGGGAATTTTCAAAGGGTGTAAATTATGGAAGAATTGAAGAAATAATTAGAAATTTTGATATAAATATTATGTCAAGTGTTGACAACCAGCAATTGGGAGAAATTTTTGAGAGGAACGGAAAAGGCAAGGAGGTGATCAACGGGTAGCTCTAAGTGCTACGTGGTGAGTTAAATTTACTTTAAGTAATCTAAATAAAAAATGAAATATCCAGTGATAATATTAAAATAAATTATTAGTTTATGCTTTGGTGGTAGATAAAAATTTGATTGATAGGTATGATATGAAAATTGGACATGTAGAAAATTATTATGTGGAAAGAAATATTATTAGAATATTGAGTCGATTTAATAATGATGGTGACAAATAAAATTCTTGACGAATTATGATTGATAAATTGATGTGATATATGAGGAGAATAAATTAACGAAATTTATCAAGTAGAAATTCGAAGAAAGATATGATAGCTAAATTTAATATTTGAATTCATGTTGTTTTTATATTATTGTTCATATGCACATTTTATATCATTGCTTATAGGGATGTGATTACGCCCAAAGAATAACGCGGTAGTTGTAGCACAACTTTGGGGTGTCGATTTCACAGAGAGACAAATTAAAATAATAGTAGAAGGTACAAATAAACTAAAAAAAATATCAAATGATTAATGGAGAACAAAGATTGATTGTAAATGCAAATTTAAAACAATGTAAAGTGAAACAGTAAAGCATCAAGAATCCCTTGCACAAATCTGGTATTTTAATTATTCTTAATTCATTAAATAACTCAATTGGGAACTCAATTCCAAAATTCCCAATCGGAAGGTGTAGATTTATGAATCAAGATTAAACCAAATGTAACCCTTTGAAATATCATTCACCACTTTTAAAATACGTAAATTATTATCACTATTGAGAAAATCCAATGACGACAATATAATCAGGAAGTGATATTGCAGTAAAGAACTAAATCAATATAGATAAATAATTGATCCCAGCATAATCAAAGAGCTAATCCATTCAATGGAAAAAACATGACTGAATCCATAAACAGAATAAACTCTATGACTATTCGGAAAAGAAAACATCACTAATAAATTACGAATAATAAAACAAAAGAGTTTTAATAATTAAAGATCAAATATATAAATTAAAAATAAACAAAAATACCGTCAATTGTGCAAATTCATCCCTAGCCCCACTTGAGAATTTAGTTACCCATAAATATAATGGACAACAAAAATATCAAGGGAAAATTTGAACTCTTCGTGAGCATCCCTGCTTGGTAGTGGAGATTCCCTATATTGCTCCCAAAAGCCCTCCAGATTGCTCTGAGTGGTAGCAAAGTCCTCCAGATTGCACACTGTTTGGTAGCAAAGCCTTGGAGATTGCACACTGATTGATGAAGTGAGGTGGGGCTTTTATAGGGTAACTCCATGAATGCAATGTGTTTCTAATCCGATATGGGATACTGCGTGAGTGCACTCGAGCACACCGAGTGCGCGTGCGCTGCAAAGTGTTTCGAATCGATATGGGATGTTGCGGGTGCGCTCGAGCGCAGCATGGTGCACTGTACCTTTTTCTACTAAAACTGCCATAACTTTCTCTAGAAAAATTATTTTTACGAGCCGTAAAATTCTCCAGAAAATAGACATTCAGATATTTCTAAGCATATATGGCTAATCTCCTGGTTCTTCCTGAATTAATATAGTTTAATCTGCAAAAATAACTTATATGTACGGGTAATTCTGGAAATTTAGTGAAACTTCTTTCCAAGTGCTTGTGAACCTGTAAAACAACGAAAAACAACTTAAAGTAACAAATTCGTAAGCTAAACATATAGCACCCTAGAAAAACACAGTAAACACAGAAATGAGATAAAATAGGATGAAATAACACAAACTAAGAGCTTAACAAATATAAATTAAGGGGCTTAAATATGAATATTTAAACACTTATCACGCCCTCAAACTTACATATTGCTAGTCCCTTAGCAATACGAAACTAAAAACTAAATAAAAAAACAAAGAACATAAAGATAAATTTATCATTCATGGTATCCTAAAATATAAGCATCACACAAAACCATGATATTTAGTCATGAGCAAGCTTAAAATGTAAACCCATCTTCACAATGAATAGGAATTTTAAAATCTAATTACTTAAAAAAGGTAGGCTAAGGCATCACAAGTCTGACTCAGTGTAAAGTGAATTAGCATATAAAGATGAGGCTTTCAAGTAACTCCAATGTGCAATGTTTTCATGTCTCAAGATTCACAGAATTTCTCATCAGAATAAACAACGATGGCATAGTTTTATTTTCTTTTCTCTTTTATTACAAGGCTCTGCTATGTTTAGTTCCCTTAAGCTTTCTAATTTACCTATGTAGTGAGTGTTGAGTCAATGACTCCCAAACCAGATGGTTTTAGGGCATTAGGTGTAAAGATACCCCTAAGGACTTACTAACTTGAGTCAAAAAGGCTACGAAACTAAACTGGCCTTAATGCTACCAAGCAAAATTCCCACATTTTGACGTGAACACTCACTACTTACTAAGCCAAGATGTCCAGTTACTCAGCAAAAATTTTCTCAATGATCATTATAAATAAAATTCCCACATTTTGACTTGAACACTCACTGTTTACTGAGGTAAGAGGTCCAGTTACTCAACGAAAATTTTATTAATGATCATCATGAGCATTTTTTTTAATTTTATTTTTCTATACCAAAGTGTTTATCCAACAAGTCATCCAATTACAGTTAAGTCATTGAAACATACATATTAAAATTACATGTTATACCCCACACAATTATGTGCTAATATGCTCGTGTCAGATTAGATCAAACTTGTGAATTCTTAAATGCCTTAAAGTAAGTAATTAAACTTTTAAAACTTTATTATTAGACCATGTGTTCTAGATTTTAAGCTTACTGATAAAATCTTATCACAATATTCGTTTAGATCAACCAGAATTTTTTAGAACAATATGAACATGCATTTATCTTTTCAATAATAAAAAAAAATAAATAAAATGGGACAGAGGATAGAGTGTGTGTGAACGTGTCTCCCATACCCCCAAACTTAAACTACACATTGTCTCCAATGTGTGAATAACATGGAAAGATCTGAAATGGGAGATAGAGAACTAACTGGCTGGCATGGCTCATAACACACCCCCAAACTTGAATTGATGCCCGCACGTTGTCCCTGAAAAAAAAAACGAAAGTAATATCGGAAAACAAAAGATACTAAAAGTAAATAGTTATAAGAAAAACAAAAGGTCAACATAAAAATAAATACTAACAAGAAATTTGAAAAATACTAAAAATAAAAGGATATGTTATGGGGTGCCTCCCATGAGTGCTAAGTTTTAAGTCTTCAGTCAGATGCTCTTATTCCCTCACAGAAAAACATAAGTTGAATGCACCAGCAACTGTTTCACTGCCAAATTTGGTGCTTGTATGCTTTGGAGATGCCTCGAGGATGTGCACAGCTTCAATGATGTTATCAGTAACATCTACAGATTCTGGCTCAATATCTGCTCTTGTGAAACCATGGGTGAGGATGGACTCCAATGAATTAAGGTAATGGACCTTTTCCATGAGGGAGTCAATTATGTATGCCTGGTGGCTCTCATCATCATCTTTTGATTTGTTCGTTGTTGGGATGTATAATAACTTACCACTTAATGTCACATTGGCATTCACATCATTTAAAATCTTTTGCGCCATGTGTTGACCATGGGGTATGGACGGAGCTTGAGAAGTGAACTTACCTTGCTCATTCACACTCAAGAAGTTCATCAATTTGGACACTTGGCTCTTTATCTCCTTATTTTCTTTAACAACCTGTGTAATCAAAGATTCCTATCTTTGATTAGTCTTATCCTGTGTCTCAATAAAAGTATGGAAAGAGTCTTCTAAAGGACTCCTAAAAGAAGAAAGTGTATGATATGGTGCAGGATATAATCTAGGGGGTTGTGCAAGGGGCTGGTTTTCAGACTTCCAACTAAAGTTTAGGTAATTGCACCACTCCGGATTATAGGTATCAGAAAAGGTGAAAAGACTTCTTGTACATACTTAAGGCATTACATTGTTCCTCATACATCCTTATCATCTTAGCAAATATGGGACACTCTTGGGTGAGATGATCTACCCCGCCACACACAAAACATGGTCCAAAAGACTTCGCATGATTAGCTACGTGTGTTGGCTTTAAGCCCTTAGTTTTTATCACATCTAGTTCCCTAATGAGCATCTCGACCTTAGTCTTTAGGTTATCCTCTTCCCTAAGATGGTAAATTCCACCACCATATGGGTTTCCAGCAGGTCGTGACCCATTTGTGCTTCCAGTAGCACAAGGTCCAGTCCAAGTGTGAGCTTTTTCAGCAAGCTCATTGAGGTATTCTATAGCCTCATCAGGATCTTTCTGTAAGAACTCACCATTACACATCATCTCCACAAATTGGCGCTCTCTATATGTAAGTCCCTCATAAAAATAGCTCACTAAGCGTCAATTCTCATACCCATGGTGAAGACACATACTCAACAACTCCTTAAATCTCTCCCAATACTGATACAAAATCTCAATGTCTCTTTGTGCAAAGGTGGAGATTTGCCTTTTTAAAGTGTTGGTCCTATGTTGGGGAAAGTATTTATTAAAGAAGACCTGAGTCATCTCATTCTATGACCCAATAGATCGTGGTCTCAGTGAGTATAACCAATTCTTAGCTCTATCCTTCAAATAGAAATGAAAGAACTTAAGTCTCACAATGTCATCAGTTGCATTTTGACTATGAAAAGTCGCAACTACTTCCTCAAACTCTCTAATGTGCACATATGGGTTTTCATTCTCCAACCCATGAAACGTAGGGAGTAACTGTATCATCCCTGTTTTAAAATCCAAGTGGCGAGTATTGGCTGGAAACATAATGCATGATGGTGTGGCTATGCGTGTAAGGTGGAGGAAATCCTGAAAGGTCCTAGTGGGTTGATCTCCGTGTTCACTCATTTCTTCAGGACTAGATGGATTGTCAAATAAAGGATTTAGAAAGTGTGATTCTGACTCTAGCATAGGCTTACAAGAAAATCTACCTAAAGTGTTTCTATATCTGTGCATGCAAGGTCAAAAAATAATATAAAATACTATAAAAAGAAAGAATAGGAAAAAAAATAATGCACCAAGCTAAAAGAAGGAACGAAGTTACCATCTTTACAAACTGCTGAAAAGAAAAACTATCTAGCAATTCTTCTGCCGTCTCCCTGGCAATGGCGCCAAAATTTGATTACGCCCAAAAAATAACGCGGTAGTTATAGCACAGCTTTAGGGTGTCGATTCCACAGGGAGACAAATTAAAAGAATAGTATAAGGTACAAAGAAACTAAAGAAAAATATCAAATGATTAATGGAGAACAAAGATTGATTGTAAATGCAAATTTAAAACAATGTAAAGTGAAACAGTAAAGCATCGGGAAATCTTTGCACAAATCTAGTATTTTAATTATTCTTAATTCATTGAATAACTCAATTGGGAACTCAATTCCAAAATTCTCAATCGAAAGGTGTAGATTTATGAACCAAGATTAAACCAAATGTAACCCTTTGAAATATTATTCACCACTTTTAAAATACATAAATTATTATCATTATTGAGAAAATCCAACGACGACAATATACTCAGGAAGCGATATTGCAGCAAAGAACTAAATCAATATAGATAAATAATTGATCCCAACATAATCAAAGAGCTAATCCATTCAATAGAAAAAACATGATTGAATCCATAAACAGAATAAACTCTATGACTATTTAGAAAAGAAAATATCGTGAATAATAAAACAAAAGAGTTTTAATAATTAAAGATCAAATATATAAATTAAAAATAAACGAAAATACCGTCAATTGTGCAAGTTCATCCCTAGCCCCACTTGAGAATTTAGTTACCCATAAATATAATGGACAACAAAAATCTCAAGGGAAAATTTGAACTCTTCGTGAGCATCCCCGCTTGGTAGTGGAGATTCCCCAAATTGCTCCCAAAAGCCCTCTAGATTGCTCCGAGTGGTAGCAAAGTCCTCCAGACTACACACTGTTTGGTAGCAAAGTCTTGGAGATTGCACACTGATTGATGAAGTGAGGTGGGGCTTTTATAGGGCAACTCCACGAGTGTAATGTGTTTCTAATCCGATGTGGGATACTGTGCGAGTGCGCTGCAAAGTGTTTCGAATCGATGTGGGATGTCGCGGGTGCGCTCGATCACAATCTTGTGCGCTCGAGCACAGCATGGTGCACTACCTGACCTTTGTCTACTAAAACTACCATAACTTTCTCTAGAACAATCATTTTTACGAGCCGTAAAATTCTCCAGAAAATAGACATCCAGATCTTTCTAAGCATATATGGCTCATCTCTTGGTTCTTCCTAAATCAATACAGTTTAATCTGCAAAAATAACTAATATGTACGGGCAATTCTGAAAATTTAGTGAAACTTCTTTTCAAGTGCTTGTAAACCTGTAAAACAACGAAAAACAACTTAAAGTAACAAATTCCTAAGCTAAACATATAACACCCTAGAAAAACATAGTAAACACAAAAATGAGATAAAATAGGATGAAATAACACAAGCTAAGAGCTTAATAAATATAAATTAAGGGGCTTAAATATGAATATTTAAGCACTTATCAGGATGTGTATAAAATAAAAGAACCGGGAGGGGGTTGGTCTAATTGAAAAACCGTAACAGCCGATACATGCTGGAAATAAAGGAAAACCGTGACAGCTGGTATATGCTGTAAAAAAGGAAAAAACTGTGACATCCGATATATACTAGAAATAAATACCGTGATAGCCAGTGTACGCTGGAAAGAAAAGAACCGGGAAGGGGCTGGTCTAAGATAAAAACATGTCGATATGTGGGAAGATATTCCCTAATAATAATAATTCATGCATTGCATCTGTTTTACATGTTGATATTATTACTGAAGTGTTGTTGATATTATGCATTTATTTATAAATAAATGAGTCTCATAGAGAGACAGTTATGGTGAGAAAGAAACATAGAAGTATGATATGATAGGAACTATTTAAATGTTAGACTATATGCTATTATCCAGTCATATGAGATATAAATGATTTAATATTAAAGGGCTATTTATACAAATTGAATACTTCTAGTAAATTTAATTCACTGAGCTTGTGAAGCTCATCCCTCATAGTACAATGATTTTAGGTAACAGACAGGACAAATAGTCTGGTGGGTTGAGAGTCAGACGAAATCATTTTCTGTAAGCCACGTACGTGTCCACATCCTCAGACAAATGAGAAAATGAAATAAAAAATTTTATTTGTAAATATTCATGCATTTTACGTTGTATATTACGTTTAAGTCAATATCAGATTTATGTACCTCCCTTGTTGAAGGTTGAGGATTAAAGTAAAAATTTCTGTTAGTATTATTTTTATTGTTGTATATATGTGTCATGCTGGAATTTTCAAAATGTGATGACACCGTCTCGGGGGTGGCCAACCCGGGATAGGTCGTTACATATTCCTACTAGAACAATAAACTACAAAATAAGAAATAGCTTTTCCCAAACATCCATATCCATTATTTGTTAGGATTTTTGCTCAATTCTCCATAAAGAAAACTTCTAGTTAGTTTGGAAAAAGTTATTTCCTATTTTGTAGTTGCTTGTTCTACTAGGAATAGTATTAATTTCATATTTAATTATTGTGGTTGTGGTTTTGCTTAAAATTTGAATATGTGGATTTTAGAGAAAAAATTCTAACAAGTGGTATCAGAGCTGTGGTTCTGATGGCAAAAATACAAAATGTAAACATAATTAATATTGAGTTATTTGATGAATTGAAGATGGAAGAAGGTATAATGAATGTTAGCTTTTTTAATTTCATTATCACTAATTTGTTGAGAAGCATGTTGACAGATATGAAATACCTGCAACTGGAAGGAGATGACATAGTCACGATGTTAATGGTGGGCAAGGAAGTTTGGATGGATGGGGAGGTTCATGTAGTACCTCCAGAGAGAGATAAGTTGAAAAAGCCAAGTATGTTCGATGTTGAAGAATTGTTTGTGATTATATCAAGAGAAATGCCGGACAAAGTGAGCGAGTAGAGCACTTCAAGGAAGGTGGAGGAAATATCAAGATCCAAGTCTCTAGATTTTTCAAATAAGGAGTGCATCTAAAATAAGGAAGAAGAACACACACAATTGCAAAGCAAGGCCACGATGAAAGACTTAGAGAACTTAAGCAGAATGAAGGAGAATGATAATGGAAAGGCTAATGAGGATAATGAGATGCAAGTTCTTGAGGCTTCAAAATTAGTGATGACAGATACCGTGAACGAAGAGAGCTTGTACGTGTTGAATAAGAGGATGATTGCTTCGAAAAGTAAGTGGATGAGATAAGGAGACCAAAAGGAATGATCGCACCAACCAAAGAAGAAAGTCAAATTTGATGATGAGGTAGAGAATTTGAGCCAAGGTAGAGATTTGTTAAGATTTTAGCTCAATTCTCCACAAAGAAGACTTCTAATTGGTTTAAGAAAAATTGTTTCTTATTTTGTAGTTACTTATTCTAGTAGTAATAGTAGTAATTTCCTATTTAATTGTTGTGGTTGTTGGTTTGCATAAAATTTGAATAAGCAAATTTTAGAGAAAAAATCCCAAAAGAATTTACAAAGGCTGCCAAGTAATTCTTAGATTCCCCGTGCCCTCTCTTCCTTCCAAGGATTAGTTTGGTGCCAATATTAAAGCCAGCATAATAGTAAGCTGGAAAATATACGACAAAGGGGTAAATCACTACCGATTGCGTTTTTGGATGCATGCTGTTTTTAGTTCCATCAACCTTGTGCAAAGATCACTGTGTAACTATATGAATAAGATGCATTCATCTTTTTCAACGCAACCTCAGATTTCAAATAACAAAAATAATCTATAATCAATTGTATTCTATTACTTAGATTTTCTGACGAAGTTAACCCATTAGAAAAGTCCATTAATCTGTATATTCTGTAAGTCGCCTTTAGCCTTATAAATCTTAGCATCAAGAGATGTTTCATGAGGAGCCCATATACGTGAGCAGGAACTTTTTTTGCTTTGATAGTTTGCATTTTTGAAGTACTTCATTATTTTGCTTTAACAACATAATTCAAGGTGGCTTTTTGTTTAAGGCTTGCTGAGTTGTTCTATCAAAGATTTGGACTTAGATGATGAGTAAAATACTGGAAGGGTAAAAAAGGTTACTTTCAGGGCAAGGGCAGAGGTGGAAAAGCATAAAAGATTAAAAGGACAATGACCAACAAAATTGTCTATTGAAGAAGAAACATTTAAGAGGTAAGTGGAAGCAAAGACACCAAAATTGATGCGCTAGCCGGGAATTGAAATCGAACTCGGGTCAGTACATAGCAAGGTACTATTCTACCACTTGACCACAAGTGCTTTTGTTATGTTGCATCTAATAGTCTTATATTTTATTCCTTTTTTTAGCTTTTAAATTGTACCCTGATCAAGTCTGGTAATCTCCGATTATGTGGTAACTTCCACATAACTGGAAAAGTCTGTTAGTAATCACAGAAAAATTAAATAATAATTATTTTAAAAAAAATTAAAATTAAAATTACTATTCAATTTTCTCGTGATTACCAGTGGACTTTTCTAGTTCCGTGGTATCACCACTCTTCAACAATACTGCCAACGTCACCCTAAAAAAAAAAATATATAACTCCATCTTGAAACTGAAGTTCTTTATAAATTCTCATCTTAGAAACAAACCATGGTGTATTAGTTTATGGTGATAGAGCTACGTTAACTAGAAGTCTAGAATGAAAATCAATGTTTAATTTACATTAACAAATATAAATAGGTAGATGGATGAGACATGCAACAAAAACAAAAACAAAATTATGCAAGTCGCATACAATTCTATGCTAGTAAACACATTTTCTCACACTAACACTAGAAGTGTTTTCATACATGATAATTATGTAATACACAAAACACTCTGAACATGTTCATTTTCACTTTAAGTGAATAAGCAGTGCCTCCAATAGGTAGCAACAATATTTACAAGACCAAGGTGTGAGAAAATATCATAACTCCATAAGTAGAGAAATAGATATCCCATCCAAGGGATTAATATACATATATTAGGGTAAGCAGTATCCTATCCTGTGGAGTATATGATAATTACATTAAAAATGATGCCAATAATTGTGAATGAATGAATAGTTAATTGAAACCAATCAATGGGGTCATCAATACATCTGGAATTTTTCCTTTGTTTTCTCGAAGACCTGTTCTGCAATTATGGCCCCATTTCCATCTGCCCTTTTGATTTCCAAGTAAGCCTTTTGATAGAAGCCAGTACCCCTTAATGCATCTGCGATGAAATCATCAAACCCAATAGCAATTGCTGCTTCAGCCTGGGCTCCATAAACCAATCTCTGATTCACATCAAAACACCATATCATGTTATGCCCTAAAGCACAATCAACAGGAAGAGAAAGAGAAACGGAAAGAAGAAGGGTAGTCCAACCTTAATTCGTGAAAGGTGTATAGCGCCAAAGCACATGGGGCAAGGCTCGCAAGAGGCATATATTTCACAGTCTGATAGGTCAATCTGATTGAGTTTTTTACATGTCTGTTAAAACTTAAAACCATTACACAAAGGGACAGATATGCAACTTTCAGAAGCAATTGTGAGTACAGGCTCTAAGCGTATGACATTTGAATTGGGCATGCAATTTCAGACACCTATTATTATCCCAAAGCGAAAGAGAGAAGCATAAATTAATGACTTATATCAGGATTGTTTACAAAAAAAGTGTTTGAAATGCCTTACAAAGCCTTTGTCAAAGGTCATTGGTGAATTGAACTGGTTATTTTCAACTTGAGGGGCTTATTACAAGCCTTTTATCAAAGGAAAACCTCAGCATGATCAGTCTTACACAAAAACAAAGGTGAATAGGAGGATGTTGCAATAATATATGAACTTAATGGGTGGATTAATTAAAGATGTCTTCCAACCAGATAAAGGAGCAAAAACTCACGTTTTAAGGAGCCAAAGAGCACACCAACTAAGAAAATGGACACAAAAAAGTATACCTGAAAATATAACAACTGGTACAATAACCATACAGATAGACATCATTGTCATTTATAAAAATATCCTTCAAACTTCCTCCCACTACCCATTATCACTAACTTATCCTTCAAACATTTTTCTAGCTACCACCACCACAAACATACCCTTTGACAATTATGAGATAAACACTGAATGATTGAAGGAAACTAGTGTGGAAAACATGAGCTAAGGACTGTAGAGTGCATGTCCGCGGAACACACCTCTGATCTAGTAGGAAAGGTGGAGGGGGAGGACACTAATGGAGCAAATATTACAAAAATCTAGGAGTGGCTTGAGATATAAAGGAATCCTAGTTGAATATTTGATGCAGAAAAAGAATCCTTATTTCTGTTCTGTTTCTATCTCTCTCCATCTACTTCTTCTTTCTTAATTACTTGTTCTACATCGATATTTGGGCTTAGCAATGAACATTGATTTGATAATACCATGCAACATTCATCCAATCACTCAAGTTTGTAGTTTCTTAATCAGAAGATCTCTTGGATGAAAACCATATAATGGCAGAACCACCTCCCTGCTTAGATTACACAAGTACTCTCTGTTATGTTGATGTCTTCCCTTCTTTTTGAGAGTCAGCGGGAGATGAATATATAACGGAAGAAAAGAACATTTTCAAAGGAAGGGTTGCATATTTTTCAGCAAGTTACAAATGGGATGTTCTGGAAGGAATTGCAACAACATATGGCAACTCAAGAATCATACTTCAAAAAGATATATATTAAAGTCATATGAGAAAGTCTTTTACTTGGTCTAACCTCTCTTATCGCTGTCACCTCTGCATGAGCAGTAGGATCTGTGTTCCTCAATACCATATTGTGGCAGCTCGCAACTACTTCATCATTATGCACGACAACAGCACCAAAGGGACCACCATCTCCACATTCTACCCCCTTATATGCTTCTTCAACCGCCTTCGTCAAGAATTTGTGATCTTTATCCTGTATAACTGGTAGAGTAACACCAAGCAAAATATTTAACTAAGATATGCATACTAATTAGTTGAGGAACAACTAATGACTAATCGTATAGAACAATGGTAAAAAATGCATGCATAAAATGATAAGTTCGATGACTAAAAGGTTATTCTAAACACTGGAGTCTTCCACAGCGAAAAGAGAGATAATAGAGCACAGTGGGACAAGAAAGCTAATGAGGGCAAAGGCATTACCTTCCTGGTGACCAGCGAATGCAGCAGCTACAGAAATAGTTCCATCCTTGGTTTCAACCACTACAATCATAGAGTAGAGCGAAAAATAAGGAATTTACTTAAGAAAAAAACAGAGTAATTTAAAAGATAAGTTCAAAAGTATGCTGTTAAGCAGGCATTTTGAAGATCCAAATGGAATTCAATCAGTGCGTTAAGCTCAAACTTAAGATTCAAGGTGAGTCCACCCTGTATTGATAATAGGCTTTGAGTAGAACCCTTTTTTTTCGTTTTCGTAAAACATAAATTGGTTTGTTGAATAATTTAGGACAAGTCCCTCTAGTTAGATAAATGTGTTTGTATCGCCAAAAAGCAGTTGCTGGATGCTGGTTTAGCAGGATATTACTAGGACATGAGAAGCTTTAACGAATAGAATTAGGGCGCTCTTTGGATACAGATTTAAACTTTGAGCAAAAATTGTTTTGATCAGCAAGCTGAAATCTGAACCCAAACAACGCCTAGATGCAATATGTTGGTAGAAAATTGTGATGACACAAAATTCTAACAAACGTGGTAATCATCACGGCAGGTATTAACAACTAACAATATGAAAAGTTGTAGCAAGTAATCATATAGATATAACGTTGTAACTGGTAAGCGATACAAATCTGAAGATTGTAGCTCCCCCTCCCCCCATAAAAAAAAAAAAAAAAAAAAAAGTCTATAAATTCCTAACAAAAGAAACAAAAGTGGAACAGCAATATTTAGGAATGAAGCAAACTAAAGATGAAAACATGGAAAAAAGAAGCATAGATCCCCAAGTTTCAAAGGAGAGAGAATGGGTGCGTACCCGTAGCTTCCTCCATGCCAGTATAGATGCTGATGTATTGAACCCAGCAAAATGGTATTTGGGCTGAAATCAAAATCAACCAAAATACGGGAATGCTGCCCCCCTTTGGTACAATGAGCTAATTTAAATTCACCTATAACACTGTTGCCGTCAAAAATAAGCAACGAATACACAATGGGGAATTTGGTTGGTGGGCTGTTTCTTCCCTTTTATGAGTTTCAACTCTTAAAAAAAATTTGCCGCCACACAGGCAGGTCGTATTTGTCAACCACAAAATCTCCAAGGGCAAGCAAATTTCCTTTTTATTTCCTCTCTGAGAAAACGCTGCCGTTTGAACATGCGTGTATAATGTATGCCCACCTTCCTTGAAACGGCGGCGTTTGAAAACCCCCAATGCCAGAAGTCGAACTCCGCCAAAAAAAAAAAACAGCAAGTAGAGCAGCCTAATTTCTAGGGCATAGCCTGTAAGTACCAACGCCATTTTCTTTTAACAAATATTAGAAATTGATTTGGGTTTTGTGTGAGGACTGAGGAAGATGTTGATCTGGGGGTGTTGTGTGCAACTCTCAGGTCCACTGGGTTTTGGTGTGAAACCACTAAATCGAGGAATTCCCATTTCAATGGGGTGGAAGAATAAAAAGAAAAGTGGTGTTAGTAACAGTAACATTGCCACTGTAATTAGTCTGAGTGGAGCTGTGAAAAAAGGTGAAGAAGGGCAGATGGGATCGTTGGTGTCTTCAACTGCTCCGCCATTTTTCTTTTCAAGGCAATCAAGATTCAACAAGTTAGGGTTTCGACCCTCTCCTGAATTAGGCCTTATTTCTCTCCTCTTCGTCCTCTCTACGGTATCTGCTTATGCTTCCTCCCTTCGTCCCCTTTTTGTTTTCTTTTTAAATTGATTCATTGTTTTCGTTTTTCATATTGGGAACGATCGTGATGAAATGCAAGGCTATAGGAGCAATTTTCTCTTTGGCCATCATTTCCATTCCTAGCATGATTGTAAGCTTTATTCTCTCATAATTTTCAATCCACAAATTCTAAATAATCTATAGAAAATAATGGCTTTCTGTCATTGAAGCTAAAGCTCTTCACTTTTGAGATAATTCATAATACTTCAATTCAGGCATTTAAGAATCTGGCTGTATCTATGAATAAACTATCCAAAGTAGTCTCTGAAGAAGTTCCCGGGACTTTGTCTTCCCTCAAGCTCTCTGGATTGGAGATTACCGAGCTCACTAAACAACTTAGCAATCTCAGGTTAAATTTGCTTTTTCAGTACTTATCTCCTCCTGCATATCTTTCCAAGTACTGGAACTTTGCATTCAACGTTTGTATTTGTATCAAGCATTTTTGTTTTCTTGTGGTTTCTAAACAGGCACAAAACTGGAAATCAACGCACTGAGAATGGCAAAAGAACCAACAAATCTGCTTCTTCTGGTAGCTGGAGTTACCCTGATATCGAAAATGGACCGACTTGAATACAGTGGTGGTTACTACTCAATGAATCGAATTGTTACTATATTTGTAATTCTGTCATAGACCTCCCTTCCTTAGACTCTTTGGGAGACTGAATCTCTGTTTTGGGAAACTTGAAATCAAAGCAATTGAGCAATTAGGTTGTGGATTAGATTTGCTGAATGTATTCATAATCAATTAATTATCCATTAGTAATCCAGCATCTCAATTCGGAAATGGATGTTAACGTTTTGTTATGGATGGGTTAGTTAATGAGTTGAAAATAAGAAGCATCAACTCAATAGTTAGAAAGTAACTATAGGGATGGCAATTCCCAGCTTTTTCACTATGTGAACTGTTTCCGTTTATTCGGATATAAATAAAAATAAATTGGTGTTTTGGTTATAGGTATTATTTTATGATTTTTAACGATTTTGAATTCGTATTTGAATAATAAAGTAATTAAAGGAATACGAATATAAATACATAAAATTTTGCTCACCAATTTTTATGTAATTGGAACGTACTTTTATACATTTTGTTTTGTTTTGTTAAAGAAGGAAAAGCGTGCATGCATGTGCAATGTGATGAAATCATAATCATCCAGGTTTAAGTAGCCATCTTTTATTTGATCTACCATTTTTTGTTTACATGATACGGAGGGATTGATTTCACAATTTTGCATACTTTTTGAGAATGTCTACAGTATCTTTTGCGTGGTCTGGGACGGGCATGTTGCATAAAAGAGTAACCCTGGATGACGACACCAAAGATTTTGTCTGTGTGTTGGATGGATCAGTTTTCCAAAGTCGGACCTCCCACACCTGTTCAAAGTAAGCATTTCCCAGTTCCCAGGTTTTGTAAGATCAAATCAAACTAGTAAATTACTAAATGAAATTAAATCAAAATTTGTTTGTTGGTAAATTGAAAATTTGAATTTAGAAGAGAAAAGAAGGGAAACTTAGAAAAAGAAAAACATAAATAAGTACTCCTTATGGTAGGAGAGAAACCTGAATGGTTTTGCCAACATTGACAGGGGAAGCTTCGGCCAAGATAAAATCGCCAAGGTCAGCGGGCTTCAAGTGGTCGATGGAGAGGTGGATGCCGGCTATTCTTTTGTATCCAGACGCCATATGGGCCCCCATGCTCGCCAGCGCCTCCGCTATCAGCGCCGATACTCCTCCGTGTAACACCTTGAAGGCCTGTTCTTCCCCTTTTTTATTATAAACATATGTATACTAGTAGGAGTAGTAATAAGGGGAAACAAAAAAGCAATTGTAAGAGACCTGGCAGCACTTGTTGGTAACATGAAGGCGGCCAGTGACCCTGGTGGGTGATAAGTCTCCGATCTCGAATCCTATGGTGTGCAGCGGAGCATTCAGAGTCTCCAGCTTCAACGATGATAATGATGATGATAATGGATCCATCAAATATACGATTCCAAGTTACTAGTGAAATACGTATGTATACAGGCAGCTAGCTACTCTGTTCCCTGAATTCTTCCCTCTTTCGCAATAAACTTAATTGGGCAGCTTTCACTAAAAGTGAGGAAGATAACATGCTGCTTCCATCTCTAGCCGTCTATCGTTCCAAGAAGATAACATGCTGCTGCCATCTCTAGCCGCCTATGGTTCCTATTTGCATGTGAGGCCAAAGAATAGATTTCAAGTAGATTAATTTAAGGTGACTTTTGGGTAATTGTAGGTGGAAAATCAAATGATTTGATTGGCATTAGAATTTAGTTTCACCTAGGTTCCGTTCATAGTAAGAAAAACGTTCAAATCATCCAAAAATTAACATAAAGATTAAGATTAAAATATTTTTTGAATGAAAATAGACTTTTGTCACGTTAGAGTATTTTTCAAAATTATTTTTTATTTTGTTTTAAAAAAAACAATGTTAAAATTGTTCAACATTAGAGGACGGACGTGTCAACGATGGAAAGTGATAAAAAAAGTTCATATTGATAGATTTAACAATTTTCAATCTGTTCGATAACTCTCATCGAAAAGTGTTAGATTTGAAAAGAAAAAAAAATCATTTACTTTTATTGGAGTTTTCGAAGGAGAGCCGACGCGTTGAAAAATGACGGCTTTCGGATCTAATTTTGTAACACCAACCAAATATCATGTATTCCGTAAAAAAAAAATTAAACGTTGTTTAGGATTAAATTTAAATAATTTTAAATTAACTTATTTAAATCAAATCAAAATAATTTTTATTTTAAAAAATATTTAAATACACTGATTTAATATCTTCCTCAAACTTCGTCCATATGTTGTTAGCGGTAGGGGGTACTTTAGCTGTGTGCTGTTCTACCATTCCACCCTCTCCGTTTGTGTTCGCAGCCATGTTTCATACATTCCTCTACCATGTATTGCCGTATAAGATAAAACTGTTTTCAAGAATTGAAAATAAACTATTTCTATTTACTGAACATAATTTTTCTTGTTTTGCCTTTAAATAACAAGATTATTTATAGCTTTATCTTTAAATAAGATTTCAATATATCATTACTATTACGAGGAGAAGAATGATTAAAAATAAATTTGTGATATTATTTTATTTTAATATTATTAGTGTTATTTTTTTAATTCTTATTACTATTAATAAATATTTATATTATGTTAAATTATTAATTAATTTATATGTTTTAAGTTTTGTTCTTTTAGTTAAGGAATGGGCTTAGGTGAATATTTTACTAAACTTAAGAGTTAGCTGTTTACAAGTAGATTTATCCATTTTGCAGCTCTACAACCATGAAGAAAGCATTATCAAACTTTGTTTTGATTCAACGTGAAACCAAAAAGGGGGAAAAGTTCCCCGAAAGTGTATTGTTAGTCCTTTTACTGGGATTGATTACAATTTGATCCTTAAAATAAATAGAAAAAACAAATTTGATTTTTTATTTTAGAAAAAAGTAACAATTTTATTTTTAAATTATACGTTTTCTCTCAAATTAATCATTTTGATCGAGTCAATTTATATTTTAAATGAAACTCTAACTGGTTTTGATAGTGTAAGGTGGAACCCACATGCCACCTAGATGTTTGCTTGAATTTTTTACGATGCCAAGTCAGTTTACTGTCCAAATTAATAGATTGATTTGGTTAAAATCGATCAAAATGACTAATTTGAGGAGAAAGGCATTGTTTAAGGATGAATTTGTTACTTTTGTTTTCAAGGACCAAATTGTAACAGATCTTTAAGTAGAAGTGGAAAAAAGATGGGTTGGGCATGGTCTTACGGGTACAGGTTAAAAATGTCTTTTCACTATTGTGTTTTATTTTTCATGCACATACTCGTGTTTTAACGAGCAGGTAACGGATCAAAATTAGTTGATAAAAATTTTTCTATTTAAGTAAGAAAAGGGTGACCCGGCGGAATATCGACCGAGTCTTATGGGTAACAAATCAATGAGTATGGGTTAAAAATACTTGTTTTCTAAAAAGTCTTATTTTTAATACTCATACCCGTATTTTAACAGGCGAGTAATAGATTAAAAACAAATATAAACTAAACGATCTGAATCTTATAGGTGACGAATCAATGAGTACGAACTAAAAATAATCATTTTTTAACTAATCTTATTTTTTATTTTTATATCCGTATTTTACCTCTATCGTGAAGTAAAGAGACTCAAAAGTGCATTTGGCAAAAAACGTTTCCGTTGATTCCCACCTCCAAAAAAAATGATGAAGAGGGGGTGGGCTGATGGGTTCAGGCTTGTTTATGGCAAGAAGTTATGGGCTTACCCAAAGTGGTAGGATGAGATTATGGGTTTTGGCGATGACAAGAAATTTGATGGGCTTTGTTATATGTGTCCATAAGCTGGGCCTCATGGATTTGGTGTGACAGGAATCACTTTACCAAAACAAATTTAGTAAATAATTTGGTTGATGAATAATAGCCCACTGCAGATAGGTTTCCTCCTATATAAAGAGGGGAGTGATGAGAGAAATTGGTACACATATTTTTGGGCAGCTTAGTTAAGTTGATTGGCAGGCAGTTTAGGAGGAATATTTACTACTACTACTACTCCATTAACCAGTGATATATTAATTATTAGGAGGAATAATGGGAGGGTGCAGCAGAAGGCAGAGAAAGCAATGGTGCTGCTTTTCATTCTTCAACATCTTCAAGTCGTGTAGATCATATAATGCTACAACTGATGATGATGAAGGAGGAGTCTACTCTGTGGATGATTATGAAGCTACTTTCTATTGGGACGTTGAGCCTGCAATTAACAGGAAATCTTCTGATTTCATTAGGAGATTCCATGACTCCCGTGTATGATCCATTCTCTGTGATGAAACTTGTTTTCTTTTTGATTGATCATGATGATCTCTGATCATAGGAGTTCTTTCCTTCCATTTCAAATCCAATAAAACTGAAGCAAATATGTATGTTTGTTAATAATTTTCGTCTCTTCTGTATGTGATTCGGCCGACTGATCCCACCGAGTTCAATCTTTTTTTTTTCTTTTCATATTGGTCGGATAAAATTAAACTAATCAAGTGAAAATTATAAGACCATTAAAATGACAATTTCTATTCATGTTGGAGGGTTAATTTGTCATGCCAAGGAAACTTGTATACAAAATATTACAGTAATTTTTTTTTTTCACGGATTAGTTGCATATATGTAATGGATATTTGGTGATCGATTATTATTCTTATTAATTTCTCTAATATATTGTAATTTTTACAAATACTTACACTACATGAGGATCATCCAACTTTCTATTGGTGTAATTTACTTAGTAGAAATCAAATCTGAAAAATTAAAGAAAATGAAACAAGACTTTGAAATATGTTAAGAACCATTTGCCTTAAAGTTTATTTGTCTTCACTCCTTTAAGAGTTTGTTAATGAATCACAGATAAATATCCTCTAAAATATAACAAATTCTCTGAATTTGTTTATAGTAACTCTGAAAAATCTCTAAGAACACTCTTTGAGATAACAATGACTGTAAATTATAAAGGAAGAAAATTGAGAAAATAAGATTTAATTAAATTTAAAATGGAAGTTAAATATGACTTTTATATTCTCCCAAGAGTCATAAAGTGAACAAAATATGAGTAAAAAACCACAATCCTTTGAAAACATGACCGTTGAAAACTCAGAATTTTAAAAATTAACGAACTGACAATCGATTGTCTACTAACTCCAGTTGACTGTCTTTAGTGTTTGGACAAGTTGGAGTAAGGTATTGGGATGACGGTTGGGCTTCCCTACCACAATCGATTGTAAGATGTTTCTGTCTAATTTTGAGTTTTTAATGTTGCTATGACAGTCGACTATCTGAACCTTCTGTCTAATTATGTTTTCAAACAAAACTCCAACACCTTCTAATAGTTTATTATTTTTTTACATTGGTGAGAGTGGATCGAATCTGTATATCATGTATAGAAAATCAGAATATAACTATTAAACCAAAAGTTCATATCATCTACCTTCTATGAAATATTTTGCACCATTAGACTTCACATCCAGGACCAAATTAAATTAATTTTGTAAATAACCTCTTGAATGAAAATTGGTGGTTAAAACTAACTAAATTTTGTTTAATTTTTTAGTCAAAAAGAGATTTAATTATTAAATTCATGAAAGAAATATTGAGAGCTAGTCATCTCCACTTTTATCCTTCTCATATTTGATGTAAGTAAAGTTTATTCCGATCTCGTGTTATAAAAAAATGATTAACAAGTAAGTGCTAAATAACTTTTGTTTCAAGTATGTAAAACGTTGCTTGTAAGCACATATGTATTAATTAATTACTTTCACAACCTGCAAGCTTGAACTGTAAAAAGGGAAGATGGGTTTCCTCAATTGAATTTGAAACATACGTTTGGTGAGAATCTTGGAAGAAAGACAACTATTGATGCGAGGCTACAAGTAGGAGAGTAATCGAATAATTTCCATATAGGTGATGTTAATTACAAGATAGATTCTTAATTACCTACGATAAATATGATTAGCGACGAGTTTTATGTTTATAAATTTTTTTATTAGATTAAATTTAAAATATTAATTTTAGATTCATTCGAAACTTTATTGATAATTTTTGATAACTTTATATGTAACGTTAATATAAATGTAAATATAAAAAATTAATATTATCAATAAAATTTATTAAAATTATTAATAATTTTTCGAACATTTGATCTAACAAAAAAAAAAATCCTCCCTTGCTTATATTGGTGGACCTAACAGAAATTAATAAACAAGTGAGTAATGAAACATGCCTAAAAGGCAAAGGAAAATTAAAGAGAGATGTGGTGGATTTAATATGGTTAAAGTAGGAGGCTAGAAGGCATGCATGCGTACAAACACAGGGGGGTATATTTAGGTGCATAAAAGGTAGACAGCTTGAATGCACTGCTGGGGATTAAACACCTTTCCTCGAAACTATGTAGGACAATATCAGAGGTGAGAAATTGATTACGGATTTTACGGACAGTACATCAATGAATATGTTTTAAAAATATTTGTTTTTAATAAATTTTATATTTATATTTATATTTATATTTTAATAAATAAGTTATAAGTCAAAAATAAATATTGATAATTTTTTTTATTTATGTTAAAAAAACAATTTGAAAATGATAAAAGTAAGGAGTCAATAAATATAAATTACAAATATAATTTTATTTTTTAAATTTATTTTTATATTTTATCAAATAGATAACAAATCAAAATCCAGCACAAAATAAAAATTTTCTAACTCTATATAATATTATATTATTGCCCTTAACACTTACCAGTTAATGCCTCCACTCCTCATTAAAGTGAGAGATTGCCTTTGAATTTTCTTCTTTAATTAATTTGATCTTCACTGATCACAAACGCTCCTCCTCCCTTTTCCTTTCCAAAACAAGTACACTGTACATGCAAAGTACGCAGTGCAACTGCAACTTTTTCTTTTTCCTAATTAATTACTAAGATATTATGCTTTCTTAGGTGGTATAATAAGCAAAAGTACTTACTAGCTGTAGCCATCTTTGTTAATGAAACAAAAAGGTGGAAACAAATATCTTCATCGAAATCATACGTTATATTCTACGTACAGATGAATCCTATACTAGTATTAGATATTTATGTTTTATAGACTCGGGTGTTGCATTTAAAAAAAAAAGTTTTTCATATTTTTTTTCATTAATTTGAAACAAACACAAATAAAATTGAATACATATGATAGATGAAAGTTTTTTTTTCGTTTCGTCCGAAACAATCAAAATATTTTTAAAATATATATAATTTGACATGTATATATTTTAAAATACTGTTAAATCCAATAAATCGAAATAAAAATAAATCAAAACCAAAATATTATTTTTAAATAACTAAACCAAAATATTGTATGACACAAGATTTATAAACTGGATACATACTCCAATTCCAAAAAGAGTACCTTTTTTTTAAATAAAACTCTAAAGTAGAGTTAGAAGGGATCTTTTAGGACAAGGAAAGAAAGTAACAATGTACTTAGTAACTAAGAAAAGGGGTTTTGAGAGGGAGGTTATACTTTATATCATACACTGCTGGTAGTATTTATATAATAATATCATACAAGCAAAACACAACTGTTTGGGTCAATTCAAAAAGCAGAGGAGGATAACATTTATGCTTTAATTTTTCCAAGTTTAATTTACAACCATGATAATAATATTATACTATTGTATATGCATTCTTAACATATGATCAGTGAATCTTGACCGTTCAATTCATCCAAACAACCTTCCCAAGAGTCTCCAATAATGTTAAGAGGCCAAGTTGTAGGTTTCCCTCCCCTGTACTATATAAACTCAAACATCAGAGCATAAATCATACCCATCAATTGCAGCCTTAAAGAGTACGTAAAAACTCAGCATATACATACATTAACTTTCAAATAACAACACTCTGCCTCTTCCTCAGTTGTTAATTTATTTAGGAGCCCATTGATCGAGCTAGCTAGTGAAAGAGGAAATTAAATCATGGGGGCTTACAGAAGGCAAAGGAAGTCATCATCGTCTTCCTTCTCTATAATGAAGATATTCATGTCATGTTGTTCAAACGGAGGTGACAAAGATATGAGCGAGGATGACTTCAACACCAGAAGAATATGCCCGAGTGATGAAGATGGTAGGCGTTGGATCGCAGAACCTGGTATTGATCGGAAAGCTTCTGCTTTCATTGCTAGATTCCACGAAAGCCGTGTTTCGGATCCTGAGTGCCAAACTCTTGCTGTTTAATTAGCTGCAACTATTAATTACTTTGTTACCAGGCTATAGCAATGTTCTTTCTTTAATTTTTCTACTCTCCATGTAATTGACTTCAAGTGCAAGTATTGGTAGGTTAAATTAATAAATGACAACAATAATTTGACAAATTATGAGTTCTAATTTCTACATGCTAATTTCTATTGCATCTTGTTTAATGCTCCTTTTACATTTGAACATAACAGCATGATGTAGATGTAGAATGAGTTACCCTTTAAGTTAGCTTCATTACATGAACAAGCTTATACCGCTAACATGTTCTTCCAGCTTAAATTTAAATGCACCCAAGCTAGCTATCACAAAATTCAGCAAGCAATCCTAGTTATAAACATTACTCCATATGTTAATGCAGAGGGTGAGATATTGAAAAGTGAGAGGAAAATGTTATCTTGATCTTTCCCATCTTTGCGCTTGGTAAAGAAGATGAGATGATGAGGAAAAGAGTAAAAAGAAAAAGATATAAAGTTAGTTATGAGCTCTCATATTTCACTTTCCAGTACTCCACAATTGCAGAGAGAAAATGATCTCTCATTGCACCTATCATCCATTTTCTCGTCTCTCATTGCATCTCTCATCCATTATCCCTCCTAAGTATCTCTTAGCAAGCATAGCTTAAAGTGTGGCAAATAGGATTAAGGATACAGTTTAAAGCAGTATGAATGCAATAGCTCTTTGTATCCTTTTACAAGATGGAATTCAATCCTACAATTAGTCTAAGATTAAAACTTGAATGTAAAAGTATGGTTTGTACTTCACAAGTGAAAGCCATTGAAAACTATTGGAAACTATGAATGAAAATCAATAACTTTAAACATCTGCTAGGGAAGGTAATGGTAGTAAAGATACCCTGCGAAGCAAATTTTTTGGCGGACAGCTTGCCTAAGGCTAGGGTAAGTAGAAGGGAGAACTTGGAGGCGTTGTTGGGAAGTTTGATGTTACTGTTTTCCACTGTTATATGAAGAGGGAATGTTTTTCAGTTGGGGATGATAGGTTGGAGACATGGGCTATAAGTTGAATCTCAAGATCTATGTTACATGGACTCGAGTATGGGTGTCAAACACAGGTACGTGTTCGAGTGTTGGATTTGTCTATTTTTTTAATATAAGTTTTCTTTTAATTTGAAGTGTCCAAACGTCATATATTTGGAGTGTTGGAGTCTGACATGGGTACGACAAAATAAAGTGAAGAATCCATCTAACAAAGCTTAGAATTCACGAGGACATAAGTTGGTTTATGTTAGTGTATATGGATGCAATGGAGACTGTCTTGGAGCTCTTTGTGTGTTTGTTGCTGTTTGGCTGGCTCTTCTATTATTGGTTCTGCTAAATTCATAAGCTTGCCAGGAGTCCACTTGAAATTTTCGATGGGGTGCAAGAACGAAAGATGTAATTCCTTGTGACAGAGTGGATTGGAGGACTTGGTTGCCTGATTCTAATTTTCGTTTTCTGGCATACTATTTGGTTTTCTGATTTACTTCTCTTGCATATTGGGCAGCTGGTGTTCATATGTGTGGTTTTAATTCTCTCTTAATGGTTTCGTTTGTATGGCGATGGTTCTAAGATTGGAGATAACTGTTGTTTTGTTGGTTGTCATGAGTTGGGGTCTAAGCTGCTTCTGACGGCGCCATTGGATGGTTGATCAACAGGTGTTTTGTTACCAGTCTTCGTAATGGCTTGTGATGAAAGTAATTGAGCTTTGTTTAGAAGCTTCTAATTTGGTTTTAAATTTACATAATACAGTTCCCAAAACTTCTACTACTACTACTACAAAAAAAAAATTTAAAGGTTTTTCACAACATAAGACGACAAATTTAGCACAGGGAAAGGCATGAATTGAAAGTCATGTTCTCCCCGTGGTAATGAATCAAAAGGACGGTACCAGTGAGTTACTTTAGAAAGCACTGGCAATTATTGATAGGAAACTTGTCGATTAATATCAGAAGATTCCATCATTGTACAGCATAAATTTACTCTCACATCTTTACTTTGTTTGATCATAAGTAAGCTATTATTTTGTAAGAATCTTATAGCATTATTGGCCGACATCGCTACTTCCACGTTTGTTCGAATTCCAATTTCCAAATGCATCATCTCCGTATATTGATCCTCCGTACTTTTCTTTTCCCCCTAAACGGCAAAAAAGAGAGAAATGAATTTACTAACATCGAAAAGATTGGGCAAAGTAACAGCTTTGCCACAAAGCAGTCATCAGTGACTACAACTTACAAGTGAAGCAAAGCTTTAAAGAGGCAAAACATCAAACACCTGGACTACATGACCAAACCAGATCAAATTCTCAGCAACTAGATTAAATAAACCACTCAAATTCCTGCAATCCTTGAAAAGTAACACGACACAGATATTTATCATATGGATTCTTAACGTGGTACTCCTTAGATTATTACTTTTGAATCTTCGATAGGAGTATTAATTTTGAAAAGAGTAAGTATTGGGATCCTGCAAATATGTCCATAAAAAACGTCCATCTGACTCAGGGCGTCGCGTGCAGTTCGTCTCTGTTAATTATTAGTCGAGTTTTTAAAAATTATCACTCCAACATCAAAGTTCCCTTGATTTACAACAATAATGGACAAAAATACGAACTCCCAACTCTTATAAAAAATAGTATTAACTTTTTTTTTTTAAATATTCAAAAAACACATAATGCAAAAAAAAATTATTGTAACAAAATCGATAAAGATAACAAAATAAAAATAGTGAATTAGTAATCAAAACAACCACACGTGGTCAGTTGGTTATGTCTAGTCCATGGGCGAGAGTGCACTCTATTTACTTAACTAAATCTCAATTTTCAATTTTTTTTTCTTTGAAAGTCACTCCAAAAAGTAAATTTTACATTTCATTTAAAAATCATTTTAAACTGAAAAATAAGTATTTCAACTGAAGCTTTAAAAAAATAGTTAACTTTAAAGCTACGTGATAATCTCATTGAATATATCTTTTTTTATGTGAGATGATGGATACTCAGTAAACAAAATTATTTCAAAACTTGTGATAATTACTATGAGCTTGAGTCATTGGATCATTTTCCTATTGAGGAGTCATTAACCACTGAACCTATATTGAAAAGTAAGCCCTTAATTATGTATGGATTCTCTGGTAAAATATGAGAAGCATGAATTCAAGAAGGAATAACAGTACTGCGGTTTCCTGTTATATATGGTGTTTACTGTTTTGAACGGGTAAAGGAAACCAATGCTTATGGTGTCCAACTCATGGCTTAGCCCAAACTAAGCAAACACCTTTAAAAGTGGCCTAACCCTACAATGCAAAAAAAGCTAGTGTTGTGGTCAAGGATGAGTAATTAGGAAGCATACATGCTAAATTATTTTTGTATTCTGGGATTTTCTTTTTTCACTAATTTCCATTCAAGTGAAACAAATTAAATCAACAATCAAGGTCAATATGGAGTACAATAATATATGGCAGGCTAAAAGCATCTGTTTACTTTTGCTGTAGTAGCTACATGGAAGGAGGACCATCAAAATTGTGAAGGGACCTTCTCCTTTCCTAAGATCCCTTTTGAGTCCTTTTTGGTGGTTCTTCCATGTGCACCCTGTAACCATTCTTTTACTAATTTCTAAAACACTTGGATTGGTGAATATAATTCTAAAGTACATAGGTGGTCGTACTGAGTTGCTTTGTATCAATTCCATTCATTTGTTGACATGCAGCCAATTTATCCATGAACCAAAACTTGATAAAACACTTGTCCAAACCAAGAATCGGATAGTAAAATGAGACTTTGAAATGTGTGATAACGGTAAGATAGATGAATCACAAACTTAAGCGATCAATTTGCATTACATGTAATTTGCAAAAACTAAACTATTAATATGGAGTAGTAGTAATTAGCAGAAGCTAAATTTGTAATTTTTTGTGTTTTATCTATTTTCCCTAATGAATTAGGGTAGCGAGTGAGACGTGAGTAGTGGTTCAATATGACGTCCATTTGAGATATTCATATAAACGCTGCTCATGTGTTGCCTTTAAGATGATACTTGTTTCATTCGAAATCTATTAGGTTTGTTGCAATTCAATTTCAAAATGAAACCAAATATGAAATATACAATTAACAAACATGTATATTTCAAAATAATTTCCATAGAAATTTGAGACTTTTTGAGGTTAAATCGCACCACTGGTGCTCATAATTTGGCCCTTAATCAAATTGATCCTCAAAATTTCAATTTGTTTAAATAAGTTTTCTAAGGTTTTAATTTAGTCTACTTGAGACCTCTCGTTAACTCTTCCTCAACTTTGTTACTTTTTGTCACCTAAGATGGTCACCTTTTGAATTTATTTAATCACCCGACTAAAATGCAATGAGAATTCTCCTATTTAACATGTGAGTAACACATGAGTTTGAAGAAGAAAAAAAACTATTGTTAAGAGAAAATTAATTTTGAAATAGAAATAATGGTCAGACGAGATATTTTTCACTGATGGTAAAAACTAATAGAGTTAAGGGAAAGTAAAGAGACCTAATTGAAATAAATTGAGTTAAAATGAGATTGAATGTTATAAAAACTAGTTCCGTGGTATATATCTTTCTTTGCTAAAAAAGATTCTTGATTTAAATCAAGCCCGGCCCACCAAAAAAGACTTCAAACCTCAACATATAAATTTTGTTTGATACATGCTTTAAGTGCAACTTAAAGTAAAAACGAATCCGATCAAAATGCCTCGAAAAAAATCCTCCTTTGCTATGTCTGTATATGTGTTTAATTTAATTGGTTCTTAGACTTTCTTGGTAGTTTTAAGATGAAATGTTGAGTTCATGTCTTAATAGCTAATCAGTGAACTAGAACGCTCTCATGTTGGGTTTCAGAAAAGAAAAAGAAAAAAAAGGAAAAAGCCCTACCTCTAAAGTGACATTAGCATTAGCTTTTGCAAAAAGATTATTTTTATTCAAACCAAGGGAAGAATGAGTTTTGAATTTCCTTTCCTTATATTTGTGGTGTAGTTCAATCAAAGCACAATGAATGGCTGCTTTGCTTGTAGTAACTAGCGTTAGTTGGCGCACACTGTTGACATGATTATCATCTGGTGGTGGAAGAAAAATAGCTCACAAGATTCGGTTCTAAGAGTTTAAACCTATGTGGCTATGAAAGATAGGATTTAGGATAAGAAGGGATTCCAAGTTGGCCACCCTCACCTGACCTCTTAGGCCCTTTATTGGTGAACACTGCTACCTTATTTTCCGTTCCCATCCATATTTTATTCGGGCCACAATAGGCCCAAAGGCTCTTAATGGAAGGTCCATACAGACAAAGTTTACAAGTTTTGGATTCTGGCTATTATTGTATTTGATAGATCGGACCTGATAATTTTGCTGACACCCGTAAATTTTTATTTATATAGAAAGTATTTGGAGGTTAATTTTTTTTTAATGCGTAAAGTGCGAGTAAAAAATTAAAATATCTATCTGATACAATGACGGATACGAAGAGAATGGCTTCCGACTGGATATCTATATAATGATTTTTGAGATGATTATTGAATAAGTGAAATATATTAACAATTATTTTTTGAATAAGTTTTTATTTTTTATTAAATAAAACGGGTATGCATGCCCATTATGAGGTGGAGATGAAAAAAAGTAAGCAATATTGAGGCAAGAAGTGGGTATGACCAAAAAAAATTTTGCAGGTGACGAGGCAGAGTACTTGATCCAAACCCGTATTATTATCATCTTACAATTCTTAAATAATTTTTAAAAAATAAATAAATAAATAAAACGATGATAGCAAACTAGCTAAGTGCAAAATGGAAATCCGGACTATCAGGGGCAACCGCCCAAAAAAAACAACCCTACAAATCCCATAAAATTAGATAAAAACTCAGTTTAGCTGTCCACCCAATAAAATGTGCCTCTTGTCTCTTAAAGCAGAGTATGTGGGTCCTCATTCGGCCATTCTCCCCACTTTTTTTATAATTTGATGCCTTACATTTGATTCAAATTAGTGTGTCCTACTTGTCCTCTTAAGTTACTTCATTAGATTGATTCAATTATTTTTGTGCTCAGAGACTTCTCTCTTCAGTTACCATGAATTATTTTTGTACTCAAATCCTATGCAGTGATTCAATTAGCAGTTTCTAGTTTAGTATGGATCAAATGAAAATAAAATTTATATTTAAATAAATTTTTATGTTTGTTTTTATTATTTTAAATTGTAAAATTCATTTGAAATCTTATATTTAAAATAAATGAAAAATTCAAAAGATTTATCAATACTCCTAATTTTGTAGAATTTATTTGTGAATTATATCAATTTTGATAGAATTTGCAACAAATTAATTAAATTCAATAGAGAATTCATTTCAAATTGTTTATTTTTTTTTGGTTTCAAACATTAAAACTATAGGGAAAACAAGAGTATTTTGGCCAATAAAGCTTTTTACTCCTCGTTTTGTAGAATTCATTTCTAAATTATATCAATTTTGATAGAATTTGCCACAAGTCAACTCAATTCAACATTGAATTCATTTCAAAATGAATTCCATAACTTTTTTTGTTTCAAACATGAAAACTATAGGGAAAGCGAGAGTATTTTGGTTAATAAAGCTTTTTACTCATCATTTTGTAGAATTTGTTTGTGAATTATATCAATTTTGATAGAATTTACAACAAGTCAATTCAATTTCATAGTGAATTCAATTCAAAATGAATTTCAGAGTTTTTTTTTCCTTATAAATATGATAACTATATAATTCGAAATGAATTTCATAAAAAACTATAGAATTCTTTTATTCCAAAGTGGAGTATTACTAAATTTGAAACTCAACAAACTGAAACTTCTATCAGCTAATCAAACTCTAATACTCAATTAATAGGGTGTTTATAACATCTATATCAAGGGTTATTTTTACCAAACACCTTTACAATTTGCTATGTGTTTCAATGTCTCTCTTAAATTTTAAAAACGATCAATTTTCCCTTTGCATTTTAAGCATATGTCAAATAAATCATTTTACTGATAATTTCGACGAAATTGATATCGATGCAAATAAAAATCTTGATCGAAGTTGATATCGACACATATAAAAATCTTAATAAATTTTTTCCTTGTTTAATATATAATCAAGATTTTTATGTACACAGAAATTAAATTCACCAGAATTATCACAACAAAAGTTCAATAGACGCATGTTTAATATGCAATAAGTAAATTGATTATTTTTTAAATACAAAAAGAATATTGAAATATAATGCTAAATATAAAGATGTTGAATTATAATAACTCGTATATAAATATTAATGTGAAATATCTATTTTTTTTTTTATAAAAAAATCTTTTTTCTCTTGATAAATTATGTTTTGTTGAATTGAAGTAAACACCAAGCACATCTAGCTGTACATGGTTTGGTGTAGCAATGGACCGACAAAACGCCCAAGCCAGAGAGGCTAAACCTAAGGTTGCTCGGTTCCCATTCTCTCGAAAATTATTACTGTGTACGACCAAATAGTAAGATACTCCTCCTATAAAAAGAAATGAATAGACAAACAAACAAACCGACCGTCAATCCTTTCCAATTTGGCTGAGAGTGAAAACTGAATTTTCGAGGCAGAATTCTTCTCACCGGCTTCATGTATACTTTGACTGCGCCCATAATATACATGTGAAAACCACTGATAACCAAACAATCAATGTTTGTTGCTTATTAGTACATCATTTTATATTTTTGCGCGTTGCTTTGATGATAAAGTACGATTTCTAATATTTGACAAATGACTACCATGTGGAACGAGGGGTTACAATCAGGCAAATTTAACTAGATCTCGAAATTAAATCCAATTATTTTGATTTTAACAATATATTAAAATAATATAGTTCATATTAATGTATTAACTTGAATTTGAAAATAGTATAAACTCAAATGATTTGAAAATTGAAATAATTTACAATCGAACAACCTATTTGATTAGAAACTTAAAACAATTAGTACCCTAACATACTAATTCTTTTATAAAAATGAATTCCTCGATAAACTAACAGTGACCAAGTAGAATATATTATGCTATGCTATGAAAAATTAAATGAGTAAGTTAAGATTAAAGAGAATTAAACAATTACTTTTCATAATCTTATTGTGTTACAAATTATGTTAATATATATATGTGCTAATACTTAATAATCAAATGGATGTAATACCACTATATTTTTCTAAAATTTAATAGATGATTTAATAATGACATAATATAATAATATCTGTAGGTTCATTTTTGCATAATAAGGGTAAAATCATCAAATTCACAATTGGAACCCTATATTTTACTCTTAAAAAAATAAATGAATTATAGAAATTACAGAGATTCTAAAAAAAGAAGACCAAATTTGCCTTTGTGATTACACTTGGAACAACTTATAAATGAAATGGAACTCAAATACTTTCACTATGGATAAAGGAACTAACATACCTGTTAATTGCTCTTTAACAGATAACATATAAAATCCGGAAACCTAAGAAACGCTTTTATGCTTGGTAGCAGAAAAGTACAGAACTTGAGTAAGGAA
Organism: Bretschneidera sinensis; assembly: GCA_023935145.1. Taxonomy (NCBI): domain Eukaryota; kingdom Viridiplantae; phylum Streptophyta; class Magnoliopsida; order Brassicales; family Akaniaceae; genus Bretschneidera; species Bretschneidera sinensis. Next base: position 100,362,586 of record CM043699.1, read on the forward strand.
AGTGTTTAGGAAAGAATAAAAGAATTCAGATGGAAAATCTCAAAGTTCTAAAGAGCCAAAATATCATAATTTTAAGATTTCAAGAGTTTTCGAAATGAGGTGAGAACTCCAATTTATAAGTGAACAAGGAGTGCTTTTAGCAGAAATTTTGATTATCTTTTGTCAACTAAAAAGTTATAGCTAATCAATTTTAGCTCAACAAGATTAAATTAAAGAAAGAGAAATTGTTTTAACAGAATTTTGAGGTTTTTTTTTTTTTTTTTACGTGAAACGTGCTGGTATAGACAAGTATCCTGTTTCTTTACTTTTTAATTCTTTTGAGCAATTTAACATGTGTTATGTAAGAGATTTCGAAACGTAAAGTTTTGATTTTTTTATGGATTTAACCTACACTGTACCTGTTGATGTCAAAAACATGTTTGCTGAGCTAGAGATCGGGCCTTGAGGGAACCTGCACAAGGAAGAAAATATAAGTTAGGGGGTCGTCGGAGGGGGTGTCTCCGAAGATGCTTCGAAGCACTTGTCAGAGTAGGGCAATATGTGTACAGGGGACGAGCGCTCCTTTTTTTTGTTAAGAAAAGTCTGATCGTTTGGAATGCGCACTTGAGTTTTTTTATAGGGCTTTGAGGAGGCCTTCTACCCAGGGCGGTGATGACGTAAAGTCCCAACTTGGTTGGACAATGATGCCTAGGAGGCCCAGCTAGGTGGCCTGGGGTCGTCCGTTTGTGCTTCGCCTTGCTGTCTTTATCAGGGGCCGTCTATGTATTAAGCGGTTGGTGACTTGGAATCCTAACTTGGTTGGGCAATGATGCCTAAGAGGCCCAGCTAGGTGGCCTGGGGTTGTCCGTTTGTGCTTCGCCTTGCTGTTTTGATCAGGAGCCGTCTATGTATAAGGGCGGTTGGTGACCTGGAGTCCCAACTTGGTTTGGGCCTAGATCCTCTGTGTCTCGACCCGTTTGCTTACCCTTGCGATAGTCCACATGCCGTCTCCTTATTGGATGAGTATTTTTAGCAATATCAAAGGCCCCCCACTTCCTTGAGTATATTTATGTGCTTAAGAAAGTATGGCAGGGTTCGGTCTTCTAATGAAAAAAGAAGAGGTAATGTACCGTGTTTTGACTGAACCGAGCTGAGCATGTGTGGAGCAATCCTTCTGTTCGGCCTTGGAGGAATGAGTCCGAGCACGAGTGGTTCATGACCATCTGCTTGGCTCTTGGAGGCTGTGGCCGAGCAAGTGTGGATCAATCCATCTGTTTAGCCTTGGAGGAATGAGTCCGAGAACGAGTGGTTCATGACCATCTGCTCGGCTCTTGGAGGCTGTGGCCGAGCACGTGTGGAGCAATCCATCTGTTCGGCCTTGGAGGAATGAGTCCGAGGGCTTCTTCGCGACCCAACTAAGTTTTTGGGCCTTCTTCCTTGGGGGCCCATTGTTTGGACGTTTTTGGGCTTTTTGCGACACATGGCGTGAGTCAGCATTCATTAAATGCTAGTCGTCGTCCTCCCTATGGGTGACGACATTCAATAATGATTGAAGACTTTGGGAAGTGGGATGATGCCTCGGGGAGACAAAGAGTGCCTAGGGGAACGAAAAAACGTCCCCTGGGGAAGCGGGATGGTTTTTTGGGAAGTGAAAAAATCAGCCTTGAGCAGCTAAAGGGTCACTTCCTCAACCGTTTTCTTTAATGTCCTCGCATACCGTGCTTTTTTCCTTTTATAAAGAAGTTGTTGCTCCCTCCTTTCTTCACTTCAAATCAGTGAGTATTTCTTTAAGAGTGAGAAATCTTTTGAGAGCCCTCGTCCTCGATCCTTTGTTCTGAGAGCATTTGTCCTCGTATTAAGTTGAGTTTTCGTCTTTGTTCCAACCTTCTGAGAGTTTCTTACCCTTACTTTGAGAGCCTTCGTCTCAGTTTGTGAGAATCGTTACCCCGGAGTTTTTTGGAGATCTTCTCGCACGGCCGTTTACTGGAGCTTTGGATTTGGTTGGTGGTGCGGTGCCGTGCTTTTTTGAAGGGCTGCGGACGATGAGGTGTTTCGGAGGAGGGAGTTCCCGAAGAGCGAATCCCTCGGACTTTGGTGAGTTTACGCCCTCTACTTCTTTTTTCAATATGTCTTCTTTTGACAAGTATCGTGATTGGCCTAGTAGTGCTAGTGGTAGTAGTAGGAGTAGTATAGGCGAAAGTAGTTGTGGTAGTACCGAGGAGTCAGGGTCGTCCACGTCCTCTTCGAGGAGTGCGACCTTAGAAAGGGGCGTGGTGAGGGAAGGCCCTTTGGCAATGGTGCCATACGTCCATGTAGCGGAGGAGTATGAAGAGGACTCATCTTTCGGGGACTAGGCTCTGACTGATATCAGAGGGACCTCGGCGGGAGAAGAGAGGGAGGAGTGGAATTATACCGTCAATGAGGTCCCCAGCCAACTAAAGAAGGAGGATCTGGAAGTGATCCGAAAGATGTACCGCATACCGAGCTGGTACCATCTTCAGCTGGCCGGGGAAGGGGAGAGGGCTTGTGACCCCCTCCCGAGCTGTGCATCCTATGAACTGTGTATGTACGAACACCACATGAGGGCTGGGCTTCGGTTTCCCCTTCACCCATTCTTTTGTGCCGTCTTACAATACTTAGATATTGCGCTGTGCCAGCTAGTGCCAAACTAATCATGGCCTTTATCTGCGTTTGTTCAGAAGTGGGTGGGCCAATGAACATGGATATCTTCAAGGTCCACTTCCTGATCAGCAGGTATGGCCAGACTAGATGGGTGGTTTTCAGCACCCGACCGAAGAGGAGGCTGCTGAAGAGGACTCACTCGTCAATCAAGAGGTGGAAGAAAAACTTTTTCTTCATCCGGTCTACTGAAGACTTCGGCCTTCCCTGTTCATGGAGCATAGACCGAACTGGGAAGTGTAAGAAAGTGGGTCTCTGATTATGCCCAAAACATAATGCAGTAGTTGTAGTACAGTTTTGGGGTGTCGATTCCATAGGGAAACAAGTTAATTACAAAAGAAGGTGTAAATTTGAACACAAACGATAAAAGATTGATTGAAAGAATCTGATTTGTTGATTTTATGAAAATTGTGTGAATGATTGAATAATATAATAAAGAAACGACAAGGTTCCAGAAATCCTCCCTAGGTTCGTTGCTCTAATCCTAACTTGATTCAGTTGTTTTTATCTCGATTGCAAGTTTCACATCCTAAACAGGCAATCGGCAAATATTCAATTAAAGCGCATTTATAAACCCTAATGTGATTGCTATGAATTATTCTTTACTTTCAAGCACACATGACCTAACTTATAAATTATCAAAAGATGATGGTATATCTAAATGAAAATACCGCAGCAATGGACAAATCTATAAAAGAGATCTACCGGACTCAATCACACCCAAACAGATACACATAAGAAAAGCATGACTGAACTTATATGGAAAAGAAGCATGCAATCACCGGAGTAATAATAAATCTACTAATTAAATTAAAGAATAAAACATAACAATGTTTAATGAAAATAATATCCAACTACAACTGAATCAAATAAAGGAAAATAAAAACAACTACACCTAGGGATTCATCCCTTCGCCTTGCTTGGAGACTAGCCAGCCATGGGGCTCATGCTTTCTCAAGCTGCCTCGGGCCTCCCAATGATCATCCTCAGCTTGCCCTCCAAATTTATACTTTGGGTTCCTCCTAAAGGCCCTCTGGATTCATCCCCGATTGATGCCAAAAGCTGAAGTGGAGGGGGTTTTTATAGGGCAACTCCCGGAGTGCTATGTGTTGTCTAACCGATGTGGGATACTGCCCGAGTGCGATCGATCGCAGCCCGGTGCGATCGAGCGCACTATGGTGCTTTGCAAGGTATTTCTGACCGATGTGGGATGTCACGAGTGCGCACTTGCGATCGATCGCAGTCCTGGTGCGATCAATCGGACTAGGCATCTTCCAGCTTGACCTTCGTCTACTAAAACTGCCATAACTTTCTCTAGAAAAATCATTTTTATGAGTCATAAAATCCTCCAGAAAATAGACTTCCGGATCTTTCTAAGCATATATGGCTCATCTCCTAGTTCTTCTTGCATCAATACAGTTTAATTTTTTCAAATATGATTGATCTGTACGGGCAATTTTGGCAATTTAGTAAATCTCATTTCTTGGTTTCTCTTCATCTTGGCTTTTCCGCGACCATTATCTCACTCGAGTATTCATTGAAGTTTCATGTTTAAAATGGTGATAGCTTTTCTATCTCCTTTTTAAGCTCAAGGTACCTGAATATGCACTGAAATAAGTCAACGATTCAAGAATAACACTTTAGAGTTATTAAGGTATAAAAGTGTAATTCCAACCTCGATCAACCCTAAAATACTAACAATTAAGTATTGTTTAGATGTATTTTATGACTCTCATCACAACCCCCAACTAGCTTATTGCTAGTCCCTAGCAATTGAAGCGAAAATAAGAGATGAATTCTATGGTAGGAGTTAAAAACAAAGTAAAGCAATGCTAGTGTTGAACCAAGAGTAATTCACTTTTTGTCTCAAAAATTGCACATAATATATGGCATATAGAATCATTAAATTTCACCTAAGTCCAAAAGTAATCCAAACATCAATATTAAAATCGTTATTGACTCTTAACATTCATCTTACCACAAACCATTAATCCGAACAATCGGATGATTTTATGCATAACATTCATGAATACAAGTCTTGGCCTCTAAAAACATAATAAATTGCGTGATATCAATCACAAAAACAAGCTCCATAGGCTCACTTTTCAAATAACTCTCCACTATTGTAGAAAAATCACACTACATTGGATCAAAAGGTCTTTAATAAGCTTGTAACGTTAGGCTAAGGTAAAGGTTAAGAAAGAACGGGAAGGATTCAACAAGTAGAAGAACTTAATCTCTTAGTTTTGAACACAAATCTTTAAGCACTGGATAACCTTACTTCAACACACAACTCTTTCAACCATTTTTCAAGCATTTCTTTCAAAAAATCACAATTTTTTTCTTTTCTTTCTTTGCCATAATTCTTTTTTTTTTGCACATAACCATTCACCTTCTTTTTCATTTTTTTTTCTTTTCTTTTCCACAACCCCCAACTTATCTCCTTTAATGTACTTGGGTTGCGGTAGTGATATTTTTTCATATTTCCACCCTTACTCCTTTTAAGTGCTTCTCACAACATGTGTATAACTAAGTTCTTTTAAAAGAAAGGTAAGGATAAAAAAAAAATTAGGCTCATAAAAGTAAGTAAATGGTTTATCAAAAGAAACAATGCTCAATTTTTCTTTTCAAGAAAAAGGCATAAATAGATGACTAGTGATAAATATAACAATGGTAGGTTTGAAAGGCTCAAACGGTTCAAAAATGGCCTATATCATATCCTAAGTAGTGTGCATTCTAGGAATTCACCTCAAGTGATTATCAAGTAAGTTCTAGAGCTTGTCGAGACCGCAAAAGTATTCACAAAACAATCACACATAAATTTTTTTTAAATTTTTTAGACTAATCATACAATCTTACCACAAACTAGAGTCTCAAACTAAATGAAGATTGATACTTAAATTAATTTCAAACCGTAGCAAGATTTAACTTCTTCTACATGCTATTTGCTATCTCAATTAAGCTTATATCATTGACATGTGAATTAACTCTAAGGCTAACACAAAGCATGCAAAAAACAAAAACAAAAAGGAAAATGACACCAAGCAGTTCAATGGTATGCAATAAGAAATGTATATCTTCCACCCCAAACTTAAGATAAGCATTGTCCTCAATGTAAAAGCAAAAGTTAAGGAAACTCCATTTTTAACCAAAGGTGCGTGGAGTTGAAAGTTATGCACGATCATTTGAACTGCTCCGTTTATTTGTCCCTGAAAAATAAATATTAAAGTAAAACTGGAAAACAGCAAAATAATAATAATAAATAAGAGAAAAAAGAAATATAAAAAACAATAAAAATAAAAGGATACGTTGTGGGCTACCTCCCATAAGCACTAAGTTTTACGTCCTCAGCCAGACGCTCTTATTCCCTCCTTGAAAAACATAGGTTGAATGCATCTGCCACTGCTTCATTGCCAAATTTGGTGCTTCTATGCTTTTGGGGGGCCTCAAGGATGTCATCAGTAACATCCGTAAATTCTGGCTCGATGTATGCTTTGGTGAAGCCATGGATGAGGGTGGACTCAAATGGATTAAGGTGTTAGACCTTTTTCCATGAATGAGTCAATCATGTTTGCTTGTACTTGATGGCTTTCATCCACATCCTCTGATTTTTCCGTTGTTGGGATGCGTAATGACTTACCCCTCAGTGTCTCAATGGAATTCACCTCCTTCAAATTCTTTTGTGCTAGGTGCTGACCATGGGGTGTGGACTGAGCTTGAGAAGGGAACTTACCTCGCTCAATCACACTCAAGTAGCTCATCAATTTGGACACTTGGCTCTTTATCTCTTTATGTTCTTCAACAACCTGCACAATTAACGATTCAAGTCTTTTATTAGTCTTACTCTGTGCCTCAATAAAAGTATGTAAAGTGTCTTCTAAAGAACTCCTAGAAGACACAGGTGCATGATATGGTGCAGGGGTTTGTGCAAGCTGCTGGTTTTTAGACTTCCAGCTGAAATTAGGGTGATTTCGCCATCCCGGATTATAAGTATCAGAGAAGAGTGTCAAAGGATTCTTGTACATGCCTAAGGCATTACATTGTTCCTTATACATCCCTCTCATCTCAACAAATGTGGGACATTCTTGGGCAAGATGATCTACCCCACCACACGCAAAACATGGTTCTAAAGATTTTGCATTATTAGCTACGTGTGTTGGTTTTAAGCTTTTAGTCTTTAACTCATCGAGCTCCCTAGTGAGCATCTCGACCTTGGCTCTAAGGTTATTCTCTTCCCTAAGATGGTAAATTCCACCACCATTTGGGTGCCCTATAGGTCGTGACCTATTTGTACTTTCAGTAGCACTAGGTCCAGTCCAAGTGTGAGCTTTTTCAGCAAGCTCATTGAGGTACTCTATGGCCTCATCAGGATCTTTCTCTAAAAACTCACCATTACACATCATCTCTACAAATTGGCGCTCTTTATATGTAAGTCCCTCATAAAAATAGCTCACTAAGCACCAACTCTCATACCCATGGTGAGGGCACATACTCAATAACTCTTTAAATCTCTCCCAATACTGATACAAAGTCTCGTTGTCCTTTTGTGCAAAGGTGGAGATTTGCCTTTTTAAAGCATTGGTCTTATGTTAGGGAAAATATTTATTAAAAAAAATCCGAGTCATCTCAGTCCACGACCCAATAGATCATGGTCTAAGTGAGTATAGCCAACTCTTAGCTCTATCCTTCAAAGCGAAAGGAAAGAACTTAAGCCTCACAATGTCATCGGTTTCGTCTTGACTATGAAAAGTCGCGACTACTTCCTCAAACTCTCTAATGTGCACATATGGGTTTTCATTATCCAAGCTATGAAATGTAGGGAGTAAATGTATCATCCCTGTTTTAAACTCTAATGGGCGAGTATTGGCTAGAAATATGATGCATGATGGTGTGGCTGTGCGTGTAGGGTTGAGCTAATCCTGAAGGGTCCTAGGGGGTTGATATTCATGTTCACTCATTTCTTCGGGACTAGATGGACTGCAAATAAAGGATTTAGAAACGAATTGAATTCTGACTCTAGCACAGGCCTACAAGCATCTTTATGTCTTTGCATTCAAGGTAACAAAATAATGAAAAAAAATTACTATAAAAAGAAAGAATAAGATAAAATAAAATAAAATTAATGTAGCAAGCTAAAAGAGGGAACGAAATTACCGCCTTTACAAACTGCTGAAAAGAAAAACTATTTACAGTTATTCTACCGTCATGTCAAAAGTTGACAATCTTCCTTGTACTTAAGCGCGTTTCCCCAGCAACGGTGCCAAAATTTGATTACGCCCAAAACATAACGCGGTAGTTGTAGTACAGTTTTGGGGTGTCGATTCCACAATGAAACAAGTTAATTACAAAAGAAGGTGTAAATTTGAACACAAACGATAAAAGATTGATTGAAAGAATCTGATTTGTTGATTTTATGAAAATTGTGTGAATGATTGAATAATATAATAAAGAAACGACAAGGTTCCAGAAATCCTCCCTAGGTTTGTTGCTCTAATCCTAACTTGATTCAGTTGTTTTTATCTCGATTGCAAGTTTCACATCCCAAACAGGCAATTGGCAAATATTCAATTAAAGTGCATTTATAAACCCTAATGTGATTGCTATGAATTATTCTTTACTTTCAAGCACAAATGACCTAACTTATAAATTATCAAAAGATGACGGTATATCTAAATGAAAATACCGCAGCAATGGACAAATCTACAAAAGAGATCTACCGGACTCAATCACACCCAAACAGATACACATAAGAAAAGCATGACTGAACTTATATGGAAAAAAAGCATGCAATCACCGGAGTAATAATAAATCTACTAATTAAATTAAAGAATAAAACATAACAATGTTTAATGAAAATAATATCCAACTACAACTGAATCAAATAAAGGAAAATAAGAACAACTACACCTAGGGATTCATCTCTTCGCCTTGCTTGGAGACTAGCTAGCCGTGGGGCTCATGCTTCCACGAGCTGCCTCGGGCATCCCAATGATCATCCTCAGCTTGCCCTCCAAATTTATACTTTGGGTTCCTCCTAAAGGCCCTCTGTGATTGCTCCTAAAGGCCTTCTGGATTCATCCCCAATTGATGCCAAAAGCTGAAGTGGAGGGGGTTTTTATAGGGCAACTCCCGGAGTGCTATTTGTTGTCTAACCGATGTGGGATACTGCCCGAGTGCGATCGATCGTAGCCTGGTGCAATCAAGCGCACTATGGTGCTTTACAAGGTATTTCTGACCAATGTGGGATGTCGCGAGTGCGCACTTGCGATCGTTTGTAGTCCTGGTGCGATTGATCGCACTAGGCATCTTCCAGCTTGACCTTCGTCTACTAAAACTACCATAATTTTCTCTAGAAAAATTATTTTTACGAGCCGTAAAATCCTCCAGAAAATAGATGTCCGGATCTTTCTAAGAATATATAGCTTATCTCCTGGTTCTTCTTGCATCAATACAGTTTAATTTTCAAAGATGATTGATCTGTACGGGAAATTCTGGCAATTTGGTAAATCTCATTTCTTGGTTTCTCTTCATCTTGGCTTTTCCGCGACCATTATCTCACTCGAGTAGTCATTGAAGCTTCGTGTTTAAAATGATGATAGCTTTTCTATCTCTTTTTTAAGCTCAAAGTACCTGAAAATGCACTGAAATAAGTCAACGATTCAAGAATAGCACTTTAGAGTTATTAAGGTATAAAAGTGTAATTCTAACCTCGACCAACCCTAAAATGCTAATAATTAAGTATTGTTTAGATGCATTTTATGACTCTCATCAGTCTCCACCCGAGCGAGCAAGAGGTCGTGGTTGCGCTGGTGGCCTCGCCACTTGATGTTGAAGTCCTCTATGATAATGAGGAGCTGGCGAGGCGCGACCTATGCCTTCCATGCGTCGAGTCTTCGCTCGAGAGCGGTGAAGATTCGTGCCCCTGATACTTGTAGTTTTTGTTTTCTCTTTATTTTTTATGCCTCATAGTTTTACTTATGCATTTTTCTTTCTTTGAACAGAGATGGATGCTACGGCATGTGCCCGGGAGCAGGCAAGGAAACTTGCCATTGAGAAGAGAAAAGCTGCTGCGGCCGAAAAGAGACAGGCCTCGGGCTCGAGGACGAGGAAGAGGCCTCGCGCCTCTACCCCGATAGATCTGGAGAGCCCTCCCTGAGGCCCTCCTCAGTTGGACCCAGTGCTAGTGACCATCGCTCCCCTGGTGCCCTCGGCTGCTCTGGGCCCTTCGAAGGGTGCCGCTTCGGGGGCGTCGGTCTTCAGGTCCAACTGAGCCTTGAGGATTGATGACTCCGTATTTGAGCACCCACGGGTGGTGCAGAAGCACTTGATGATGGGGATCCCTCCATGGGATCTCCAAGAGCTGTCTTAGAGGCCTACCGAGAGCCTCTGCTTGGCCATGGAGGCCATTGCCTCCGAGGTATGTGAGGAGAAACCATGGTTACTATTGGCCCGGGATGTGAGGAGAAGCCATGGAACTGGTGAAGAAATGCAAAAATTTCCAGCAATACACTGCCATCTCCCAAAGACCAACGAACCCCCTCACATCAATCACTAGCCCGCTTCTTTTTGCCATGTGGGAGATGGACCTCCTTGGTCCTTTCACCGGAGCACCCGGCCAACGAAAGTACCTCATCGTGGTAATAGATTATTTCTCAAAGTGGGTAGAAGCCGAACCACTAGCCAGTATCACCGATCATTAGGCTAAGGGTTTTGTTTGGAAATCGATAGTATGCCATTTCGGTATACCCCGAGTGCTGGTGACGGACAACGGCAAACAGTTCAATATCATTCGATTCAAAACATTTTGTGAAGAGCTACATATCGAGCACCGCTTCTCCTCCGTCAGGTACCCATAAGCTAATTGGCGAGCCGAAGTAACTAATAGAACCCTCTTACAGGGCATTAAAAGGAGGTTGGACGAGGCGAATCGACAGTGGACTAACCACTTGTCAAATATACTTTGGGCATATCGGACCACCACCTGAGTACCCACTGGCGAAACCCCCTTTTTTATGACTTACAGCTCTGAAGCCATCATTCCCTTGGAAATAGAGGTGCCCTCACCCCGAGTGCAAAACTTTGAGAACAATAGTAATGACGAGGCTTTTCGTACGAATGCTGATTTTCTCGACGAAGCACGAGATAAAGTTTAGATCAGGCTAGCCGCCTATCAGTAGCGAACCGTCAGGTATTACAATTCTCAAGTACGAGGAAGGCATTTTCAACTCCATGATCTCGTTCTACGAAATTATGAAGTCTCTTATCCATGGGAAACGGGGAAGTTGATCTCTAACTAGGAGGGCCCTTACCGCATTAAAAGGGTGTGCTGCTCCAGCACCTTCGAGCTCGAAAATCTAAATGGAAAGTGTACTCAATATACCTGGAACACCGAATATCTCCGACGTTTCTATTAATAAAATCGAACCCCAAGCACGAGTTTTGAAAGAAAGTTCGATTGAAATAGAAATTGTAACGAAAAATTGTTATAAACAACAAAGTTGGAAAAAGAAGAAGATTCTTTGATATTTCCAAAAAGATACAAAAAAGGCACTAACAGCCTTGGAAATACAGAAAAGGGAAAAACAGAAAAGACATAATCTAGGGCCGAGGGCGCCTCAACGTCAACCTCTAGCACGGCAGCCGCCTCCTCCCTAACAGGAGCCTCGGGCTCGACCTCAGCAGCAGCAGCCTCCTCCTCAAGGTCCAGAAGGTCGAGGCCCGAGTAGTCAATCTCGGGATGCATGGCCTTGACCTTCCTCTTGGCTTCTAGGAAGCCCTCGAGGAACTGTTTGCCTCTCCATCAGGTCCAAAGCCGTCCGGAAGGCCTCCGAGCCTTGGAAAGCTGCCATGGCCTCCTCAGTAGCAGCCTGAGTACGGGCTTTGCCCTCCTCCACCAGGTGCTGCAAAGCCTAAGCGGTCTCATCTCTTTGTAGCTTGGCCTCGACCTTGGCGCGGAGGGCGGTATCCCTCTCCCGGACTGCTTCGGGTCTAGCCAGGTTGACCGCATCCTCTGAGGACTGCAGTTACTAGACGGTGTCGGTCTTCTCCTCCAGCTGGTGCTGAGTACGGCTTAGCAGCTCGATTGTGTCCAGGTCTCGACGGAACATGACACCGAAGAGAACGCCCATTTGTGATCAAGCGAACAAGTGTTAACCAAGTAAAACTTAAGAAAACGAAAAGGGAAAGTAAAAAGCTCGGGTAAAAGATATTACCTGAGATGTGACGGTCTCAACTGTCAAACAAAGGGCCTCGGTAGGCTTCCTCGACAACTACTGGAGATCAAAGGGAAAATCCCCATGATCAAATGCTCTCACCCCACTCGAGGATACACGAAGCCGGAGTCATCAACCTTCAGGGCCTAGTTGGCCCTGAAGACTGACACCCCGGACACAGCACCCATAGAGGGGCCAGGAGCAGCTAGACCCATCGAGGCAGCACAAGTCACTGGAACGGGCTCCTGTTGAAGAGAGCTGCACGGAGGGCTCTCCAAGTCGATCGGGGTAGGAGATGGGCCCGAGGGCTCTTTTTGGTCCCCGATCCCGAGGCCTGTTGCCTCTCGACCGCAGCGGCCTTCCTCCTTTCCAGGACGAGTTTCCTCACCTGCTCTCGAGCCTGTGTCGTAGCCTCCATCTCTGCTCAACGTGAAAGAGAAAAAAATACGTAAGTACCAATCTAGGGCAAAAGTAAAAGAAAAAGCTACAAGTGTAAAGGGCACGGGTTTTTACCACTCTCGAGCGAGGACTCGGGGAATGGGGGCAAAGGCCGTGCCTCGCCAGCTCCTCGTTATCGTAGAGGACCTCCACGTGAAACGGCGAGGCCACCATGCTGTCCACGATCTTCTGCTCTCGAGGGAAAAGACTCGGCTTCTTATGCTTCCCCTCTTGGTCTAGGCTCCACGAGAGGGGAAGGCAGAAGTTCTCCGCAGATCGGATGAAGAAGAAGTTCTTCTTCCACCTCTTGATCGAGGATAGAGTCTTATTCAAGATTCTTCTCTTCACTTGGCACCCGGGCTGGCCATGTCTGCTGATTTGGAAGTGGGCCTTAAACATATTCATATTCATCAGCCCGCCTACTTCCGAACAGACGATGTAAAGGCTATTATCAGCAATACCGAGTTCGGCACTAGCTGACATAGTGCAATATCAAAGTACCGTAAAACGGCACAGAAAAAAGAGTGAACGGGGAGCCGAAGCCCGACCCTCATGTGGTATTCGTACACACACAGTTCTTAGGTCACGCGGCTCGGATGGGCGTCACAAGCCCTCTCCCCTACCCTGGCCAGTCGGAGGGTGTACCAGCACAAAATCCAGTACGACTTTCGGATTACCTCCAGGTCTTCCTTCTTCAACTGACTAGGAACCTCGTTGGTGGTAAAATTCCACTCTCCTCTTTCATCCACTACCGAGGCCCCTCTGATATCGGCTAGGACCTCGTCCATCTCATCCCCAGATGAGGAGTCCTTTTCATACTCCTCAACAATGGGGATGTAGGGCACCATTACCAAGGGCCCTTCTCTTACCACGACCCTTTCTGGAGTCTCACTCCTCGAGGAAGACGTGGCTGACCCAGTCTCTTCAGTACTACCACTACCACTATCACTACCACTACTTTTACTATTACCACTATCACTACTAGGTCGGTCTCGTTATGTATCACATGACGGCATATTTAAAAGAAATGGTGGACGTAACTCACCAAAGTCCGATGGATTCGGACTCTAACTCCTCCTACGAATCAAACTCTTTAGAAATCCCTCATTTGAGATCCTCCAAACGCAGCATCAACCGAGCACTCGCACTATAGACCGACCTGAGACCAAGATGAAAGCCCGAACCACCAGAAAGTATCAAAGCACCAGAACTCTCAGGACGAGCGCTCTCAAAAATTTAGGATGAAAGCTCTCAAAGAATTGGGGGACGGGGACAAAGGCTCTCAAGGAAATCTCTCTTTACAAAAAACTAGCTACGATTTGAATTGAAGAAAAAAAGGAGCAAAAGTCCGAGCAGATGGATTGCTCCACACATGCTCGGCCCATCAGCTCTAAGTCCGAGCAGATGGATTGTTCCACACATGCTCGGACCCATGTTCTCAATGTCCAAGCAGATGGATTGCTCCACATATGCTCTGACCCATGTCTCCCAGGCCGAACAGATGGATTGTTCCACACATACTCGGACCCATGTTCTCTATGTCCGAGCAGATGGATTGTTCTACACATGCTCAGACCCATGTATCCAAGGCCGAGTAGATGGATTGCTCCACACATGCTCAGCCTATCAACTCCAAGTCCAAGCAGATGGATTGCTCCACACATGCTCTGACCTATGTCTCAAATGTCGAACAAATGGATTGCTCCATATATGCTCGGTCCATCAGCTCCAACTCCGAGCAGATGGATGCTTCCACACACGCTCAGACCCATGTTCTCCAAGTCCGAGCAGATGAGTTTCTCCACACATGCTCGGATCCATGTCTCCAAGTTCGAGCAGATGGATTACTCCACACATGCTCGGACCCATGTTCTCCAAGTCCGAGCTGATGGATTGCTCCACACATGCTCTGTCCATCAACTCCAAGTCCGAGTAGATGGATTGCTCAACATATGCCCGAACCCATGTTCTCCTCGTCCGAGCAGATGGATTGCTCCACACATGCTCGGACCCATGTCTCCATGGTCGAGCAGATGGATTGCTCCACACATGCTCAGACCCATGTTCTCCAAGTCCGAGCTGATGGATTGCTCCACACATGTTTGGTCCATCAGCTCCAAGTCCGAGCAGATGGATTGCTCCACATATGCTTGGACCCATGGTCTCCAAGTTAGAGCAGATGGATTGCTCCACACATGCTTGGTCTCATGTCTCCAAGGCCGAGCAGATGGATTGCTCCACATTTTCTCGGCCCACTAGCTCCAAGGTCGAGCAGATGGATGGCTCCACATATGCTCGACTCGGCACTATTAAAGCTCGGTGTATTACCCATTTTTTGCTAAAACCTAAACCTTGCAATACTTCCTTAAGCACATAAAAAGAGAGTAATAAACATATCAAAAGGATGAGAGAGCATCAAAGGATGAAAAAAATCTTGGTTTTGAAAATTTAATTGATAATTTTTAAAAATTTTATTAATAATATTTATACATATTCATTTAATATTACTAATAAAATTTTAAAAAATTATCAATCAAATTTCTAACGAAGTGCAAATCTCGGCCAAAAATTTCTCCAGAGGATGATACCATATTTGTGTGGTTGTGCAAGTTGTTAGCGAGAATTGGGTGCCGATGGTGAAAAGGAAAGTTTGTGTCCCATAAAATCGTACAATAATACACATTGACTATTGAGAGGAAGTGTTTGTGTGTGTGTGTGTGTGATTGAGAGAGGGAGACGTCACATTAAGAAAAAATCAAAGATAGTAAAGGCATTCACGTGTAGGGGACTGTTATGGGAGCTTGAACCATGTGCGAAGGTACAGTCAGCCAAGAACTTTGAGATAAGCATAAAAAGGGGTGATGTTCCTCTTCGCCTCATCTCACGGATCTTGCCTCTCTCTTTCCTCTCCCGGCCTTAAATATCTTTGCCATAAATAATGTGCTGACCACCTTCTCTATACAGAGCTAGCTAGGAGACCTTCATTGCCAATAATCACTCTACCAAGTACACTACTGTAGCCAAATATACTCCATATATATGGCTTCTTGGAAGAAAACTATCTCATCCCCTTTTAGAAAGGCTTGCACTTTTTTCAATCAGCAACAGCAGCCTAGGGATAAGAAGTCCCTGCAGCCAGGTACATATTACTCAATATATACTCACTCCCCTTTATCTTCATCAATTCATCATTAAAAGTTTGTACTGTATAAATTGCAGAGAATGAAAAGAGTGTGACGGATTTACAAGGAGAAGTGATGGCATGTGGTTACGAGGATGTTCAAGTCATGTGGTCGATCCTTGACAAGTCCAAATCTGCAGCCTGCAACGTTTCTTCTTGACATCAAGCTTTGTTGTCTTCTAATTTTGTAGATATCTATCCCTATGTCAGATCCAGTGATCTCGTTCAAGGGTGAACATAACCCAGAAAAGAATATTCAGTTTAAAAGCTCCCTTCCCCCAAAAAAGACTAGTTTAATTAGAATCTTGAAAGGTATCCTTTTCATTTTATTTTCCTCCTTTCTAAGGATGCCGCATTGAGTTCTTCAAGTTTGTAATTTTCGATTGAGATCTATGTTAGTATTTTGTAGGGAATCCCCGTGATCAATGAAATCCACGGAGAGATTTTTAGTCAAATCAATTGGTATATGATAGTGTTGTTTATCGTGTTGAATTTACGGTAAAACTGAATATTATGTTGTCAAATGAAAATGATTCAATTTTAAATTTATTATTATAATATTCAATATCAATTTGTGTGTATATTTATTCATTCTTTTGAAGCAAATAAGTTTGATTTTTTAGTATAATTTGTTAATTTATTGCGTAATTTTAAAAGTGAAACTTTTAGCTCGTAATCGTTTTTAATGCGTTATTCATTGATTAAAACAAATGTAAGAGTATGAAAAATAAAATTCATTAGAAAACATGTATTTTTAGTTCATACGTATTAATCTGTTACTTGTAAGTATCGGTTTGAGTTATATTTTTTTTATCTAAATCAAATTTTTTTATTAATATTTATTTTTAATATGTTATTTATCTATTAAAATACAAATATAAATATAAAAAAACAAAATTAATTGAAAAATAAACATTTCTAATCCATATATTTGTCCGTTACCAATAAAACTTAATCTGGTCGTTTCCCAGCCCTATTAACTTTGCAAAGCCTGAGTAAATTTGCAAATATTCTTCGTTTGCTATTGTTGCTGACATGCCTGCCTGCCTTGGTCAGAAAATTTGAGGCACTTGTATTTTATCAAATGAAGCAATAGGAAATTTAGCTGCACTTGACGGTCGATATTTTCTCGTGAAACGCGCATCCAATTATGTTCGTCCGATTTTACAGCATAAATTTAATATCTTAATTCAGTCGCAACCATTTCCCAATCAAGCATATCGGTTTGGAAGCTCACAGAATATGGGAACGGAATCATTGCACAAAGACACTTACGATCCCATAAATGATACCCTTGTAGATTTGCAATCCACTTGGCCGTCTAATAAATCAATTTTATATATAATTATATATATATTTTATTTATTTATGTGTTTCTCGTAAAAAAGTTTAAAAAAGATCTAATAACCTACCTATTTATTCAATGCTATTGTAAATTGGACATCTACCATTTTAGTTTTTCAAGCACATATGTCTGCAAGGTTATAATAAGCTACCATGGTGATGTTCGAGAATGTCTTTAAACATTGATTAAAGCAATTTTCAATACTAAAAAAACATTCCCAAATATCATCTAAATGAAGTATCCTTTTTCCTTATATATTGGAACGGTACATACCAGTATTAGTCAAACTCAATGCACAAATTCAGATTAGACGACATGTTAAAATAAATATTTATTTAGCATGAAAAAAATGTATTTGTTAATGTCGAGAGCATTTCACACAGTGAAAGATCACATGAACACGAGTTTGATATACATAAATATTCGTCAATATGACTCAAAAGCTTAAGCTCATGAGTCTTTGGTTCAAACCATGTGTATAATCTACTCTTATTTTTTATTTTCGTCTGATGTGAGATAACTCGTATGAGTATATCCTACAAATCTCCCCCTCACATCTGAATTATATACCAAACTCACCTTTGAATAGAATCACTTACCGTTGGTCACTCGATTAACAGGAAAAGTCAAACCAAACTCAACCATGAGAGAGACAAACCATGAGAGTTCTCTCGGGACAAGCTACATGTGAACATAAACGCTTCTCATTTATAGACTCAACCACGAGATATCATAATGAGAGTCACACAATCTTAACCAACTTAAACCAAGATATAACCCGTTCTTATTTTTTATTTTTTTTTTCTGATATGAGATAACTCGCATGTGATATTCTAACAAATATATATATATATATATATATATATATATATATATATATATATATATATTCTCAAGCTCAAATGAAAAATAGCAATTTATCATCATCGAGTGGTGATGAAGTATGTTTTTTTGGTATTGATATTCTTCTGTACTGCTTAAGACGTGGAAAAAGGAAACACAAAAAATCGTACCCAATGCAACTAAAAGTCTAAAAACTCAGCTACCAGAGGTGAAACAAATAGAAAGTTTTTTTTTTTTTTCTACATACTTGGAGGAATTTAGAACCCATGACTGTTGGGTGGGCTAAAGTGGTAAAAAAATACGTGTTGGCCAATTTTTCGGTTAACACCCTCTCTTCAGACTATCAAACCTAAAGCAAATGAAAAACAAGATGGCAAAGAAACCGTATTAACGTAACCATACTAGGATGAACTTATTTCTAAGGTGTTGTCTCTATTGTGTGAGAACAACAAACATCATGGGCTATCTCTAGAAACCAGATTTTGTAGCATTCAAAAGGAAGAAAAAATAATGTCACAACATAGATGTTTAAAGGGTTAAGTTCCGCATGAACTACAAATAATTTGTCAAAAATCTACATATGCATCTCATTTCTGTAGTAACTCACCGAGCACTCCTCTCTTCTCTTGCTTCAAGGGCATCTACTTCGTCATTTGATAGAAGATCAACAATAGGTTCATATACATCCCACTCCTTCCTTTTCCTGGTACATTAGAAACAAACGGGTCATTCGTGAAATATTCAAATTATATGATCATAGTTTTTTTGGGTACATGGGATTTGACCATAAGATCTCTGCCCTTACCCCCATCCACCCTACCACCTGAGTTAAGTGAATGAGCCAGGAAAAAGCAGAATACAAGAAAACGGGAGAAAGAAAAATTAAAAAGGAATAAGTAATCTTTTAAAGTACCTTATATTATACTAAAGCCAGAACAACACTTAAAAATTTTGCAAAATGATTTTGTCCATTTAGGGACTTTTCTCTTTATGAAGATGACAATTAAAAACAGACTGAGAGAATGGATAGCTACAAAATTATATATGCTGATGAGTGGGAAGAGTCTTCAGTTTGAGGGCTTAGTGCTTTAAGGCTTTTCAAAAAGTAAGTTTTAGAGCCACCAAAATAATCTATTGCACCATTCTCTGGGTCATAAGGTGTGCGTAGCATGATTAATTTTTCATATGCTTTGTTTGTGCGGATAATGCAGTAATATTCCAAGGTACAGAAAATAGCTTCAATTATCAAAAAGGTTAAATTAAATAACATTCCCATCCTCCAGTTTTGAATCTAATTGCAATCGGGTCTATTAGATGGCAAATACTGACAACCCCCTCCAAACATTTGGTGTTTTCATAACCACCATATCCACTCAATACTCACCAGGTCCAAACATTTTGAAGCTTGCACAAACTCTCTAAAATGCCTAGATTACCCTTATTATGAAATTGACAAATTTCACTCCATGAGAATACATGCCCAGATATAAATTTCAATAATTGAGGGTTTGTGCTTTGTGCTTTGACCTCCCAGATTTCAGCTTACTGTCCACTTTTTTATAGCTAGGTTTCGGCTTTTAGATCTTCAACTAGAATTGATATGGAAAGCAGTTTCCTTGATAAGTCTACTTGAATTCTATGCTTTCATAAGCAATAATAGCAACCAAGGAACAAGCTTAGTGATTCTTTCTCTATTGAAAAGGAAAGTTTCTCATTGTTCATTAACATTTTGAGATGATTCATTATTGACACAAGATGGTTGAATTCTAATGTTATGTAAAACATGAAACATTTCCTTTTGGGGAAGTCCAAAAATATACTCACTCTGTCCCATATTTTTAGTCCATCTTTCCTAAATTGGATATCCTATATTAATTGTGTACTTTCTTTAAATGAGATAGAAAAATCATTCACTTTCCAAGTATACCCTCAATCTCTTCTTCTTATGTTAAAGACATAACTCCTGTATGACCCACATGTACTTAATTTAATTTCAACTTTGAAAGGTATTTTGGACAAAAGACCATTTGCATTAAACTTTGTCCAAAGAGAAATAGTACCCAAAAAATGAGGTGGAGGGAGTATCTTATTATCATTTCCCGTCTCATGGGATTCATCAATTGTTTTTTAGCATCCTGATGAGCATGACAGTTCAATTGTTGGTGAAATAAATCGATTTTATAGTTTCCTACTGTACAACCATTACTGATTCAGGAAGATGTCTGTATGTGTTTACGATATCCTTGTCGGAGGCATAGAAACAGCAGTTTGGATTGTGGGTGTGATTCTTTTACCTCTCTTGCATTTGAATACATTTGTACCATTTGACACGGAAAGAATTGCAGCTCTAGGCATGGGTTTCTAAGCTAGGGTTTGAAAATGGAAAATGGAAAATGGAAAATGGAGCAAAATTGTTGGGAGAAAGAGATGATTGCGTCTGTCTTTAAGGCTAGTTGGGATTAATCACGCGTAAAGGTTGTATATATACAAGGATAGTATGACATTTCATGTTTTTGTTAATGGTTTTAAATGACAAAACTTGGTTGTTGTTTTTTCAAGCTAGTGGACTGGGTTGTAATTAGGTCCAAAACTCAAAGATGAGAATGTTGTTTACCCATGAAGTTATTTTGTCTTCCCTCCAATGGTCCTAACATATAGTCTGCTCTAAAGAACTTTTATTTAAGAAAACCATGAGAAACAGCTAGAATCTAGATAACAATGGCTGTATGCCAAAGCACATGCAAAAATCGTATGTAGTTTTAGTTAGCATAAAAATAACTGTTTTTTTACAAATCAATGTTACCATATACTCTTCAGGTTTCAGGAAACAAGTAGCATCCCTACTGAACTTAGAAGATATACATACCGCACAACGCTAGATCTGAAACTGAATAACTTCATCAAGTCCACTGAAGAACCACCTGCTTTACTGAGATGGAGAGAGAGAAAGAGTACTGATGTGTTAGTCACATATCACGAGGTCAGACATTAATGTAAAACTAATACTGCTCATCAGGTAACCAATCCAAATGTTCCTATTTCAGTACAAACTATAAGCAAGGCAGTGAAACAGGACATAATCAAGAGGTTCGACATTGATGTAAACGAAATTCGCCCATCAGATAACCAAACCAAATGTTCCTATCTTGATATTATTTAAAAGCAACGGCAGGGAACAAGACTGATTATAACAAACCTGGGTGGGAAATGATCAGCACCTCGGCGACCCTTCTTACTTATTCTAATTTCTCTAGCTGAAGTCACACTTTGAATTGCAATCTAGAACACAGAATATCAAGATATGGTAACTAAACAGAAATAGCTGGTGCTAAATATGTCAACAAAGTAAGGTACCATATTGTTAAAAAAAAAATAAAAATAAAAAATAAAAAAAAGAAGAACAAGAAGAAGCATACAAGATGGATCAAATGAGAAGTCAAAGTATCACCTCATAAAGTTGTTCCCTAATTGCAAAGGCAACTGCAGGCTGCGATGAATAAAGGAAGTTTCATCTTAGCGATATCAAAACCTTCTCAAATAATCTAAATAAAGGGGACACGTTAAGAAAAAAAACTTCTAAAGGGAATAAATAAGTAAATATCTTTATATGTTTTTTTGATAAGCAAATATATTTATATGTCTATGTTGAGCGAGAAAGAAATGCCCGTAAAATTGCACAAAAAAAAATTCTTTACCATCCCAACAGCTAATGAAGGTACTCCAAGTTTACCTAATCTCCTTTCATGGCATGCAGGACAAATGTTTTTAGAACAATTTTACAGGCCAATTCTTCTATCATGGAGTGATAACAGAGAAAATATAACTCTCCATCCATTTATTTCTTTCTCTCCTTCTTTTGGGTGAAATTGGGGGAATTTGGCCTTAACTGTGTTCTAATAAATGTTCCAATTGATTAGTAGCTTACCCCAACTTCAGGGTCTTCAATAGCCAAATCTTTGCAGAAGGCTCTAGCAAATTCTTCAGGATCACTCTCAAAGTTGTTCAAGTCCTGAAATCCATTAATTCAAGTTCCATTTCAAGTCTATGACTGAACATGACTTATACATTTGCAACCGTATGATACAAAACTATTCTCTACTCTTACCCATAAAAACTGATCCTTGATAAGAGTATGATTCACTCGAAGATCAAGCTGAGAAGAAGAAAGATCATGTAAATGTTAATAGTTGCCTATTCGATTGGCAAATTAGCAGTAAGTAAGAACCAAAAGACAAGTACACAACTATATGTTTGAGACAAACCTTGATCGGAACAATCTTCTCACCAGTGTACATGTCTTGCCCATCATATGATCGAAACTCTGCAAGCTGTGACTGATAAATATGGGCAAGAAAAAATATGAAAGAGATTGGTGCCTTAGATTCTAGTGGGCGTAAAATCACAAAAGAGAAAAGTAGTACTACAATAGACACAAAGATTACAGCCACGACACTCCAAATATGAACTCTTCTTATAGGAACTTACAAAATGTTACAAAAAATAGACTCGGCAAAACTCGGAAACTCGTACACATAGCCGAGTCCGAGCAACATATGCAGGCATGCAACTTCAGGAAAAACGCAATTGTGACCAAAGTGGTATGTCCAACAATTACAAAAACCCTGTGCATCTTTAAAAATGATGTAAAGTTTATTTAAATCCAAAAAGAATTCAAGACCAATTAGCATGCATGTAACAGGCTATACAACCAGATTGAAAAATGTTAGGACTATGGGATAAAATAGAGAATTATACAGTATATAGGAACAAACATGAGTTCAATGATGTGGAAGACCCTAGTCAGGATAATGCTTGACCGAGTTGGATGTTTTTTTTTTTTTATCAAAATATCTTAAATAGATAAAGAAATAAAGCACATTCATCAGCTAAATCCAATCGAGAAACGTAAGTTGATCGATCTAGTAGTGAAGATATCAACTACACATTTGACAATCAAGTTCAACATTCGATCCACATGTGCAAAATATAAAATTCGAATATCGCCAACAAAAACCTAATAACTAATAATAATACATCCTAGCATCCTCCTAGTTCAGTCAGACAGATCCATCCTAAACTGCATTTAGAGTAATGCAAACAACAGCACCCATCAAAAAGCATTCTAATGTGGAATTGCAATGTAACTACAACTCAAGGGGTGCTCTGTGTAATCTACTTCTCCTAATGTCAGCATGATCTACTGGAACAGAACCAGGCAAGGAGTCTATTCGTAAACTTTAATATGATGATAGAGAAACAAACGCTCAGCAAAGCAACTCAACAGTCAACAACAAAGGGTCGATCATTTGACTAACCTGAATGGACTGAGCAATCTGCGTTACAAATGCTGGAGGAAGTTTCAAGTCTTTGACAGTCCTTTTTGCGAAGACCACCACCTCGGAATCGGGGTCTATAAAAAGTACAATGCAAACAATATCACATAAGAAGTACTACTCCAGTATAAGGACTAAAGAGCAATGCACAATCTCAAGTCGCAAAAAGTCATATATATGTTTAAGTACAGCCTTGAAAATCATCCAAGCCACAGTTCCCATTTTTTTTGTATTATCACAGAGATCAATACTAGCAAGTGCAGGACTAAAGTTAAATTAAATGCAATCAAGGCGTTTTGTGAGCAAATCCAACAAACGAAGGACTAATGTTACGATGCTAATTGAAGAAATCTTTGCAAATTGAAATGCCCAAAAATTAGAAAACACAAAATGGCACAAACGCAAGCATAACGAAAGAAAGAAAAAGAAAAACCAGAAGGGTTCCAAGTGAAAGCATCTTTGTATCGCTGGCCGTCGATTTCAATGTCCAACCGAATCGGTACCAAATTGTCAGCCGTTGGCCTGCTCTCCTTGTAGTTATATGAAATTGCCACCAATTAATAATTAATCATGATATGCTTTTGCAATTATAAACAGAGAACAGTTGAGTAAATAGGAGTTAAAAGAAAAATAATCAAAACTCACATCCTGAACCTGACGGGGGCTTTAGAAGAACTTGTCCCTGGTGCTTTCATCGTCGTTACCAAACCCTCTGTATTCTTAATTCCAACTAGCAAGCCGTAATAGTAAGATTGTTTCTCCAACTCGCCCAATGATTCCCCAAAATTTCAATGAAAGCGGGATTAAATTTTAAATCTTTGGCACTATCAAAAAAAATCTGCGATTTATGTAGTGTTTTGTTGTATCGTTGTCAATTTGTTTTTATTTTAAATAACTAAACCTAAAAGAACATAAGATTGATTTTTTGGTTTTTAACAATTGAACCAGTGCCATAGAAACGCTGACATGATAATTAATTTTTTAACTGTTGAATATTCTTTAGATAATTAATTAATAAAAATATTAATGTTAACAATAAAATTGTAAAAATTCCATATAATCAACAGCCGATTAAACAAAATAAAAACAAAAATCTGGCATGTGAGAGTGCTACAAAGTATAAACATTTCCAATTATAGACGGTGAGAGAGAACAAATTATTATTTTACCTTTCTTCATCAATAATTAAAAATATTTATGATACATAAATTTTTTGTTCGCTTGAAAATTTTAGAAAATACAAGAAAAATTATTGAAACCCACCTCACTTTTTAACGTCGTAACTTTTATCTATTATTTGAAAAATGATATTGATAGGGCCTCAAAACACTGGCCCAAACAGACATCAAGGCCCAAACAAACATCAAGCTCGGTAAGCTTGTTCTGGCCCAAGCAAACGCCAGACCAGTCTTAAACCTGCAGCCCAGATAATTTCGGACCCCCGGAAGGGTGACCCAGCCCAGCTGGTAAGCTTGTTCCGGCCCAAGCAAACGCCAGACCAACCCCAAACCCGCGAAGAATGACCCAGCCGACCCACACCAAGATCTCCCCTATCAACACTAGCCACTCCACAACCCTATGGCCGCCCGCCACCCTACGGCCGCCCTACGGTGTCCCCTCTCCTAGGCTCGCAATCATATCCTCTCCACCAGCAGACGACTATAAATATACCAAGGTATGGACATAATAAGAAAGAGAAGTAAGGTGAACGCACGCACACACCCTACTTGATTTTCTAAAGAGTCCTCGGTTCCTCTCTCGAACCCGCGACTCCTCCCTTGAATTCATGCTAACTTAAGCATCGGAGCGCCTTCGGAGGTCTCCCCTCCCCTCCTTCCGAGGGCCTTCAATTTGTGCTTGTCACTTGTGCAGGACCCAGGCGGAATCATCTTCCGGGCCGAGCCCAGCTCACAAGACACACGGATCCCAGCCCACACCAGCTCGACCAGACACGTCAGCACCAAACGATATCAGGGATCAACAGATTGGCGCCGTCCGTGGGAAACAACAATCTCTCGCTGCAATAGAAGCGAAGAAGTGAAAGAACTCATCTGTCACGATGCCACCAAGGAACGGTGCTAGGAGAGCCAACAAAGAAGCCCCGGCTGAGTGCTCGGCTCCCATCCAAGGCGAAGTTCACGGTAACTGATCCATATATGGATTTTCGGCAATCCCAGAGCACGCCACCCCCGCCAGGGAACAGCGTCCCCACCTTGCTGAAACCGACTCCCCGGACGGCGAGGGAGCCCCTGCCTACCTCCGAGCTCCGACGACCCAAGCTCAGTTCCTAGAACTGTCCAGAATGATAACCAATCTGGCAGCTCAAGTCCGAGAAGGGGGCCGACAGCCTTTATATCCTCCTCACCAAGCTCCGGGAGAGGCCGAGTCGTCAGGCAGAAATGACCCAACACATGACCAGCCCCGCGCTGAGCCTTCACCGCGCCATAGCAGGCCCAAAGAAAGTTCCACCTCAAAGGGCAACCCCAGCCTCAACAGACGATTCGAGGAAATGCAGGAAAGAATAGACTCGGCTCTAAGATACAAGAATCTCAGTATTATGGACGAACTCTGCGTCCAAGACCCCTCTTTCACGGAAGGCGTCCTAGAAACCCCTCTCCCGCCAAACTTCAGGATGCCCCAGGTCAGAATGTATGACGGGACCACGGATCCAATGGACCACCTCCAACACTATAAAACGACGATGGTGCTGTATTGGCACTCAGATCAGATCATGTGCTGCACCTTTCCCTTGACTCTTGAAAAGGCGGCGGGCACTTGGTACTCGCGCTTAAAGCCAGGAACCATTAGTAATTTCAAAGAACTCAGCTATGCTTTCGCTTCCCACTTCCTCAGCAGCAAGGGGCCTAAGAAAACCTCGGAAAGCCTCTTCAACATTATTCAGCATAAGAGAGAAAGGCTTCGGGCTTACATTTCCAGGTTCAACACAATAGCTTGGGAAATTCCAGACCTTGATCTCAACATCCAGGTGATGGCCTTCAAGAACGGATTGAGGTCGGGAATCTTTAGCTCCAAGCTAACTCGGTGCTCGCCCCGAGACATGAACAAAATCTTGGCCCGGGCAGAAAAGTACATGCTGGCGGAGGACGATCAAGCCTTCAGAAGAGAAAGAGAAGGAGAAACCGAAAAAAAAAAAAAGAAATACCCTGCTCCTCAGAAGGAAGGGGCCAAAAAACCTTATCAAGAGAACAGGTATAGGCCCCACCCTCGGGTCGACAACTTCACTCCCCTCAACACGACTACCGACGTCCTTATGCAGCTTCAAGACAAGTCTGTCCTACAGTGGCCACCCAAGAAGCCCATTGGGGGAGACCCCAAGAAGTGGTGCCGGTTTCACCAAAGCCGTGGCCACGACACGGAGGAGTGCCACGACCTGAAGGAACAGATTGAGAAACTCATTAACCGAGGGCACCTGAAGGAGTTCACTGGGCCTCGAAGACATGAAAACCCTGTGTCACCAAGGAGGGATGACAGATGCCCTTATCAACACTGGCAAGAAAGGCCGAATTTTCGGAGAGACCCCAGGGCGGAACAGGAGAGGTCCCTCCAGAAGAAGGAGGAGGTACCCGCAACCACCCGAATCATCAAAACAATTTGCGGAGGGCCGGCCGCTGGAGGGAATTCGGGGCAGAGCGATAAAGCATATGCCAGGGCCGTAGCCTCAGTCAACGGCCCCCATAAAAAAAGGAGAACGAAGTAGGCGATCTCCTTCACGGAGGATGACCTGGAGGACATGCAGATTCCTCATGATGACGCTGTAGTAGTCGCGCTCCTAGTGGCCAACTGCGAGATACGGCGGGTTCTGATCGACAATGGGAGCTCCGCTGACATACTGTTTCACGATACCTATCAGCGCATGGAACTGAAGGAGGGATGTCTAGAGCCTACCCCTGCCCCCCTCTACGGCTTCGGAGGATCCCCAGTCTTCCCAGAAGGAAGCATAGTCCTACCGGTAACAACCGGGACAGTACCAAGAACATCCACTGTACGGACTACGTTCCTTGTGGTAAAGCAACCCTCCTCCTATAACATGATAATTGGGCGTCCCACCCTCAACAAGCTAAAGGCCGTCGTCTCGACCTATCACCTGAAGGTTAAGTTCTCCACTAGCAAAGGTGTAGGGGTGTTAAAGGGGGATCAGAGAGCTTCCCGGTCCTGCTACCTGAGCGCCATCAGAGAAGGGAAAAAGACCGAGGCCCTACCACTTGAGGTTGAGGACCTGCGTGACGAAATGAAGGCACCCCAGAGGTCGACCTACTGAAGAATTGACCGCAGTAATCCTAGGAGAAGACCCCACCAGGACCATACAAGTAGGAGAAAACCTCTCAAAGGAGGCCAGAGAAGAACTCCTCTGCCTCCTTCGGAGGAACCAAGATCTGTTCGCCTGGTCAGCATCAGACATGCCAGGGGTTAATCCTGAAACCATTGAGCACCACCTAAACGTAGACCCTAGATACAAACCAATCATTCAGAAGAAGAGGTCATTTGCCCCAGAGAGTCAGGTGGCCATCAACGTCGAGGTGGACAAGCTGTTGGAAGCCGGTTTCATTAAAGAAGCAAGGTATCCCGAGTGGGTATCTAATGTGGTTATGGTCAAGAAAGCCAGTGGCAAGTGGCGTATCTGCATTGATTTCACCAACTTAAACAAGGCTTGCCCCAAGGACAGCTTTCCTCTTCCCCGGATCGATCAAATGGTGGATGCCACCTCAGGGCATGAACTCCTCTCTTTCATGGACGCCTACTCTGGTTACAATCAGATCTTCATGCATAAGTCCGATCAAGAAAAAACCGCCTTTGTCACCGAGCGAGGGTTATACTGCTACAAGGTAATGCCTTTTGGGCTGAAGAATGCTGGGGCAACCTACCAGAGGTTGGTGAACAGAATATTCCAAAGACAGATTGGGAGGAATATGGAAGTCTATGTGGACGACATGCTGGTTAAAAGCCCTGAGGCACGAAACCACCGTTCCGATTTGGAAGAGGCCTTCGGAGTCTTGCGCAAGCATAATATGAGGTTGAATCCGTCGAAGTATGCCTTTGGGGTAACCGGAGGCAAGTTCTTAGGATTCATGGTCACTCAGAGAGGGATAGAGGCCAACACAAAGAAGATAGAAGCTATCCTCAACATGACCCCTCCCAAGTCAGTGAAAGAAGTTCAGCGACTCACTGGACGAGTTGCAGCCTTGAGCCGTTTCATGTCTAAATCGGCGGAAAGATGCCTCCCTTTCTTTCAGGCTATTAAAAAGGAAAAAAACTTCATCTGGTCTGAGAGCTGCCAAGAGGCGATTGAAGACTTAAAAAACTACCTGAGTTCGCCACCCCTTCTGACCAAACCGCTCCTGAACGAAGAGCTCTTCCTTTACCTGTCCGCCGGACCAAGCACTATGGCCGCTGTCCTGGTACGAGAAGAATAGGGTATCCAGAAGCCCATCTACTATGTCAGCCGAATTCTCCATGAGACCGAGACTAGGTACCCTCCTATTGAAAAAATGGCTTACGCTCTGGTAATAGCCGCCCGAAAACTCCGACCTTATTTTCAAGAGCACACTATCGTCCTCTTGATGGACCAACCCTTGAGGTAAGTCTTCCATAATCCGAGCGTTTCAGGAAGAATGGTAAAATGGGAAGTCGAGCTAGGGGAGTTTGATATCCGCTATCATCCCAGGCAATCTATCAAGGCCCAAGCCCTGGCCGACTTTATCGTGGAGACAACTTTGCCCATAATTCCGGACGAACCAGAAGCACATCTAAATGACGGTCCCCCTCTGGGATGGAGTCTCCATGTGGATGGATCCTCGAATTCACTAGGGAGCGGGGCAGGACTCATCCTCTACAGCCCGAAGGGTTTCACCATAGAATATGTATTGAGGTTCGAATTCAAGGCCTCCAATAACGAAGCAGAATATGAAGCCCTTCTGGCCGGACTGAGGTTAGCCAATGCGCTAGCAATAGAAACACTAGAGATGTTCAGCGACTCTCAACTAGTGGTAAGCCAGGTACAAGGAGAATTCGAGGCCAGGTGCGAGAAGCTCTCCTGATATCTCCAAAAGGTGAAAGAGTTGATTATCCTGTTCAAAACATTTCGGATTACCCAGATTCCCCGAGTTGAAAACTCTAAGGCAGATGCCTTGGCTAATCTGGCCTCCTCCCAACAACTGGTGCCTAGTCAAGCTGTCTATCAGGAAACTCTTCCTGCCCCAAGTATAGATGAGGCCCTGGTCCTGCCAGTGGAAGAAGAATCCTCATGGATGGACCCCATTCTCAAGTATCTAAAAGACAGTACCATGCCTGAACCCAAGGATCAAGCCAGAAAAGTGATATCCCGTGCCTCGCGTTACACCCTTATGGAAGGGCAATTATACAAAAGGGGTCTAACTACACCGTATCTATGATGCCTTGGACCCAGAGAGGCAGATTATGCACTCCGAGAGGTCCACGAAGGGATATGCGGAAACCACCTTGGGGCTCGGGCCTTAGCCTTCAAAATCCTCTGCCAGGGGTACTACTGGCCCACGGTAAAAGATGATGTGGCAAGTTTGGTCAAGAAATGCGAAAATTGTCAGCGATGGTCTCCGAAATCGCATCGACCTGCTAACCCCCTCGTCTCCATCATTAGTCCCCTCCCCTTCGCCATGTGAGGGATGGATCTCTTGGGCCCATTCCCAACGTCCGTTGGACAGAAGAAGCACCTCATCGTGGCCATTGACTACTTCACCAAATGGGTCGAGGCCGAGCCATTGGCAAGCATCACTGATCATCAAACCAGGAACTTCGTTTAGAAGTCAATAGTATGCCACTTCGGGATCCCTTGCGTGCTGATCACCGATAATGGAAAACGGTTCGACAGCTCCCGATTCAAAATATTTTGCGACGACCTCCATATTAACCATCGGTTCTCCTCTGTGGGGTACCCGCAAGCCAATGACCAGGCTGAAGTAACCAACAGGACACTCCTCCAAGGAATCAGGAAGAGACTCGACAAGACGGACAATCGTTAGGTAGAACAGCTCCACAACATCCTTTGGGCCTATCGAACAATGGCCCGGACACCAACAGGCGAAACCCCCTTTTTCATGATGTATGGCTCAGAAGCCATCATTCCTCTCGAAATCGGGGTCCCATCACTCCGAGTACAGTGTTTTGAGCCAAGCAGCAATGAAGAAGGGTTAAAAATGAACTTAGATCTAGTCGAAGAAGCCAGAGACAAAGCCCAAGTTCGCCTCACAAACTATCAGCAAAGGGTCACTCGGTACTATAACTCTCTGGTACGGAACAAACCCTTCAAACTTAATGACCTCGTCCTCCGGAAGAGTGAAGTCTCACGCCCCTGACACACGGGTAAGTTGGTCTCGAATTGGGAAGGACCTTACAGGGTTCGAAGGGTCTGCAGGATAGGCACCTATGACCTAGAAGACATGGAAGGGAAACCCGTTCCCCGCACCTGGAACGTGGAGAACCTCCGTAGTTTCTACCAATGAAATATGAAAGCATGAAAATAAATAAAGAATTTGAAATTCTGAAACTTCTTTACTTCATTCATAGGAAGAAAGATGCAAAGAGAAGGCACTGTTGGCCTCTAATACAAAGAACTATTTGGGTACAATCGAGGCCCTAAAAACCTCGTAGTTAGCCTAGAACTGGGGCAGGCAAGGCTTCATCTGGGCCATCCTGACCCCCAGCCTGGATAGCTGTACCACCTTCTCCTTCTGAAGAATCCGCACTAGAGGCACTGGAGTTGCTCGCCAGATCGAGACCTGAGAAATCCAACCCCGGGAAAAGGAGAGTCACCCTCCTCTTAGCTTCCTCGAAACCTTCGAGGTACTGAACTGCCCTTTCCTTCGTCAGAGAAGCCTCTTTTTTCGCGAAACAGCGTCGAACTTCATCTAGCTCCTCTCTCAGGACCTCTGCAGTCCGACGGTGATGATCCCTATCAAAAATCGCCTCTTCTCTCTCCCTCTCCGATGTCTCAAGGGAAATGGTCAGGTCATGCGCAATGTCCTCAGACTCCTTCAGCTTAAGCTCGGTCTTGGATAAGCGGTCCGCTATCTCCAAGGTACGCCGGGAAAGCATCCCATGAAGAACCCCGGCTTGAGAGGAAGCAACCTCCGCCGCTAAACAGAGCAACTCTAAAGGCTTCGATAGAATCTCCGCCTTATCGCGAGGAGGGATCCCTAGCACTAAATGCTATCGAGCGACCTTGGTGCTGGCAAACACCGAGTCATCCATTCTCAGAGCCCACCGAGGAGTGAAAAGAGAAGCCATCTCAGATCCTTCCTGAGGCAAGGGAGCCACTGAAGGAGAAGGATACACCGAAGGCCTGGGAGGGCTATCCACCGGCATCGGAGCCACGGTCGGAACCTTAGCCTTCTTTCTCTGCCCAGAACCGCTAGCTTCGGCTGCCCTCTTCTTCTCGCGAGCCAGCTGCTTAGCCATCACCGTCATCTCCATATTTGCACAAAAAAAAGAGGGGGCATTAAAAACTTGAAAAAAATAAATAAAAATTCCTATAAGTCGACGAGCCAGCGACTACCATGGAAGAGGCTTGAGGGAAGGCGAGGAGGGCACAGGCCGCTCCTGTGGAGTTCCTCATTGTCTTCAAGAATATCGATCTCCAAGGGCACGCCCAGCATTGCCCTCAGAGTTTCCTCCTCTAGAAGGGAGAGGTGTGGCCTCTTACATTTGCCAACACGCTCCAAGCCCTTAGTGAGGGGAACGTCGAAACTTTCGGCAGATTGGACAAAGAAGAAGCCCCCCTTCCATCTCTTGATTGAGGAAGGCTTTTCCTTTAGAACGCTCTTCCCCCGCCTTGAACTGACGATGACCCAGCCCGAGTGACCTAACCGGGCTAGCTGAAAATGGGCTTTGAACAAGTTTATGTTCATCACCCCCCTTACCTCCTGGCACACGGCAATGAATGCCAGAATCAATCGAACCGAATTGGGCACCAGCTAGCTTAACGCAATACCGAAGTATCTAAGTATTAAGTAGAGGAACGGATGGAGAGGAAGCCTGAGCCCTGCCTTAAGCTGATGCTCGTAGAGGCACAGCTCAAACGGTTGCCGGCTGGACAGAACATCGCAAGCTCTCTCTCCACCCTTGGGGGCCCTCATGTTAAAATCCATGGGGATCCTATATTTAACCCTCATCCTTAAAATGTTGGATCCCGCCACAGTGCTAGGAATGGCGTTCGGTTCGAACACCCATTACTCTCTCTCTGTGTCTCGGGCCTCATCCCTCATAGAGGCGAGGGCTAGGTCCTTCTCTCCCCCTGATGATTCGGACCCTTGCTCTTCCCCTCTGTCTCTCGCGTACGAGACTAAGGCCCGGCCTACACCCCCAGAAGTCGCTTCACGAGAAACAACCCCTTCGCTGGACAAAACACCCACGGCTTCACCCAGCTCTCTGGACAGGGCTCCGCTAGACTCACTACCGACAGACATTACTCACCAAGAAAAGTAGGAAACTTTTAGTAAAAAACTCCTAAGCAATGCCAAGCGCTCGCAGACTCACTAGGAGAACCAAAACCCTCAAAATCTCTCAATAAGATGGGATACCCCATCTTATGGGGGTTGAGGCAGCAAAAACGAGGTAATCAAGTCACACTTCAGTTGAGCAGACGCGTCCTTTACAATTTCCTAGGGGCCATTTCAGGTTCCCCAGGCGCCGCCCTATAATGTAGGTGCCAGCTGTCACTAGGGTGCGACCTCTACTTAAACTGACACGCCGTCGTTCTTATCAAGCGTCGCCATTCATCGCATCTACTTAATAGACCTAAAATGGGCCAAAATACCCACACACGCAGAAGAAAATCGTGACCATCTGGCAGGCCTAAAGTGACTAAAAACTCTCAGCAAATTTCTCCAGGAAATCTGAGCCCCGTCAACGCTCGGTCGAATCTCCAAATAAGTCCGAGCGTATGAGCTGCTCTGCTCACGCTTGGCAAAATTCTCCAGGAAATCCGAGCCCTGTCAACGCTCGGTCGAATCTCCAAATAAGTCCGAGCATATGAGCTTCTCTGCTCACGCTCGATAAATTTCTCCAGGAAATTCGAGCCCCGTCAACGCTCGGTCGAATCTCCAAATAAGTCCGAGCGTATGAGCTGCTCTGCTCACGCTCGGCCAAATTCTCCAAGAAATCTGAGCCCCGTCAACACTCGGTCGAACTTTCAAATAAGTCCGAGCGTATTGCTCACGCTCGGTAAATATCTCCAGGAAATCCGAGTCCCGTCAACGCTCGGTCGAATCTCCAAATAAGTCCGAGCGTATGAGCTGCTCTACTCACGCTCGGTAAAATTCTCCAGGAAATCCGAGCCCCATCAACTCTCGGTCGAATCTCCAAACAAGTCCAAGCGTATGAGCTGCTCTGCTCACACTCGGCAAATTTCTCCAGGAAATCCGAGCCCCGTCAACGCTCGGTCGAATCTCCAAATAAGTCCGAGCATATGAGCTTCTCTGCTCACGCTCGACAAATTTCTCCAGGAAATCCGAGCCCCGTCAACGCTCGGTCGAATCTCCAAATAAGTCCGAGCGTATGAGCTGCTCTGCTCACGCTCGGCTAATTTCTTTAGGAAATTCGAGCCCCGTCAACGCTCGGTCGAATCTCCAAATAAGTCCGAGTGTATGAGCTGCTCTGTTCACGTTCGACAAATTTCTCCAGGAAATCCGAGCCCCGTCAATGCTCGATCGAATCTCCAAATAAGTCCGAGCGTATGAGCTGCTCTGCTCACGCTCGGTAAATTTCTCCAGGAAATTCGAGCCCCGTCAACGCTCGGTCGAATCTCCAAATAAGTCCGAGCGTATGAGCTGCTCTGCTCACGCTCGGTAAATTTCTCCAGGAAATCCGAGCCCCGTTAACTCTCGGTCGAATTCTCAAATACGGGGGCTTTGGACCCCCTCTCTTTTCATCCCGTTAAGTTTGCCATCAAATTTAAACAAGTATCAGGAGAAAGGAGCTCATACAAAAACACGAATATTTAAAAAGGGGTAATTTATTGATGTTAATGGATTACAACCATTTACAACTAACGACCTCGAAGTACAAATAAAAGAGGACCCTAACGGTCTCGAAGTACAAAGAAGATAATGAAAACCAAAAAGTTCCAGGCAGCACCGGTCATGAACTTCTTCACCCACTTCAGACTGAAGAGCTCCCGGCGCGAACCCTAAAACTTCGTGGGCCGAACCTGAGACTGAAAGTGCGGTCTATGATCAGCCCCAGGTTCAGGAAAACCCTCGCCAGCTTACAAGAAAGGAGTGACAGCATTTCCCCTTATCTTGCTATCACCAGAAGAACCGCCGGAAGAGAAGCTGCAGCCTTACTCTCAACTTTCTAGGAGTTTGCAGCCACACCCTTCTTCTTCTTCCGTTCCTCGTAAGCCAGGGCATGAGGGAATCCCACCATCCAGAGACATGACACTCCCTTATCTCCATTCCCTTCGGAGTCTGGAAGAAGCCCGTGTCTCCATTCGGAGTCAGGAAGAAACCCGAACCTCAATTAAAGTGCCGTGATGGCTATCCTCAAAAAATGCTTTTCTCTCTTCATTTTAGAAACCACACTTTTCCGTTTGAAACAAAGAGTGCCAGAGGACCCTATCTATAAGGCGAGGAAACACACTTCACGAAACAATAAAATACCAAAAACAAAAAATGAAACAAACCCATGATTTTCGAGAAAGACTCTTCGCTTCTCCAGGCAGTTTCCTACCTTCCAAAGATGATGGTCCGCTTCCCAAGGAGCACCACTTAAACCACTGATTGACCTTGCGATCCGGAGAGGGCTCTTCGTCATCCCCTGAAACTTTCCGCCTCCCATAAAACGACGATCCACAGGCGGGCTCACTCGACTTCCATGAGTAGCCCGGCCCAAGAAATACTTCCCGGAACACATAAATGAACTCCAGAAAGTGAGGGGCCTGTGATAGGGCCTCAAAACACTGGCCCAAACAGACACCAAGGCCCAAACAAACACCAGGCTCGGTAAGCTTGTTCTGGCCCAAGCAAACGCCAGACCAGTCTCAAACCTACGGCCAAGATAAGTTCGGACCCCTGGAAGGGTGACCCAGCCCAGCTGGTAAGCTTGTTCTGGCCCAAGCAAACGCCAGACCAGCCCCAAACCCGCGAAGAATGACCCAGCCGACCCACACCAAGATCTCCCCTATCAACACTAACCACCCTACAGGGACTAGCCACTATACAACCCTATGGCCGCCCGCCACCCTACGGCCGCCCTACGGTGTCCCCTCTCCTAGGCTCGCAATCATATCCTCTCCACCAGCAGACGACTATAAATAGGCCAAGGTATGTACATAACAAGAAAGAGAAGTAAGGTGAACGCACGCACACACCCCACTTGATTTTCTAAAGAGTCCTCGGTTCCTCTCTCGAACCCGTGACTACTCCCTTGAATTTATGCTAACTTAAGCATCGGAGCGCCTTCGGAGGTTTCCCCTCTCCTCCTTCCGAGGGCCTTCAATTTGTGCTTGTCACTTGTGCAGGACCCAGGCGGAATCACCTTCCTGGCCGAGCCCAGCTCACAAGACACGCGGATCCCAACCCACACCAGCTCGACCAGACACGTCAGCACCAAACGATATCAGGCATCAACAGATATTTACCTATTTTATCGTATTCAAAAATTTGAAATTTTCAACCGATACCTCAATTATGTCAAATTTTCTATTAGTCAAATGATTCTTTATTGGTCAATAGTGAAATCTATGTCATTATGATTAATAGAAACCCGAAAATACACTTGATGCAACAACACTCATTCATTATTTTGAAAAAAACTCTACTAGATCTGACTTAACATTCATCTATCATCTCCACAAAAACCTCTATAACTCTTTGCAACGATATCCTCTCACCAGCCTCAACATCCTCTCACCAGTGGGACATCATCTCGCTTAGGTAAATGCTTAAGTTACTTCCTTTCTCTTCATCAATCTCCCTCATCTAACATGTTTTCTTGATTTCCGTCATCTCGTCACATCTCCATCATAGCTAGTTCATATTGTTTTGGTTGCCAAAAATTAGATTTTCTTTTGTTTGATATTTCATGGAAAGACATTGTTTTTGGTATGGAATATTCTTGGAAAAAGTAGATTTTGTTATTCTCAAATTTCATGCAAGAATGGGTCTTTGTCAACAATATTCTCTCGAGATTTGGACGTATTTTGGCTGGAAAGTTACTGAAAAAATGTGAGGTTTTTTGTTGTAGATTTTTCTTGCAAAATTTGAAATTCTTTTAGTTGAATTGTCCTGAAAAAAAGGGACATTTTTGGTATAGAAATTTCTTGCAAAATTGAAACATATATTTGGTGAATTTTTCCTACAAAAATGGTTTTTTTGTGTGGATTTTTTGTGTAAAAAATGGTGCGAATAAAGGACCAATTAATATCTACTGCATGTTCAAATAATGTTTTTGCAGTAATGTCTTCATCAAGTGTTAATGACATTGAGTGAGATATATGATTCCAAAACATGAGACGCAAGTACAGTAAAATGGCATATCTGAAAATAGCAAAATCAGAAAAAACAAAATAGATTGTATTACGACTACGAAGAAAGGATCTGTAATAGGTTCATTGGTTGGTGTTTGCCCATAGGTGAACCACTTCCATTGCATCCAAATGATGTTATTTTCATTGAATTGCGTGTGAACATTATAAATTTGAAAGAGGAGTTTGAAAGATTGAGTTGAGACATTAAAATGTTTGTAGTTGTACTGCTCATCTGTAATGTTTTCATGTTTATGTTAGTAGTTAGGTTGCTGTTGAAGAATTGATGATGGAATTGACGTGTTTTATTCTTTTGTCATGTAACTTGGTCTTGTAATGATTTAAATGAAATGATAAGTTAGTTTGTATATGGTTTTGAATAAGAGTGGTTTCAATTTTGTCATGATCAATGGTCCCAATTCTGATAACACTGATCTCCATTTGGACCATCTCGACACAAACATAAGGTCTGTTAGGAGATAAATGCATAATCAATTCATAAATACTTGATTAGCTTACAAAATATGGTTGTTAACCATTCATTTACAAAAGATAGGTGTCTACCATATATATGTCAAAATATCTCAATAATAACAGTACAACCACGTGCATCTAACTGTGCAAATCTATAATATACACACAAAAAGCTAACTATTACATTCAAAAAAGCCATTTGATTCCAATCCATTAAATGTACCCTATTACAAAAAGAACTAGTTAACCATGCTATATGTAATACCCGTAATCGTAAAGTAAGGGTAAAGAAGTAATTTAATAAATATTACATGAAATTAAAATAATATATATATACGAAGGATTTAGTATTGAATAAAATAATTCTTTTGAAAAAAAAAATGGACGTGTGAGGACGTAGTTACAAAGAAAATGGAAAACAAAAAAAAAAATCTTGCAACACCTGGAAGTCCAGGTGTTGCAACCTTGGGTAAGTTATGTTGCATGTTATGCAACTGTGCATTTTAAAATAGTGAAAAGCGGTGATTGCTGCTTAAAAAGTTTTATATATATTGAAATTCTTTTTAGTTTACCAAATCCTATTTGTTTTTCTTTAATCTCAAATCTAAATTACTCTATTTTTTTAAACACTTGAGGACCGAAAAGAAGATTGAAAGAGTAAAATTTTAGAGAGGTTTACAGGAGAATTTCATAGAGAATCACGCGAAGCTCTAAGAAAAACATAAGATAATAACGTGAAGTTTATTTTTGAAATTTAGCATACATCAAATTCCCAGAATTCAAAGTGAGAATTTTTAAAGAGTGTGAATTATGGAAGAATAAATTAAAAATTTTAATATAAATATTATGTCAGGTGTTGAATATCAGCAATCGGGAAAAATTGCTAAGAGGAGCATGAAAGATGAGGAGGTGATTCACGGGTAACTCTAAGTGCTACGTGGTGAGTTAGATTTACTTTAAGTAATCAAGATAAATAAGAAATATTTAGTGATAATATTATAATAAATTATTAACTTATGTTTTGGTGATAGATGAAAATTGGTTGATATGTGTGATAGGAATAGTGGATGTGTAGAGAATTATTTTATGAAAAATAATATCTTTGTTATGCTTGATTTCCCCATAAAACAATAAATAATATACATTTTTTACATTCCAAAATTAGATAATTTTCAAAATACCACACATCCTAATTAGCATTATAATTGAGTCTTATGATGAAGATTATAATTATCCTCGTGTTGGCCTTCAGACGTGCAAAGGTCAAACAAAAATGCGTGTATCAAGTTTTCATATTCCTTACTTAAAAAAAAATCACATATTCAATAATCATATAAGGATTAGAGGAACAGTCTTGTAAAAGAAGCAAAATATATTGTTTTACGTGATAAATTAGAAGAAAATGAGAGGAGGTAATCAAGACAAAGAGATAAAAAGAAGAAGAAGAATAAGAATAATTAAGACTAGAAGGAAGAATAAAATTTTAACTAGTTTTTAGGATACCCAAATCTTGAGTAATATTGACGTGGTTAAATCCAAACCTTATATTTTATTTTGGTGGTTAAAATTAACCCAAATCAACTCTACGTTTGCTCGAACCAAAACCCCCAAAAAATAGAACAAAATAAAACAAATAAACGACATGCATGCTTACCGTATTTCGGTGACATGAAAGCTGCACTATTATATTAGCTTGGCATTAAATTAACTTTAGTCTGTACATGTATCATTTGGCATATTTTAAGACGTTAGATTGAGTACCCAGTGAAAAACATCAATCAGGAGAAAATTGTGTCAAAAGGACAGGGCCTGCTCAGCATATGCAGATCCATGGGAAGATATTAGCATCTGTCTGCTCTTGTAATCTTCAATCTTTTCACACTGCTCAAAAACATCCTGTTAAAACCCA
Organism: Bretschneidera sinensis; assembly: GCA_023935145.1. Lineage (NCBI taxonomy): Eukaryota > Viridiplantae > Streptophyta > Magnoliopsida > Brassicales > Akaniaceae > Bretschneidera > Bretschneidera sinensis. Next base: position 100,401,495 of record CM043699.1, read on the forward strand.
AAAGAAAAACAATATAACATGAAATTAAGAAGGGTAATAATACAAGCAAATGTTGTCAAATATGAAGAAAGATAAGAAATTTTTTACTAATAAAGGTTATGCTTTGCTTACTCCCAAGGAACGTCTCCAACCATCATCCAATCTCCATCTTTGTCTTCGTAAGTTAGTACATGGTGTTTATCAGAATGAACACGATCAGTATCAGGGTCTGTTTCCAATTAATGGGTCATCGATCATAGAATCGAAAACCGTTTCAGTTTTAACTGTTTCAAAGTGAAATAACATCCCAAATTACAGAGTATGTGTATGCTTACAGAGAATGGTGGCTTTAAACATATGAGAAAGAATTGGAATTAGAGAATCATAACCATCATGAGCAAACAGATCCAATTTTCTACCAATGGGAATCCCTTCCATGTAAACCTTCACAAATAAAGAGGCATGATGAAGCCGGTTCTCTGCTTTCCCTGCAAGTGTGCTCCTCAACAGTGATTTGATGGGTGGCCAATCAGATCGTTGCAGCTTCCTGAATTGTAATAATGATATGAGTTAGACATCTAAATAAACATAAAGATAAAAAATCAAGACGCAGCTCCTCCAGAATCTCCATATTGGAGACCTGGGTTCGATCCCCTCCAATAAGACGCAGCTATATATGTAATGTGAATAAGATGAATGTCTAGATCAATGAGGGATGAATGATCAGATGATATGAAATGGCAAAAGAGGAAGGTGGGTTTGTGTTATTGGAGGTAGAAGAATGAATGAATACAGAGTACAGACCTTTGCGTCGATTCTGTAGAAGCAAAAGCAGAGGAGAGGTGATTGTGGGAATTAGGAGAGATGCTGAGACCAAGCCTTAAATCAGTGCTCAAATCTCTTCTCACGTCACATTCTGCAGGATCATAGCTTAGTTTGTTGTTTTCGTCAACTGCATCATCAAGAAGATTACAAGAAGAAGAAGAAGAAGAAGAAGAGGTGGCAGAGAGAAGAGGGTGGTTAACGTGGCTGCAGCTATCGATTGAAGAAGAACACGAATATTGGGCTATTGATCCCCCCATTTTCTGTTCCTTTTTCTTAAAACTCTCTCTATATATAAACTTTAGCTTTGGCAATGTGTGTATATAATTTGTTACACGCTGGAGAAATTTTTTAGTGCACCGGTGGTATAAATGGATGCATGTCAACCGTCAATAAAAAAACGGTTTATGATCGACGACTGTTATATATCCTATACAAGTTACACAAAAATTTCACCGCACGTACACAAATACAAGAAGAAGTGAATTGATGACAAAACAAAGTACAAAGACACATAGAGCCAACATCCAATTACCAAGTTCAACAGAGACCATCCTCCCTTTGATTTGTCTTCGGAGTGGCCGACATGTCCACAACACCCACGTGGCCTTTCTTCATTTTTTCTTCACATTTTCTTCCTTTTAAAAAAATGTTAAGACTTTATGCCTAAATGACTAATTAAGCTTGAGATTATCACTAGCTATTTGGTGGAAATTTCATTAACAAATTTCAGTTGGTTTCTCTTTATTATCAATAAAAGCTAATCCAAACACTTTTATATAGAATAATTTTTATATTTTATAAACAAAAGTTAGATTAAACATTTGTAAAGAAACAATTTATGAAATGATTTATATTTTTAATAAACAGAATTTGTTTCACAAAAACTATTTTCGTTACTGTTTAACTAAACATTAAACAATTTATAACTCTACTGTTATTTTAATATAAACTGTTTCAAAAATTATAAACTAAACTATAAATCAGTTTATAATTTTTAAACTGTTTCAACTGTCAAATCATAAATAATTACGTGATAATTTTTATGATAAGTATATATTAACTTAAATTTTAACCGTCCTTAATTAATTAACAAAGTGGTTAGCTCACTTTATTAGTATGAGAAATGAGAATGATTACTCCACATAAGAGAGAAGAAGCAATATTGCTTTCATGATATATATTGTCATAAAAGCAACATCAATGAATATATTAGCCAATATTGAATAAACCTTACTCACAATCCACCTCCCACATAACAATATTCTCCATGAACAAGGGTAATAGTGTATTGAGGTTTGTAGTTGCACAGGGGACTTAAGGTGATGTCACCTATATATGAAGCTAATCTTGCCAACAATAATTACTGTCAGCAGTGTGTCTTCCCAATGCTGAAAGATTAATTGATGGTAGAGAAGGTAGATGATGATACAAGAGTGATAAAGACAAGAAGGCCCAGAGAAGTCTTTAACTCCCCACACCTTTTATGAAATAAATTGAAAATGAAGAATTAAAATGCCAGTTTAAGCAGCCCCATCGGCCTACCAATTTTAGCATCTGGGCAAAAGTATGCTGTCTAACCTTATAAAGAACCAGGAGGATACGTCCTGTCAATAGTAACATATAGTAGTAATTAAAACCTAACATCGTTTTTTAGATCTTTGATACCAATTGGCTGCAAAAAGTAAAGTCATTACAACTCTTATCTATAGCCATTTATAACCCAACACGCCATTTATTAACTATATACTCTGCTGTCAATGGGTAACAAAAGCATCTCAAAAAAGTCATTTGTCAAGTCAAAAAAGAGGCATTACTCTTTCTCTTTTCTTTCTTTATTTACTAAACAAGGAAAGCTTATCTAACCTTTCTATACTCCTAATTTCTGCTCCAAAGAGGATATATATGAATCATTTCATTGCTTAATTTCAACATCTTTCCTTAACAATATTGTTGATTGTTAGCTAATTAATTATTGTAAAAAAAAAAACACTTTCCACTCCTCTTCATACAAAAATACTTGGCTACCATGTCTAGAACATTAGTTTTAGACCATCTCAAAACTTTATTAATAATTTTAAAGAACTTCTTTAGTACGTTAATATTAATAATATTACCAGTTAATTTTTTTCAAAATTACTATTAGAGTTTCGGATTGATCGATCTAAAAATCCTCTCTCTATATATGTTTGTAACAAGTCTTTAACTCTTAATTACTGTGGTTTATATTGAGTAGATGTATTGAGATGTCTTACATTTCGGTTCAACCCAAAAATTTGTTTCACTCCGAAATACTTTGGATTTCGGAACGATTATGAAAGGAAAGAAAATTGAAATTTAATTCAAGAAATGGAAAGTTGGGTTAATTTTCTTGACCTGTTTTGTAACTTATATATAAAGGCATTTGTTAAGGTAAGTTTTGAAGATAGACTATTTAGACAATTTTGTACTTTTTATATTTGATATTAGATTTATTTGCTCTAGTCCGTTAACGTAAATCTAAACATCGAACCACGTAAATTTTATGATTTTTTTTATTTTTATGTAATTATTTTAATTACTATTTCATTATTTTTTTCAATTATCTTTATCGATTTAATTATAACATAACATATATCTAATTAAAAAGAAAATGCACTGATTGACTATTGATGAGTTCTTTGAATAAAATATTGTGAAGCAAAAAAAAAAAAAAAAACATTCATTATTCTCTCATATTGCTTTTGATATGCAATCAAATTAGTACTATTAGTTATATATATTGTAGCGTATACCTATGATGGAACCTAAAGGCCAGTCTTGACTATCACACTTGATATAACGTGTCTCTCATCCAATTAATTAAAATTAATTTGTATAAAATTTCAAAGTTAATGAACAAAATTAAATAACAATATATAGAGTAATAGAGGAGCATTAATTAGGTAAGCGAGAGAGTGGAGACAAACAAGCAAACGTTAAAGTTAAGTTGTGTATGTCCTGTTCTGGAGATGGAGCGGACGGTATTCTCTTCTTTTTAGTTAATTAGGAAAGCCAGAGAGTGGAGACTCAACTTAATTATTTTTTTTTTGTCTTTTTCACTGTTTTATTTAGATTTAATTTTTTTATCTTAGACCAATATTAATTTTTTTTATCCTTTTTTTATTTTCTTATTTTCAATTTATTTTTATTTTTTAGTGATTCTAATCGAATTGTTCTTAGTTTTTTTGCAGGTTCAGTTTTATAATGGAGAATATATTTAATATGTTTATAAATAAAAACATAATTATTAACATATTATTTTATTACATAAAAAAATATATCAACATACATATAACGTATGTTAAGATGTTAATATATATAAAGAGAGAAAGACTAAGCCAGTCAATTCTAGGTCTCCAAACATATCAAAAACCACCCTTGAGGCTCACAATTTTTTTTATAAAAAAAATATGTTTTCACAATAAATTTTTCAAAAAAAAAAAAAATTCAAAGCTGAAAGATTTTTTATATTAAAAATTATCATAAAAACAAATTTCTTTCTGTGAAAATAACACCACCTTAACTATTCTGCAACATCTACACTTAGCACAATAGTAATAAACAATCTCACATGATGTAAGGCTTTTGATTGCTGATAATAATAATTGTGATATGATATGGCCCAAAATACCCCGGCCCAAATAAGCTCCAGGCCCAGCAGAGCAACCCCGACCCAAATAAGCTCCAGCCCAGAGAAGCACCAGACCCACTAGAGCGGTCCACTCCAAATGAGCCTCAGGCCCAGCAAGATGCTCCAACCTAATAAAAAGCCCAAGTGAACTCGCCAGTCCGAGTAGTGTTTTGGTCCAGCGACCCCTCAGCCCAGACAAGCGGCCAATACCCCCTCCGGCCCGGCAAAATCTCCAAGCCCATGAGGGATGGCCCGACAAACCTGCGCCCGGATCCCCCCTATGACTTAACACCCTGCAGCCACCAGCCACCCTACGACTGTCGCCCCGCAGCTACCCTACGACTGCTTGGCCCTGCAGCCACCCTACGACTGCTTGGCCCTGCAGCCACCCTACGGCCGCCCTGCGGCCACCTTACAGTGCCCCTTCTCTCGAGCTTGCAATCATGATCTCCCCACTGGCAAACAACTATAAAAGGCCAAGGTATGGACTTCACCAGGGAATTCACACACATCTACTTTGACACTTAATTTTCTAGAGCCCCTAGTTCCTCTTTCGAACTCTCGGCTTCTCCTTTAAATATTTGCTAACTTAAGTATCGGAGTGCCTTCGGAGGTCTCCCCCTCCCCTCCCTCCGAGGGCCTTCAGTTCATTCCTGTCACTTATGCAGGATCCAGGCCGAGTCCTCACCCAGGCCAAGTCCTCACTCCGATCGAGTCTTCACCCAGGCCAAGTCCTCACCCGGCCAAGTCCTCACTCCGGCTAGCTCCTCACTCAGGCCACGTCAGTTTCCAGGCCACGTCAGCATCAACAGTTTTTGGCATCAACAGATTGGTGCCGTCCGTGGGAAACCACAATCTCTGGCTACAACAGGAGCGAAGAAGTAAAAGAACTCATCTGTCACGATGCCACCGAGGACCAGCACAAGAATCAGCAAAGGAATCCCAGCGGCGTGCTCGGCCCTTGAACAAAGCAGCACTCGCAGTTGCCATTCCAGATCCAGATTTCCAACAGTACCCGAACATGCCACCCCGGCCAGAGAGCAGCGCCCCCATCTTCTGGAGACCGACTCGCCCGATAATGAGGAAATAACCGCTCACCTTCAAGCCCCAGTAACTCAAGCCTAGTTTCAGGAGCTGTCCAGGATGATAGCCAATTTAGAGGCCCAGGTTTAGGAGGGAGGTCAACAGCCTTCCAGCTCTCCCGGCCAAGCTTCGGGACAAGTAGAGTCAACTGGTAGAAACTACCCCACTTACAGCCAATCTCCTGCGGAGCCCTCCCCGCGTTACAGTCGGTCCAAGGAAAGTTTCTCCTTAAAAAGCAACCTCAGCCTGGACAGGCGGTTTGAGGAAATGGAAGGAAATATAGACTTGGCCCTAAGACACAAGAATCTCAGCCTTATGGACGAACTCTGCTTCCAGGACCCTCATTTCACAGAGGTGTCCTCGAGACTCCTCTCCCGCTAAATTTCAGGATGCTCCAAGTCAGAATGTATGACGGAATCACAGATCCGATGGACCACCTCCAGCACTATAAGACGACAATGGTGCTACACCAACACTCAGACCTGATCATGTGCCGCGTCTTCCCTCTGACTCTCGAAAAGGCGGCGGGTACTTGGTACTCAAGCTTGAAGCCAGAAACCATTAGCAACTTAAAAGAGCTCAGTTATGCTTTTGCCTCTCATTTCCTCGGCAGCAAGGGGCCTAAGAAAACCTCGGAAAGCCTCTTTAACATTAAACAGCATAGGGGAGAAAGGCTTCGGGCTTACATCTCCCGGTTCAACACAGTGGTATGGGAGATTCCAGACCTTGATCAGAACGTCCAGGTGATGGCCTTCAAAAACGGATTGAGGTCTGGCATCTTTAGCTCCAAACTAACTCGACACCCGCCCCGAGACATGAACGAGATCCTAGCCCGGGAAAAAAAATACATGCTGGCGGAGGATGATAAAGCCTTCAGAAGGGAAAAAGAGGGAGAAACCGAAAAGAAGAGGAAAGACCTTGCCCTCCAGGGAGGAGCAGCCAAGAAGCCTCACTAGGAGGACAGGTATAGACCTCATCCTCGGGTCGACAGCTTCACTCCCCTCAATACTACTAGGACCGACGTCCTCATGTAGCTTCAGGACAAGTCTGTCCTATAGTGGCCACCCAAGAAGCCTCTTGGGGGGAATCAAAAGAAATGGTGCCGGTTCCACCAAAGCCGTGGCCACGATATTGAGGAATGTCACAACTTGAAGGAATAGATTGAGAATCTCATTAACCAAGGGTGCCTAAAGGAGTTTACTAGGCCTCGAAGAAGGGAAACCCTCGCACCACCAGGGAGAGATGACAGACGCCCTTATCAGCAATGGCCAGAGAAGCCAAACCCTTGGAGAGACCCTAGGACGGAATAGGAAAGACCCCGCCAGAAGAAGCTAGAGGTGGCTGCAACCACCCGAATCATCAAAACTATTTGCGGAGGGCCAGCCACAGGAGAGAATTCGAAGCAGAGCGGCAAAGTATATGCCAGGGTTGTAGCCTCCGTCAGCTGCCCCCACAAGAAAAGAAGAACAGAGCCGGTGATCTCCTTCACAGAAGATGACCTCGAGGGCGTGCAGACTCCTCATGATGATGCTGTAGTAGTCTCACTTCTAGTGGCTAACTGTGAGATACAGTGGGTCCTGATCGATAATGGGAGTTCCGATGACATATTGTTTCATGATGCCTATCAATACATGGAGTTGAAGGAGGGGCATCTAGAGCCTACCCCTGCCCCCCTCTATGGCTTCGGGGGATCCCCAGTCTTCGCCGAAGGAAGCAAAGTCCTCCCTGTGATCGTGGGGATGGCCCTGAAGACGTCAACTATACAGACTACATTCCTAGTGGTCAAGCAACCCTTTTTCTATAACATGATAATCAGTCGGCCCACCCTCAACAAGCTAAAGGACATCATCTCCACCTATCACCTGAAGGCCAAGTTCCCTACCAGCGAAGGTGTAGGGGTGATTAGAGGGGACCAGAAAGTCTCTCGGTCCTGTTATTTGAGTGCTATCAGTGAAGGAAAAAAGACCGAGACCCTACCGCTTGAAGTAGAGGATCTGCAGGACGAGATGAAAACACCCAGAGGTTGACCCGCGAAGGAACTAACCACGGTGCCCCTAGGAAAAGACCCTGCCCAAACCATACAAATAGGAGCGAACCTCCCAAAGGAGTCCAGGGAAGAACTTCTTCGTCTCATCCTAAAGAACCGGGATCTATTCGCCTAGTTAGCCCTAGATATGCCAGGGGTTAACCTTGAAACCATCGAGCACCACCAAAATGTAGATCCCAAGTGCAAGCCAGTTATTCAGAAGAAGAGGTTATTTGCCCCGAGCGCTAGGTAGCCATCAACGCTGAGGTGGACAAACTGTTGGAAGCCGGCTTTATCAGGGAAATAAGGTACCCAGATTGGGTATCCAATGTTATGATGGTCAAAAAGGCCAGCGGTAAATGGTGTATTTGCATCGACTTCACCAATCTCAACAAAGCTTGCCCAAAAGACAGCTTCTCTCTTCCCCGGATCGATCAGATGGTAGACGTCACTTTCGGGCATGAACTCCTTGCTTTCATGGACGCCTACTCTGGTTACAATCAGATTTTCATGCACAAGTCTGACCAAGAAAAGATCGCCTTCATCACCAAGCGAGGGCTGTACTGTTACAAAGTGATGCCCTTTGGGCTGAAGAATGCTGGGGCAACCTATCAGAGGTTGGTAAACAAAATCTTCAAATGACAGATTAGGTGGAATATGGAAGTCTATGTGGATGATATGTTGGTCAAAAGCCCCGAGGCACGGAACCACTGCTCTGACCTAGAAGAGGCCTTCGGAGTCTTGCGTAAGCATAATATGAGGTTGAATCCGGCCAAGTGTGCTTTTGGGGTAACCGAGGGCAAGTTCTTAGGATTCATGGTTATTCAGAGAGGGATAGAGGTTAATATGGAAAAGATAGAGGTCATCCTCAACATGGCCCCTCCCAAGTCTGTGAAAGAAGTCCAATGACTCACCGGATGAGTTGATGCCCTGAGCCGTTTTATGTCTAGGTCGGCAAAAAGATGCCTTCCTTTCTTTAAGGCTATTAAAAAGGCGAAGGACTTCACCTGGTCTGAGAGCTTCCAAGAAGCGTTTGAAGACTTAAAGAAGTATCTGACTTCGTCGCCCCTCTTAACTAAACCGCTCCCAGATGAAGAGCTCTACCTTTATCTATCTGGCGGCCCAAGCATTGTGGCCTCTATTATGGTATGGGAAGAAGCAGGTATCCAGAAGCCCATCTACTACGTCAGTCGAATTCTCCACGACACTGAGATGAGGTTCCCTCCCATTGAAAAAATTTCCTACGCCCTGATAGTTGCCGTACGAAAGCTCCGGCCTTACTTCCAGACACACACTATCGTCTTCCTGACGGACCAACCCTTGAGGCAGGTCTTTCACAATCCGAATGCTTCAGGGAGAACGGTAAAATGGGTAGTCAAGCTTGGAGAGTTTGATATCCGCTACCGCCCCAGGCAATCTATCAAGGGCCAGGCTCTGGCCGACTTCATCGTAGAAATGACCCTGCCTATAGATCCGGACGAGCCTATAGCATCTGAAACCAGCGGCTCCTCTCTGGGATGGAATCTCAATGTGGATAGGTCCTCAAATTCACAAGGGAGTGGGGCGGGACTCATCCTCTGCAGTCCGGAAGGCTTCACCATTGAATATGCCTTAAGGTTCGGTTCAAGGCCTCCAATAACGAAGCAGAATATGAAGCCCTCTTAGCCGGTCTAAGGTTGGCCAAGGCACTGACAGTGGAAGTGCTGGAAGTATTCAACGACTCTCAGTTGGTGGTAAGTCAGATGAAGGGAGAGTTTGAGGTTAGGGGGGAGAAACTCTCCCGGTATCTCCAAAAAGTAAAAGAATGGGTCGCCATGCTCAAAACATTCCGGAAAACTCAGATCCCTTGAGCCGAGAACTCCAAAGCAGATGTCCTTATGAATCTGGCCTCCTCTCAGCAACTGATGCCTAACCGAGCTGTCTACCAAGAAATCCTTTTTGCACCAAGTATAGATGAAGCTCCAGTTCTACAAGTAGAAGAGGGACCCACATGGATGGATCCGATCCTCCAATATCTAAAAAAAGGCACGGTGCCCAAACAGAAAGACCAAACCAGGAAGTTAATCTCCCGTGCCTCGCGTTACACCCTCATGGAAGGGCAATTATACAAAAAGGCTTTAACCATGCCTTACTTACGATGCCTCAAGCCGAGAGAGGCAGACTGTGCTCTCCAAGAGGTCTACGAAGGGATATGCGGAAACCACCTCGGAGCTCGGGCCTTAGCCTGTAAGTTCCTTCGCCAGGGGTACTATTAGCCCACAGTTAAAGATTACACGGCAGATTTGGTCAAAAAATGTGAGAATTTTCAACGATAATCTCCAATATCACATCGCCCTGCTAACCCCCTTGTCTCCATCACCAGCCCTCTCCCTTTCGCTATGTGGGGGATGGATCTCCTAGGCCCGTTCCCAACGGCTGTTGGGCAGAAGAAGTACCTTATTGTGGCCATTGACTACTTCACCAAATGGGTCGAGGTCGAGCCGTTGGCCAGTATCACGGATCACCAAACTCGAAACTTTGTCTAGAAATCAATAGTATGCCGATTTGGGATCCCTCGAGTGTTGATCACCGATAATGGAAAGCAGTTTGACAGCTCTCGATTCAAGACATTCTGCGATGACCTCCACATCGAATATCGGTTCTCCTATGTGGGGTATCCACAGGCCAATGGCCAGGCTGAAGTAACCAGTAGGACACTCCTCCAAGGGATCAGAAGAAGATTTTATGAGGCAAATAATCAGTGGGCAGAGCAGCTCTACCATATCCTTTGGGCCTACCAAACAACAACCCGAACGTCGATTGGAGAAACCCCTTTCTTCATGGCATACGGGTTAGAGGCTGTCATCCCTCTGGAAATTAGGATCCCGTCGATATGAGTGCAGTGCTTCGAACCAAGCAACAACGACGAAAGATTGAGAATGAATGCGGACCTAATTGAAGAGACCAGAGACAAAGCTCAGATCCGTCTCGCGGCGTACCAGTAAAGGGCTGCTCGATACTACAACTCCCAAGTCCAACCAAAAAACTTCAAGCTTAATGACCTCGTCCTTCGGAAGAGCGAAGTGTCACGCCCTCGTCACACGGGGAAGCTAGTATCAAACTGGGAAGACCCTTACTGGATTCGAAGGGTTTGTAGAATGGGCACCTACGAACTAGAGGACATGGAAAGAAAAACCATTCCCTACACCTGGAACGCGGAGAACCTCCGTAGATTTTATCAGTGAAATGTAAGAGAAAGTAAAAAATCAATAAATATTTGAAGTTTCAATCGCATAAGTTTATTCATATCAAGAAGTAGTACAAAAGCCGGGCACTATTGGCCTCGGGTACAAAAGTGCTAAGTTACTACAGAGAAACCGGGGCCTTGTGGGCCTCGCAATCTCCCCTTTCCCCTGATCGAACATCCCCAGCAGGTCCCTTGACCCCCCCTTTTAGGGTAGGCTGACCCGCACTCCTTGACCATTCCTGGGCCTCAGCCATAATGGCCTCTTCAGCACCTCCTCCGGAAGAAGCAACGCCAGACCCTTCCGAGTCTGCAGCCAAATCGAGACCCGAGAAGCCAACCCCCAGGAAAAGGAATACGACCCTCCTCTTGGCTTCCTCAAAGCCTTCTATGTACTGATTTGTGCCATTCTCCATAAAGAATGCCTCATTCTCTGCAGCTTGACGGTGAACCTTATTCAGCTCCTCTCTAAGAGCATCTTCGGATATAAGCCAATGATCCCTTTCAAAAACTGCCTCAGTCCTCTCCCTCTCCGTCATCTCGAGAGAAATGGTCAGGTCGTGAACAACGTCCTGGGACTCCTGCAATTTGTGCTCAGTCTTGGCCAGACGATCCACCACGTCCAAAGAACGCCGAGAAAGTACACCGCCTAGAACCCCTGCCTAAAAAAAAAAAAAAATGGGGCAAACCTATCAGGAAAAAAGCTAAAAGGCAGAAGACAAATCCAAGGGCAAAGCTGAGAGAAAGTAACCTTCGCGGCTGAGTAAAGAGCCTCGAAAGGCTTTGAGAAAACGTCCACCATATCACGAGGGGGAATCCCTAGCACTAGATGCTCACGGGCCACCATGGGATTAGAAAACACGGAGTCATCTGTCCTCAGAGCCCACCTCGGAGTAAAGAGGGGGGCCATCCCAAGCCCTTCCTAAGGCAAAAGCATCCCAGAAGGAAGCGCGGGTGCGGTTAGGTCGGTCCCTCCTTGAGGAGATGGAGGCCTAGGGGGACTGTCCACCAAAATCGGAACCATGGGCGAAACCTTGGTCATCTTATTCTGCCCCAAACTGCTGGCTTCTGCAGCCCTTTTCGCTTACGGACCATACGCCTAGCCAATGCTGCCATCTCCATATATGGGCAAAAAGGAGAGCGTTAGAAACTTGGGTAAAAAGACAAAAATTTCAACGCACTAATAAATCAGTGGTTACCGTGCTCAATGTGCGGGGAAAGGTTAGGAGGACACAAGTCATGCCTATGGAGTTCTTCATTGTCTCCGAGCATCTTTATATCTAGGGGCACGGCTAGCATCGCCCTCAACGTCTCCTTCTCACGGGTTTGGAGATGTGGCCTTTTAAATTTACCAACACGATCCAAACCCCAGTTAAGAGGGACGTCGTAACTTTCAGCACTCTGAACAAAGAAAAAACCCTCATTCCACTTCTCTATGGAAGAAGGTTTTTCCTTCAGAACACTTTTCCCCTGCCTTGAGCTAACGATGACCCACCTAGTCTGGCTAAGCTGAGCCAATTGGAAATGGGCCTTAAACACACTGATGTTCATCACCCCACCAGTCTCCTAGCAAACGGCAATAAATGCCAGATCAATTGGACTGAGTTGGGCACCAGCTGGCTCAGCGCGATACTGAAGTATCTGAGCACCAAGCAAAGGAATGGATGGAGAGGAAGCCTGAGCCCGACCTTAAGCTGTTGCTCCTAAAAGCAAAACTCGAAAGGCACCTGACTAGACAGGACATCGCATGCCCTCTCTCCACCCTTGGGAGCTCTTATATGGAATTCCATAGGGATCTTATATTTGACCCTCATTTTCACAAGACTGGCCTCCTTCACGGCACTCGGAATGGAATTTTCTTCGAACATCCATTCCTCCCTCTCAGTATCCAGGGCGTCGTCTCTAATAATCAACGACGCACGAACATCCCCCTCTCCAGATGACTCAGCCTCCAAGCCCCCTCTCCCTTCCCCTCTGTACGGAACAAGGGCTCAGCCCTCACCCCGGAGAGCCATCTCCTGAGAAGAGGCTTCCTCGATAGAAGAAGAGCCCATCGCCTCCTCTAACTCCCTAGACAAAGCCCCACTAGTATCACTACCACCGGACATCTCACCTAGAAAGAAAAGACTAGTTTCTGTGGAAGACCTTTAAATACACCGAGTGTTCTCGAACTCCCTAGCTAAGCTAACTCTCAGGATCTCTCAAACTCATAAAGTGAAGACCAAATGAAGAAAGAACCCTCTTATATAAGGGGCAGTAGAATCGAGAAATGTCAATCCGCGCGTCACGCGAAAGGACACGTCTCCTAGCATTCCCGAGGCATCTAGGTGACAGCTGTCATCATAACCTGCCCTTTGCTCTGCCCAATGCATCATTCTCTAGGTAGCCACCACCACCACCATTTAATGCACCTAATGGGTAGAAACCCATGGACCAAGGGTAAAATGTTCTAGAAGGCCCAAAGGAAGAAAGAGGCCCAAGCTCATGATTTATTTGAAGTCCTGAATGCTCGGTCGAATCTCCAAAAATTCTGAGCATATGAGCTGCGTTGCATATGCTTGACATATTTTCTCCAGGAAATTCGAGCCTTGTCAACGCTCGGTCGAATCTCCAAAAAGTCCGAGCGTATGAGCTGCGTTGCATACGCTTGGTGCATTTTCTCCAGGAAATCTGAACCTTGTCAACGCTCAATCGAATCTCCAAAAAGTCTGAGCGTATGAGCTGCGTTGCATACGCTAGGTGCATTTTTTCAGGAAATCCGAGTCTTGTCAACGCTCGGTCGAATCTCCAAAAAAGTCCGAGCGTATGAGCTGCGTTGCATACGCTCGGCGCATTTTCTCCAAGAAATCTGAGCTTTGTCAACGCTCGGTTGAATCTCCAAAAAGTCCGAGCGTATGAGCTGCGTTGCATACACTCGACGCATTTTCTCCAGGAAATCTGAGCCTTGTCAACGCTCGATCGAATCTTCAAAAAATCTGAGCGTATGAGCTGCATTGCATACGCTCGACGCATTTTCTCCAGGAAATCCGAGCCTTGTCAACGCTCTGTCGAATCTCCAAAAAGTCTGAGTGTATGAGCTGCATTGCATACGCTCGATGTATTTTCTATAGGAAATCCGAGCCTTGTCAACACTTGGTAGAATCTCCAAAAAGTCCAAGCGTATGAGCTGCGTTGCATACGCTCGGCGTATTTTCTCCAGGAAATTCGGGCCTTGTCAACGCTCGGTCGAATCTCCAAAAAAGTCCAAGTGTATGAGCTGCGTTGCATACGCTCGACGTATTTTCTCCAGGAAATTCGGGCCTTGTCAACGCTTGGTCGAATCTCCAAAAAAGTCTGAGCGTATGAACTGCGTTGCATACGCTCGGTGCATTTTCTCTAGGAAATCTGAGCCTTGTCAGCGCTCGGTCGAATCTCTAAAAAGTCCGAGCATATGAGCTGCGTTGCATACGCTCGACGCATTTTCTCCAGGAAATCCGAGCCTTGTCAACGCTCGGTCGAATCTCCAAAAAGTCTGAGCGTATGAGCTACGTTGCATACGCTCGGTGCATTTTTCCAAGAAATCTAAGCCTTGTCAACGCTCGATCGAATCTCCAAAAAGTTCGAGCGTATGAGCTGCGTTGCATAGGCTCGACGCATTTTCTCCAGGAAATCCGAGCCTTGTCAACGCTCGGTCGAATCTCCAAAAAGTCCGAGCGTATGAGCTGCGTTGCATATGCTCGGCGCATTTTCTCCAGGAAATCCGAGCCTTGTCAACGCTCGGTCGAATCTCCAAAAAGTTCGAGCGTATCAGTTGCGTTGCATACACTCGGCGCATTTTTCCAAGAAATCTAAGCCTTGTCAACGCTCGGTCGAATCTCCAAAAGTTCGAGCGTATGAGCTGTGTTGCATACACTCGACGCATTTTCTACAAGAAATCCGAGCCTTGTCAACGCTCGGTCGAATCTCCAAAAAGTCCGAGTGTATGAGTTGCGTTGCATACACTCAGCGCATTTTCTCCAGGAAATCCAAGCCTTGTCAACGCTCGGTCGAATCTCCAAAAAGTCCGAGCGAATGAGCTGCGTTACATGCACTCGGCACATTTTCTCCAGGAAATCCGAGCCTTATCAACGCTCGGTCGAATCTCCAAAAAAGTCTGACCGTATGAGTTGCGTTGCATACGCTCAGCGCATTTTCTCCAGGAAATTCGAGCCTTGTCAACGCTAGGTCGAATCTCCAAAAAGTCCGAGCGTATGAGCTGTGTTGCATACGCTCGGCGCATTTTCTCCAGGAAATCCGAGCCTTGTCAATGCTCGGTCGAATCTCCAAAAAGTCCGAGTGTATGAGCTGCGTTGTATACACTCGGTGCATTTTCTCTAGGAAATCCGAGCCTTGTCAGTGCTCGGTCGAATCTCCAAAAAGTCCGAGCGTATGAGCTGCGTTGCATACGCTCGGTGCATTTTCTCCAGTGTAGCTCGAGGTTTCAACCCAAGAGGGGGGGTGAATTGGGTTTTTAATAAACTTTTGCGGAATTTATACAAGTTTATAAAAACTGATAAACAACAAATAATTGATACAAGTAGAAAGCTGTAAATAAAGAGTTTAAGGAAAGAGGATGCAAACACAGTTATAGTGGTTCGGCAATATCGGATTCGTTCCGACCCTACGTCCACTCTCTTCAAGGAACTCCTTGAAGTAATCCACTAAGAAAACTTAGTCGCACAACTTAGCCGGGTGTTGCACAAACCGTACACAAGCAATTTACAGGAATTGCTTAAACCGAAAAATCCCCTTCCTTTCGGAAGTTTCCCCTTCCTCTCGGAAGTAATCCCTTTACAAAGATGGTGTAAAGTAAAAGGTAGAGAGACAACAAATGAAAGCTTATTACAACAGAAATGTCTCTCTTTCAAAGTAAAGCTTGAAGAAATGGCTCAATAAGATTATTTCAAAGCTTTTTGTGTTTCAAGAGTATAAAAACTTGATTATATGAGATCAACTCTTTTTGAATATGTGCTGCTTGTTGTTGAATGCTTTGCTGAGAGGGTTTATATAGCAATCAATTAATATGGCCGTTTTGGACTTTAATTTGAAAAAGATTTACTTTAAAACGTTCAGATTTGGAGTCCAACGGTCATATTTTTGAACTACCAGTCGACTGGGTCGAGATACCAGTCGACTGGGTTCACTTGAAAAATATACGTTTTCAGACCTTCTGGGTATCCAGTCGACTGGTATATATCATCCAGTCGACTGGGGACTTTCTGTCCATTGTGCCAGTCGACTGGGTTGATTCATCCAGTCGACTGGGAAATTACTGGTCAAAGTACCAGTCGACTGGGTTAATTCATCCAGTCGACTGGGTACCTTCTGACCCATATACCAGTCGACTGGTATATGTACCCAGTCGACTGGGTTGTCTTCCAACCCAGTTTTTCTTCTGTTTTTCATTAAAAACATTTTAAAATTAATGGTTTTAGAAAAACCATTTGTGTTTGAGCCATTAAACAAGCTAATACAATGTATGAGTGAGACTTACATTGGTTCTAAACCTTAAGACCTATACTAGATCTTCAGTCTTCACTTGATACTTGATTTGGTTCGAGTTTTTGCACTTTGTTCCTTGGTTGAATGTGTTTGATCCTTAATACAACTTAGTTTAAACATGTTAGTTAAATAACAGTTGTGTTTTGCCATCATTAAAATACGGGCGAGGGTCAACAATCTCCCCCTTTTTGATGATGACAAAACTAATAATGTAAAAACAGTTTTAAAAACTAAGTGTTAAGATTTTACAAAAATTTGGACAGAGTCTCCTCTGTTTTTCGAGAAAAACCACCCTGTAAACAAGCAAACACAGTTTATATTTCTTTCAACCAATCCAGAATTAAACTCAACCAATCAATAAACATTTTTACACAGATATGGAGCAATGCTCCCCCTAAATCTATGCATTGGTTGCGTTTTTACTTAGATTTTCTCGTTACTTAGATTTTCTCGTTTTTCTCATTTTTCTCCCCCGTTTTGACAACAGCAACCAAAGGGGGCAGAACAATTAACAAATAAGCTATGAGACAAACAGATATTTAAAAACAGTTCTAACATATCACAAATAGCTTAAATAAATGCAAGAAATATGGCTTATAGTATTACATCATCATAGAAAAAGTCAATACAAGTAGAGTCTTATAGAGCCATAACTAAGAAAAACAAACATGAGATGTCCGTGCTAAGTGACAAATACTGGAAAAGTGCTAAGAACTGATTAAATGAATGAGACTCATGGTGCGGGAGAGTCCGAGCTGTCACGAAGAAGTTCCCTAATCTCAGCTAGGGAACCCTCGGTGTGCTCTCGATGTAACTCGAAGTCATCCCGTAGGTGGTCTATGAAGGAGCTCAGCCTCTGATAATCGGACTGCATGGACTGAAAACCAGACTCCATCGTCATCTGAAGACTCGCGATAGCTCGTAGGATGTCACCATATCCAGTCTGACCAGTACTCGAGTCACCAATGGGAGGTGCTCGGGTATCTGTCTCCATCTCAGCAGCCGTATCAGCATCCTCATCACTGTCACTCGCATCCTCTCGAATCCTTAGGCGTTTTCCAGCCTTAGGATAGAGAAACCCTTCACGAACAGTACATCCCATCTTCTTTAGAGATGAGATGTTGATGATATCCGTCAATCCGATATCCTGAGCCTCGGAGGCAGGCAAAGGTACCCGGAAGTGCTGGAGGATGAGTGTAATGAGCATCCCATAAGGAAGACACCCGGAGTCGTTTGCTTCACCGTTTATCATGTTGGCGAGCAGCAGAGGATATATATTGAAGTGGTGCCCAGATTTTAGGCACCAAATCAATACCGTATCTATTTTAGATAGATACCCTCGACTCCCGAGTCTCGGGTGGATGGTCCAACTGACAATCAATTGAAACATTTTTGAGTCGAGGGGCAAGTCACTACATGTGTGAAATGTAGTGGGTTTGTACACATAGTTAGGGTCGCCCCTGACTATCCGACAGGCCTCCTCAACTTCAAAGTTGTCTGGCCATCCATCCAGACTCCATTGAACCCCCCTTATAGGGATTCTCAGAATGCTCATCAAGAGGTCAGTGTTGACCTCAAACTCCACACCGCTAACTCTGGTTCTGAATCTCAGAGCCAGAGGACTGGGTTTCACCAAGTTAGCATAGAACTGGTGAATCAGTCGCGGGTAATATTTTTCATGAATACTGACCAGTGGGGTCAGATTTATTGCCTCAAAGGCTGGTAGAATATCGAAATTACCATGACGAATGGAGTCGAAATCAACGACTCTACCCGTCATGATTTTCTTGTGACGGATTATAGAGTTATACCTCTTATGAGCAGCTGGGCTGAAAAACAGAGCCTGCTCCAACTCTGTTCTGGGCTCCTTGCTGGATGACCCTGCTACTCCCTTCCCTTTTGATTCCGAAGCCGAAGGTTTTGAAGACCTAGGCTTTTTGGGCGCATTAGGTCCACTTGTTGTGAGTTTTATACGGATTTTGTCACTCATTTTCGAGAATTTTGAAGTTTTTGGAAAAAGGAAATTTGGTAAAAATGAGAGATTTTAACCGTAGAAAGTTAAAAATCTCTTTAGGAATGAGTAGATCGGTGTGTTTAGAAGGGATTTGGATGGTTTTTAGATCAAAAAGATGAATTTTTCTAGAGAGAGAAAGCTTGGGCTCTTTGAAAATGGCGTAAAGAGTGCGAAAATGAACAGTCCCTTTTATAAAATCGCGATACCAGTCGACTGGGTAAACTTACCAGTCGACTGGGCCCCTTTGAAAAGATGAACAGTTCTCTTACCAGTCGACTGGGTAAACGTACCAGTCGACTGGATTAACTGACAGTGAGATACCAGTCTACTGGGCTATCGTTACCAGTCGACTGGAGGTTCATAAAAATGAAAAAAATTTGGCTCCCAGCAGGATTTGATCTTATAGACGACTGGAGAAGACTTACCAGTCGTCTGGAGTTTTTGGCAGAGAGTTACCAGTCGACTGGGTTAAAATTACCAGTCGACTGGACAATCAGGCAGTGACTTACCAGTCGACTGGAGCACATTTACCAGTCGACTGGACCATTAGTAAAATTTCCAGTCTTGAATTTATAGCACGAATTTGTTTATCTATGACATTTTTGAGTGAAGGGAATAATTTAAACATGGATTAATACTCTATCACTCAATGTCAAACTTGCAAATGATGAAATGTGAGATGCAATCAAACATTCAATTTATCAAAATCAAGCAATCCCATCAACTTTCTTATTTTGCAAAAACTAGCTTCACTTAAGGGTTTTGTAAGAATATCAGCTATTTGATCTTCTGAAGGTATAAATTCTAATCTTATATCACCTTTTTGAGCATGGTCTCTTAAGAAATGATGTCTAATCTCTATATGCTTGGTTCTAGAGTGCTGAATAGGATTTTTGGTTAGGTTGATGGCACTAGTATTATCACAAAATATAGGAATATTTTTGAGACTCATGCCATAGTCTTCTAGTTGTTGTTTCATCCATAGTACTTGGGCACAACAACTGCCAGCTGCTACATATTCCGCCTCAGCGGTTGATAGTGCAACTGAATTCTGTTTCTTGGAGAACCAAGAAGTTAACATAGCACCTAAGAATTGGCATGTTCCACTTGTGCTTTTTCTATCTAACCTACATCCAGCAAAATCAGCATCCGAATATCCTACTAGCTCAAAAGATGATTCTCTAGAATACCATAATCCTATGGTCTGGGTCCCTTGTAGATATCTAAGGATTCTTTTTACTGCAACTACATGTGATTCCTTAGGATTAGATTGAAATCTAGCGCACATGCATACACTGAACATTATATCAGGTCTACTTGCAGTCAAGTACAGTAAAGCACCTATCATGCTTCTATAATATTTAGAATCTGCATTTTTACCTCCTTCATCAAGATCAAGTTTGGTGGTTGTGCTCATAGGTGTTCCAATTGGTTTTGAGCTTTCCATCCCGAACCTCTTTAGTAGATCTTTGACGTACTTTTGTTGATTGATGAAGATACCTCCTTTTAGTTGCTTGATTTGCAGTCCAAGGAAGTAGGTAAGTTCTCCCATCATGCTCATTTCAAATTCACCTTGCATGCACTTTGCAAACTCTTGACACATAGATTCATTAGTAGCACCAAATATAATATCATCAACATATATTTGAACTATCAAAGTGTCATTTTTGTGAGTTTTTGTGAAGAGAGTTGTATCTATTTTTCCTCTTACAAAATCATTATCAATCAAAAATTTGCTTAGTCTTTCGTACCATGCCCTTGGAGCTTGCTTCAGCCCATATAAAGCCTTAGAAAGCTTGTAGACATGATTTGGAAGACTAGGGTTTTCAAAACCAAGAGGTTGTTCAACATAAACCTCTTCTTCTATAAAGCCATTTAAAAAGGCACTTTTCACATCCATTTGAAATAGCTTGAATTTATTAAAGCATGCAAAGGCTAATAACATTCGAATAGCTTCTAATCTAGCTACGGGAGCATAGGTTTCATCAAAATCTATTCCTTCCTCTTGGTTATATCCCTTAGCAACTAGTCTAGCCTTATTTCTAGTTACTATACCATTTTCATCCATTTTATTTCTATATACCCATTTAGTTCCAATAATTGAATGATCTTTAGGTCTTGGAACTAGTTCCCAAACATTGTTTCTCTCAAATTGATTTATCTCTTCCTGCATTGCAATTATCCAATCATTATCTTTTTCAGCTTCTATAAATGTCTTAGGTTCTACTTGAGACAAATAAGCTACAAAATTACAAATATTTCTAATGGAAGAGCGAGTTCTTACCCCTTGTGAAGGATCACCAATTACTTGATCAATTGGATGATGATTTACATACCTCCAATCCTTGGGTAGATTTTCCTCTTGTTGACTTGAGGATGGTTGGTCCAAATTTGGAGTTGCCATCCCTTCATTTGTTTGAGAAGAACTCACTTTTGGGTCAACAATGGGAGTAGAAGTTTCCATTCTTGGAATAAAATCTGCATCATCTTTAAAGGAAACTTCTCCACTACTCATTGGGTTAGATTCATCAATAGTTACATGCACAGATTCTTCTACTACTAGAGTTCTCTTATTGAAAACTCTATAAGCCTTACTAGTAGTAGAATATCCTAAAAATATCCCTTCATCGGTCTTGGAATCAAATTTACCCAAGTTAGTTTTATTGTTATTTAAGATGAAGCACTTACTACCAAAGGCACGAAAATAGGAAATATTTGGCTTTCTCCCTTTCCATAGTTCATAAGGAGTTTTATCAAGCAGGGGCCTTATCAAAATTCTATTTAAAATATAGCAAGAAGTATTCACGGCTTCAGCCCAAAAATATTTTGGTAAATTATTTTCACAAAGCATTGTTCTTGAAAATTCTTCTAGAACTCTATTTTTCCTCTCAACAACTCCATTTTGTTGAGGAGTTCTAGGAGCTGAAAAGTTGTGATTAATTCCATTTTCATCACAAAATTTTGAAAAGCTTTGATTTTCAAATTCTTTGCCATGATCACTTCTTATGCTTGAAATACAAATTCCTTTTTCATTTTGTACCTTTTTGCAAAACTTTTCAAATCCTTTGAAAGCTTCATCCTTATAAGCAATAAAAATAACAAAGGTATATCTTGAATAGTCATCAACAATAACAAGAGCATATTGATGGCCACCTAGACTAATGGTACTAATTGGACCAAATAAGTCCATATGCAAAAGTTCCAAAGGTCTAGTAGTTGAGACAACATTTTTTGCTTTGAAAGATATCCTTGATTGTTTTCCCATTTGACAAGCATTGCAAATTTTGTTTTTCTCAAAATTGATTTTAGGAAGACCAATAATTAAATCTTTTCTTGAAACAATTTTTAGCAAGTTCATATTTACATGACCAAGCCTTCTATGCCATAGCCATTGATTTTCACTAAAAGCAGGAAAACATTTTTCATGTAAGGATTTCAAATCAACTATATAGACATTTTCATGTCTATGGCCAATGAATTTGATCTTGTTGCTCTTGATGTCTATAACTAGACAATGAGAGGTTTCAAATGTGACTTTATATCCTTTGTCACATAATTGACTAATGCTAAGTAAATTTGGCTTTAAGCCTTGTACTAGCAATACATTATCTAAAGTTGAGAAATCATTACCGACTTTTCCATGCCCGATGATCTTTATTTTAGTATTGTCTCCAATGGTCACAAGTCCACCATCTCTTAGAGTTAGCTCATTGAATACGCTTTTATCACCGGTCATATGCTTCGAGCAACCGCTATCAAGGTACCAACAGTTACCTTTCTCCTTGGTATGAAGGCAAATCTACATCACACAAGGATATACGATAGCATTTTTAGGTACCCAAAATTTCTTGGGTCCTTTGGGGTTAGTCCTTGAAAATACGGTTCCTTTTGGGACCCATACTTTCTTAACAATATATGGTGCTCTATGAACATGTTGATGATGCACATACCTAGCATTATAGTCATAGTAATTTCTAGGAAATTTTACATGTGCATTCCTATAATCCTTAGGATGATAGTTCCTAGGATACATGATTCTACGGTAAGGGGTATGAAAATGCATGTCATTTCCAGAAAATGAACGATGATGCATTCTAGGATACATGCTAGCATATGTATGCAAGTTATTTCTAGAATAGCCATGATGGTGATTCCTAGGATGAGCAGAATACATTCTTTGATTATACACATTGTTCCTAGAATGAGCATGATGATTATTTCTAGGATGTGTATGAGCATTTCTAGAATGAGCATACAAATAAGCATGAGTATTTTTAGGATGCTTCAATTTAGTATGATCATTTAAGTTTCTAGAGTTCCTCGGATTTATTAAGGGAGTGCTTTTAACAAGGTTAGGAGCTTTCGAAGTAGAAGCTCCATCTACACAAGAGGCTTTCATGAATAAGCTCTCTTTTGTTTTTTGTTTTCCCAATGGAGAATATCCTACACCAGATTTTCCTCCACTTAATCTTTGGGAAGAAAGCACTTCATCAAGTTTTTCTTTACCAAGCATAAGTCTAGATACAGTGCTGTTTAATTCAGAAATTTTATTTTTCAAATTCTCATTTTCATCTTTAAGAAAATCTTGAGACGAATTATACAGTAAAGATGATAATTTTTCTTTTTCTTCTCTAAGAACTATCATTTCCTTAGAAAGAGATGATACTTCTTTCTTAAGAACAGAATTTCTAGAATCAAATTTCTTTAATTCTTCATGCATTTCATTTATGACTTCTAGTAATTCTTCACTACTAGTAACAATATTATTTTTTGAAGAGGGAGAAGATGTTACCTCACTTTCATCATCGATTGCCATTAAACAGAGGTTGGCAATCTCTTCGTATCCAATTTCTTTGTCTGATGACTCATCTTCTTCGTCATCGCTCCAGGTAGTTGCTACCATAGCTTTCTTCTTGAAGCCCTTGTATGGTTTGCTTGAAACTGGACAGTCAGCTTTTATATGTCCTGGCTTCTTGCAGCCATAGCACATAAGTGGTTCCCTTTTTGAGGTGGGATCCTTTGAGTAAGGTTTCTTGCTTTTCTTCAAGAACCTATGGAATCGTCTGGTGATTAAAGCCATTTCACCATCCTCTTCACTGCTCTCTGCTTCTTGTTCTAATTCCTTTTCTTTGTTGCTCGTAGAAGCTTTGAGAGCAATTTGCTTCTTCTTCTTCTCATCATCATTGACGATGGGAGTCATTTCTTCCATCTCGTATGTCAATAATGACCCAAGCAGCGTCTCAACATCAAGCTTGTCAAGATTTTTGGCCTCTTGAATGGCTGTCCTCTTTGGTTTCCATTCTGGAGGTAGAGATCTTAAGATTTTTCTGGTTAGTTCAACTTCCTCAATATTCTTGCCAAGCAATTTTAAACTATTTATAATAGTAGTAAATCGTGAGTGCATTTCAGAAATGGTTTCATTAGGAGACATCTTAAAAGATTCATATTCAGAAATTAGCATGTAAATTTTAGACTTTTTTACTTCACTTGTTCCTTCATATGTGACTTGCAATTTGTCCCATATTTCTTTAGCAGAAACGCATGCAGATATTTTGTTATATTCAGAAATATCTAAAGCACAATGTAGCATGCTTGTTGCTCTGCTATTGAGAGACATTGTTCTACAATCCTCGTCAGTAAACTCAGTTTTGAGTTTAGGCATTGTATGAAGAGTCTCTCCAATAACTATTTCTTTTGAGGGAATTTTAGGTCCCTCTTCTATAATTCTCCATAGATTGTAATCTTGTCCTTCGACGAAGATTTTCATTCTATTTTTCCAGTAGTTATAATTTGATCCATTGAACAATGGAGGTCTAGTATAAGAGTGTCCCTCAGAGTAGCTATTTGCTGCCATTGGATCAACTCTAGGAATTTAAGCCTTATAAAGAGAACGAGGCTCTGATACCAATTGTAGCTCGAGGTTTCAACCCAAGAGGGGGGGTGAATTGGGTTTTTAATAAACTTTTGCGGAATTTATACAAGTTTATAAAAACTGATAAGCAACAAATAATTGATACAAGTAGAAAGCTGTAAATAAAGAGTTTAAGGAAAGAGGATGCAAACACAGTTATAGTGGTTCGGCAATATCGGATTCGTTCCGACCCTACGTCCACTCTCTTCAAGGAACTCCTTGAAGTAATCCACTAAGAAAACTTAGTCGCACAACTTAGCCGGGTGTTGCACAAACCGTACACAAGCAATTTACAGGAATTGCTTAAACCGAAAAATCCCCTTCCTTTCGGAAGTTTCCCCTTCCTCTCGGAAGTAATCCCTTTACAAAGATGGTGTAAAGTAAAAGGTAGAGAGACAACAAATGAAAGCTTATTACAACAGAAATGTCTCTCTTTCAAAGTAAAGCTTGAAGAAATGGCTCAATAAGATTATTTCAAAGCTTTTTGTGTTTCAAGAGTATAAAAACTTGATTATATGAGATCAACTCTTTTTGAATATGTGCTGCTTGTTGTTGAATGCTTTGCTGAGAGGGTTTATATAGCAATCAATTAATATGGCCGTTTTGGACTTTAATTTGAAAAAGATTTACTTTAAAACGTTCAGATTTGGAGTCCAACGGTCATATTTTTGAACTACCAGTCGACTGGGTCGAGATACCAGTCGACTGGGTTCACTTGAAAAATATACGTTTTCAGACCTTCTGGGTATCCAGTCGACTGGTATATATCATCCAGTCGACTGGGGACTTTCTGTCCATTGTGCCAGTCGACTGGGTTGATTCATCCAGTCGACTGGGAAATTACTGGTCAAAGTACCAGTCGACTGGGTTAATTCATCCAGTCGACTGGGTACCTTCTGACCCATATACCAGTCGACTGGTATATGTACCCAGTCGACTGGGTTGTCTTCCAACCCAGTTTTTCTTCTGTTTTTCATTAAAAACATTTTAAAATTAATGGTTTTAGAAAAACCATTTGTGTTTGAGCCATTAAACAAGCTAATACAATGTATGAGTGAGACTTACATTGGTTCTAAACCTTAAGACCTATACTAGATCTTCAGTCTTCACTTGATACTTGATTTGGTTCGAGTTTTTGCACTTTGTTCCTTGGTTGAATGTGTTTGATCCTTAATACAACTTAGTTTAAACATGTTAGTTAAATAACAGTTGTGTTTTGCCATCATTAAAATACGGGCGAGGGTCAACATCCAGGAAATCCGAGCCTTGTCAACGCTCAATCGAATCTCCAAAAAGTCCGAGCGTATGAACTGCGTTGCATACGCTTGGCGCATTTTCTCCAAAAATCCGAGCCTTGTTTATCGCTCGGTCTGAATCTCCAGAAAGTCTGAGCATGTGAGCAACATTGCACATGTTCGATGGTTTCTCCGAAGCCCGAGCTTAACTTTGCAAAGACCCTGCCAAAGGCTACTCCAAATACAGGGGCTTTGGACCCCCCATCTCAACTCGCATAATTTGTCATTGATTCATACAAGTGTAGAAGGTAAGGATATTATATGAAGACAATGAGTAAAAGAAAAGACATTTTATTAATTCAAAGGATTACAACTAATGACCTCGAAGTACAAGTAAAAGAGGACCCTAACGGCCTCGAAGTACAAGTAAAAGGATAGCGGCCCTAGGAAAAGAAGGGGCTGCCGCCGCCTCCTTATCTTGTTGCCACCAGAGGGACGACTGCGCCTTACTCTCAACTTCTAAGGACCAAGAGCAAGCCCCCCCTCTTCTTCTTCGGTTCCTATAAGCTCAGGGGGTAGGGGAGCCGACCAACGAGAGAAGACCCCACCATCGAGAGACACAGCCCCCCTAACAAAATCAGTGGTCTTCTTCCAAGGCTGGCCGCACTCCGCATTTTCCTCAGTTCCAGGGAACCAAGGAACTTTTGGCGCAATGAACCCTCCCAGATCCACTCGGAATCTAGAAGAGGTTCTTGCCTCTACTTGGAATCTGAAAGAGGTCCTGACCCTCGTTTGAAATCAGGGAGAAGACCATGGTCGTTGAACCACGATCCTCCTCTAAAGTAGCCTCGTCTTCCTTTTTGGCTTCCACAAAACCCTCAAGAGACTGATGACTCATCTCCCTCTCTGAGATCATTACCCTCAGTATTACCCAAACCAGTGTTTCCACTACCAGAAAGTGATATCTCCCTCTCAAGCTCTTCAGGAACTAAACTCATTTCTGCTTAAAATAAAAGGTGTCAGAGATCCATATTTATAAGAGGGGAAAACAAGCTCAGCGAAGAGGAATAAATGCAAAAAGTGGAAAAAAAGGGAACTCTTCGTATCTCTAGGTGACCTTTCGCCTCTCGAGAGTGACGCTCCGATTGCCAAGAACAACCACCCAAACGCGTAACTGCTCTGATGGTTCCAAGATGTCCTTTCACTCTCCCAAGCAGTAATGGCCCAGCTCCCACGCACGTTCTGGGTTCAGTTAAAAGTCCGTCCCAACAAAATACTTCCTTAAACGCATAAATGTACTCAAGGAAGTGGGGGGCCTGTGATTAATTTGCCTTTATTATTCCTTTGATAACAACTTATTTAGTTAAGTGATTAATTTGCCTTTGTCGTTCCTTTTAATTTTTTCTTCTCACCTTTCCCTTTGATAACAACTTATTTAGATGCCTCTTTGAAAGCGAAATTTATAGAAATTATAGGAAATTGAGTGAAAGTCATATGTACTTAGAGAAATAATTATTGGAGAATTTTTAAAGTATAAAGTTAGTGCAGTAGACTGGATGTCGATTGAGTAGTGCTCCAATCGATTGGACGAATACAACCTTCAAATGGAAAATGAGGCAAAAAGAATTCATGATGAGGCCAATCGATTGAACGCGTGTGAAACTTGAAAATAAGGAAGCCCAATTGATTAGAGGATATGTTCAGTCGATTGGACCTTTGAGTTTCTAGTTTAAATATTGATAGTTGAGTAATCAAAATGGTTTGGTTGATTATCCAAAAGGTGTGTCTGTCTGAAAATAGATAAAAAATCTTTGTATTTAAAAGATTGTAATTGCCATAAACAAGAAGAAAAATAATAACAGAACAAGATATTATCCTACGTATTTTTCTTTAGGGAAAACTATGTTCTCACCTTTGAGATTTGTTAAATGTTTCAATTAATCCATGAGATTTTAATTATTTAGATCAACTTTTTAAGTTTTGACATTGCATCAATTAACCCCTAGGAAATACAGGTTAGTGAGTCCATGATTGATGCAATGCCAAAACGTTAAGTGTCGATCTAAGTAAATTAAAAACTTATAAGTTAATTGGAACATTAGACAAACTTCAAAGGTTAGAACATAGTTTTCCCTTTTCTTTAGTGGGGTCGTGACCCCACCAGCATTTTAATTTTTTTTATAAAAAATTTAGTATTATATATATATATATATATATATATTTGGCCCCCTCAATGATGTCTGACAGTCATCTTTGTCATTAAAAAACTTTTTGGGTTTAGTATAGAAATTATGTTTTTCGTATTTCAGGGCTTGAGTTGGGAATAATTATGAACTAACAATGACAAAATAATTTATTTGGTGATTGTTTTTTTTTTTTTGTTTTTTATTTGGTTAAAAAATGAATTATGTTTTTTTGTGAGTCATGAGTTTGATAGAATTGATGAGGCTAAATAATTAATTGCTACCCTATATGTTATAAAACAATTTAAATTAAAGTGAATTAAAATAAAAGTAAAATAATATATAAGCTACAAAACAGGAAAAAAAAAAATGGTTTTTAGGTCAAACTAGAAAAAGTTTGGCCAAGAAAAAAGTTCTTAATATTTCTAGTTTGGCCATGAAAAAAGTTCTTAATATCTGATTGCACTACTTGTTTATTGCAAAAACTGCATACACATTCTCAAAAAAATCTATCATAACCGATAAATGCTCTTTGGATTGATTTTATTTTGTGCTAAACACAGTCAATTATTAAGATTAATTGTATCTTAGAAACTATTTGCAGAACCTCTATGCACACTAATCTATTTATGGTGGGTAAATAAGTCTTAAATAAAGTGGTATTTGCTACGCTGAAGTCATTTCCTTTTTCATATAATCATTTTGCCATTTATAACCAAATTGTTTTAACAATAATAGTAATGATTATTCATTAAAAAAAAAGAAAAGAAACAAGGGGTTTGAAAATTGGAAGTTAGAAAAGTTCTACGTCCTTAGGAGAGGTTTTGCTTTTGAATTTTGATGAAATTGTTTACGTCTGGTAAAAGAGAAGACATGAGGCCAACATTAAGAAACGTGCAATCAACTAAAATCCACAACCAAAGCTTATCTAATCTCACATGAACGTATACACGTGCAAAAGGAGTACAGGGTTCTGTCCCGCTGAGCTGTTTATATTCTCTAACCAAAGCAAATTAGTGAATGTTTACTCTCATATATATGTTGCATCTCTCTCAGCACTTAGACAAATGTTTGTAAAAGTAATCTGCATTTCTTTCCAAGAAATTAAAATGTATTCCTTGTGTATGTATATCCATTTAGTTCGAATGTATTTAGTTTAACAGAGATTGTTGTAACAAGATCGATAAAGATAATCAAATTGAAATAGTGAAAGTAATAAAAATAATCATACAAAAAATACAAGATATAAAATTTACGTGGTTCGATTTGTTAGCTTTATTTTCACGAACGAGAGTAAATAGATTTACTACCTTAACAAACGTCTTACAAAACGATTAATTCTTTTTCTTTTTTTTTAAAATCGCTCGAAAATATTTGAAACGAAAACACTCTTCTGAAAACTTAGATTAATTTCAGGTTTTGTAATTTGTTGCATTTCTTTCCAAGTGATTCCAAAAAACAAGTTGGTGTACATGCTTTGGATAAAGTTAAGTAGGGTTAAATTTATTGGGAAGCTAAATCTCGAAGGAGAAAATTAAAATTGAAGTTGAAACATCTTTTAACTTTCCAAATTTCCTCTTATCTCCAGAGTTTATTAATTTAATAATCTGCACAAAAAGTCATTTTGGTGGCAATTCAAGCCTTTCATCCTTGAGCTTGTTTGTTAATAAGCATTGAGCACACCTCTTATTACAAGAGCAAGAACATTAATATAATAGTAGTACTGACAAATACTTTGTAGCTTTATATTTGCAGTTGGCAAGCTTGGTCATGAAGAAAGTTTAAAGGGAGAAGACAGAAGATTTTCGGTGGTAACAGACAAAGGCTAAAAGATGGAGTATAGGTTTGTTCCGTAAGTGTTGCTCTTTCTCTTGCTGCAATGCCTATTGGATGCAAATTCAGATCAACTTTTGTGTACATCTTCAGCACATTTCTCTCCTGACTGCTTGTCTCTATCTTACTTTTCTGTCCAAAAGCAATATGCTAATGAGCGCTCCGGTATAAACAGCAAAACATATATTGTTTTTGGAACTCTGTTAATGATTTTTTGAAACTCTATTGGTAATACGGAGAGAATCAAAATAAAATTCTCATTTTGCATCTACTTAACATGATTTTATTGGCTGAAAAATTGTATGAATTGATGTCCATTCTTGTTGTTTGTATTAGATTACTTCATGCTAATCGAAAACATAGAGAATAAAAGACAGTTAAAGAAAATTACAGGTATAGGCCTGTCAAGAGACTAGCATGCCTCGTGGTAAGAGCCGCCCCCATTTGCACTTAGGATGGTAACATGACTGGTTTGGATCGAGTACCTCGTCACTTGCCACCTGCACTCGTGAAAAAATTATTTACTCGTACCCGCCCCCGCCCCCGCCCCCACCCTCACTGGTTATGGATATCCTTCCTCCATCTCCACCACCATCACGGGTATGGGTATCCGTCAGAAAATTCACACCCACAAACTCAAATTTTCTTATGAAAAACTTGATAAAAATAAAATAAATTTATAAGAAAAAATTTTAATTTTCATATGATAATGTATATAATTTCGGCCAACTTTTCAATACAAATCTATATAATAAATAAACGGGTATCCATCGGATTGGATACCATTTCATCTGCATCCACATTTGGATTCGATAGGTATTGTAATATTTCATCTGCATCGGACCCATCCAAAAAAAATAACCTCTAAACCTGATCCATTAAGATTGAGTTTTGTGGGTACTCCGCAGTTATTGATAAAATTGCCATCCCTACGAGCACTCGTTTGTGTTAGACCCTAACTACACTGCCTCCTCTTTCCACCATCTAGAATTTCAAAATTTATTAACCCAATAAAGCCCCACTAACCATAACCCATGAGCACTCCTTTGTGTTAGACCCTAACTACACTGCCTCCTCTTTTCACCCTTTAGAATTTCAAAATTTATTAACCCAATAAAGCCCCGCTAACCATAAGAGCCAGTAAACCTTTACCTACCTATATTCTGCACATCTCTTTCTGAATTCTGATCAGTTTTTTTTCACTTTATTCTCTCCAAAGCTGATTCATTATAGTCGCTTAGCTTTGGGGTTTTCGATCTTTTTCATTCTCAGTCAAAATACAGCAAGGCATTTGATGACTTCCACCTAAAGATATCTTTAGTAGAAGTTGCTAGAGTGGGGCATGCTCCCATTTCCATTTTCCAGGCTTTGCCTTATGGACCTTTTTTCTGGTCACATGACAATGACAGGAGACTTTAGGGTAGTCACTGAGAAGTTTCAAGTCACAAAAAGTGGGCAACCATTAAGAAATTTTAATATATCTGTGTAGTCTTCCAAGTTCCAAATCAAATGGAAAGAGAGATGACTGGATCAGTTATATACTCCATGTAGTATTAAGCAATCATGCTTCTCCTATTGCCCAAGTATAAAGATTAATAACCATCCAAATTGTCCAACATTTTTACTTATTCGTGGACTTAACAAATGAGAGTCCATAATTCCTGTTTTCACTTCTATCCGAATTTACCTTTTATCACTTGAGCTTTTCAAAATTACTACTCGAGCATCATAACTGTACGGATGAATAAAGGCAATGGACAATTTGGATGGGGCACCTATGAACGCTCATTACCCAACCATTCTTTCGAGGCTGAGGAGCATTTGTCTGGCTGCAACTTGTGGTCTAATCTGCTGGAAGGGCCTACTTTCTGAGGCTAAATTAACTTCCATCCATGTCATTTCGACCTGTATTGAAGAAAAAAGGAAGACAGTTCAAAGACCTGTATAGTAAAGAACATTCATTGGCTTCTTGGCCTAGCAGCAATGAAAATCATAGTAACAGAACACAGATTAGGCCCTTGTTGATTCAATGCATGTAGCCACAGCTCCTTCACCTTCTTAATAATTCTTCATCCTTCAACCAAATTCAAATCAAAGTTCCATTGAAGATGATATCTGATAACTGGTTTACATGTTTTGATATTCACTATACTTAATATTAACTTCTGGAAATCAAAAATAGACAGATCATTTAACATCATAACCTTTTTTATCATTACAAATGAGGGGGTTGGAGTTCGAACCCTTGACCTTAGACAGGGGAAGGTGTCCCTTCACCACTGCGGCAGGGAGAACCACTTAACATCATAATGCATGTAACTTGCAACCGCTGCTCTGATAAGAAGCTAATGAACAAACCAAATCAAACATCAAATAAACTCATGAGTGATAGATGGTAGGGTGCACACTCCAGAACTAGCAAAACCAACAGCTTAGATAAATTAATATCTCACTGACAAAACAAAATGTTTTATTATCACAAGTAACTCACATATGAAAAAAATAATAATAAATTAAAACTAATACATTACCCTTGTAAAACAAAACACTACCATATCTCACATTTTACTCACCAGAACTAAAAACCAATCAAGACATGTAATACTTGTAGTTGTAGCTAGCAGAACGAACAAGAGAAACTTTCAAAATCCTCACTTAAATAAAACGAAGTGCACTGTCATTACCTTCTATGTACACCTGATCATCATCAGAAAGATAAGCCCATGATGAACACCAGAACAACTAATGCATATGCGAACCAGAATCAGCAGAACAAATCACTCTGTGGAAGTAACTTTTTTCATCATGTTTATCTAGCTTTTTCATCACCTTTTACTTCGGTCTTGAGGGTTTTCGAGTTTGGAGATTTCCCAATGATAGCCTTTTTCACCTTAACAAAGGACTGTTTTACCTTTGATATTATGTTCCCAGATGATTTTTGTGAAGGTTTAACTGAAACCTCCTGCACAGGCAGATCTCGAGATGTTTTTGTGTCGTCACCATCTTTGGAGGACTCCTGAATTGGAGGATCAGATTTCGTCTCATCAACAACTGCCTTTGCACTCTCAGCTTTCACAGTATCCTGTTCCTTGACATTAAGCTGAGAATCTTTGGGTTCTCGTAGGGAATCATCAGCACTGGCTTCGGTTACCTTTCCCTCCGCATCATTTACTTTCTTAGTCTCAACTAAAGTGGCAATATCCTCTTTGACATTCTCCTCTTTCTCCTTGACCTGCTCCAGATCTCTGGTACCCTGCTCTGCTTCAGAAGCTTCTTTAGCAACTTCTTCAACACCATTTAATCTACTCACATCCTCAGTTTTGGTTGTTTCACCTTGATTTGGTTCTTCAATTTTTAAATTCTTCCCTTCACTCTCTTCTTTAACTTTAACATCCTGTTGTTTTTGCTCCTCTTCAACCTTCCCTACCACCAAGGTTTCCTCTTTCAATGTCCCTTCAGTCATATCAACTGTGCCCGCATTCTTATTTATATCCTCAGCAATTAACTCTTTTACATCAGATAACAAAGAATCTTTCTCTACTTCTTTCTGAATAGCATGAGCTTCCTCATTGGCAGACACAGGGCTTTCGATTGCCACAGGTTCTTTGGCTGCAGTGATTTCCTCTTCCTTCAGGGACACACTACCATTGCACTCATCAGCTTCTATCTCTTCACCTTTCATTATTTCACCCTCCACATTTTCATTATGTTTGTCCTCATTCTTTTCCGCAACCTCAAAAATTTGCGACTGTTCTTCAGGTTTATTCTCAACATCATTTACTGATTCAAGCTTTTCTACTGTCTTAAACTCTGCTTCAGAAATTTTTTTAGGCTGATCCATTGTTTCTGCCTGTGGACCTCTGGCAGGAAAAACTTCCAAGTGTTCCACTGATTGATCAGCTGCTTCAGATAATAGGTTGGGCTCAAGAGTTTCTTGCTTTTCCACTGGCTGATTTTCAACTGGTTCAGTTGCTGGTTGCTCCAATGGTTCATTTTCGACTACTCCCGTAGATGGTATGTCCTCTGTCTCGTTTTCAGCATTTTCAACTGCTGGTTTGCCCTCTGGTGCATTTTCAACTGGTTCAAGTTGTTTCTCCTCAGGTACTTTTTCAAATGCTTCAGTTGCTGGTTTCTCCTCTTGTACTTTTTGAACAGTGTCAGTTGTTGGTTTCTCCTCTGGTACTTTCTCAATGGCATCAGTTGCTGGTTTCTCCTCTGATACTTTCTCAATGGTATCAGTTGCTGGTGTATCCTCTGGTACTTTTTCAACTGTTTTAATTACTTGTTTATCCGCATCTTCACCTGTTGAATCTAGAGTGGAAGATGCTTCATGTTCTGGAACAGAAATTTCTACTGCTTTTGAACTAGCTTCAACAGGAACATCTTTAACAGCAGCATCATCGACCTTTTCTACCTCAAGAACTTTAGGATGCTCAGTCTCCTTACTAGATGGTGTTTCTTCTAATTTAGTGATAGCAATTTCCATATCTGAAGAGTTCTCTGCTTTGGCTTTTTCAGTTTCATCCTTTTCTTCACTGTCCTTTGATGGAGGAATGTCCTCCTGTTTTCTCATTTCTATTTCTTCATTAACCTTCTCAACTGGCTGCAATAATCAAAGGAAAAAAAATGAGCTCAAGATAAAATGAGCTACAAAGGCAATCTGTTTCCGATCAGAAGAACAAATTTGTCCAATGAACTGCAAGTCAATTGCATCAATTAACATGAAATTTAAGAAAAGAAAAAACAAAGAAATTATGAATCTCACAAAGTTCTCCACTGCCACGTTCTGAAAATATTTTACTTTTGATGCTACTGCTACGTTGGTGGTTAAAAGAAAAAGGAACACACAGATGAAAATATAAGGCTTGCATCAAAGATATTCATTCCTCCCCTCCCCCCCTCTGTGTTTAGGGCAAGGAGTAGAAATTGCAATTCGGCAGGCAATTATGCAAGCTTTTCTATAACATGAAATAAATAAAACATTTACACCAAGCCAATTGCTCAGTGAGTGGCTTTCCTAAACTTCAGCTAAACAGAAAGGAAACATTAAATTCCTGCATGTTAAGTATTGAATACTTATGGAATCGCATAGATTTAGTGTCAAGTTTGATTGTACACTAGGGACGAGACTTTTCAAAGCCAGTGTATGATTTAAACTCCCATCGCACAAAGTAAATAACTATTAACTACAAACAGGAGGGTAATGATATGGGCACAAGACACATGATTTCCAAAACACAGGACAACAGTAAAGATAGTGTCTGAGAAGGATATGCATGAAACACCATGTGCATGTGTAAGAACAACAGAGATTCATCATCACCGCAACGATGCAAAAATGCAATTAAGTCAACATGAACAATATGGCAAGTTCCATTAGCTACTATGTACAAGAAACTGAGGAAAGCATGGAACAAGGAAGCTGTCAGAAGCAGGGCCAGGGCTATGATTTTTTGAGTGGAAATTTGAATAAAAAACTTCCTTATTAATGCTTCGAGAGGAGCTGCTCATCACTTAGATTTCAATTACAAGGCTAACATTGAATAACAGTATAAACTAAACAAATCTCACTTACAAGGAGGTGGAGACTAGAAGAGTTGTTATGAACAAGAGAGTAGAGGCCTCTTCTGTTTTGCAATGAGGAAAACAACTAATTAAGAGCTTGCCAATTCGATCTCTGTATTTTACTTTCTACTGAGCCCCAAACAAAGCCTAAACGTTGAAGCTGGTACATATGCCAGTTGTGAACATGCAAGTCTTAATCTAGGTAAACGAGGAGAAACGAAATAAACCCAAGAAGTTGATATAAACGAAGACCAAGACAGTATTTCATAGAGAAACTCAGAAAAAGAAAAAGCAATTTAACAGCTTAGGAAAATTTGAAACTGATGAATCCGGACACTTTCATATTATAAAGCAGATCATATGCTGACTATGAACTTAAGAGCATCCAAATCGATGATTAGATACATTAATTGCATTATAAAAGTGGAACTTTCTCACTAAAACAAGAGATTAGCCACCACAATTATTCAAACAGCTTTAATGCAAAATCTACAGAGGAAATTACTTGTCCACATAGTATTTCAAATAAGTAAACACTTAACCCAAAAATAAAAAGGAAAAACAATAGATAGAGCCCTAGATAGAATTGCAAGAAGCTTTGAAGCTGTCGTGCAAGTAATTATAGACAGAAGTTTTAGCTTAAACAAGTTACGCCATGGAAGGACAAAGTGGGTCTTAAACAAACAACTCAAAAAAGCTTAATTGACAAAGGAAATCAAAGAAAGAGGATCGAAGTTGAGAACTTACCTCATCATGATCAGTAGATACAACAGTCACAGTAGTATCAGTAGCCATGGCTTATGGCTGCTTTTCTTCTGTGGTGTGAATACTGAATTATATCAGTAGTCTTGGAGAGCCTATTGAGAGAGAGAGAAAACAGAGAAAGCAAAAAGGAAATGACCGAAGCTGTGTCGAAAGAGAGAGAAAGGAAGGGCACCCCACAGCCAATATGTTGAAAAGGAGAAGGCATGTGGTGACATGAGCTGGTTTTCATTGGGTATCAGTACGCTAATGTGGATTTTTGCTGGAAACTTCATTTAATAATTCCAATATGACAACTCAAAAGAACCCAAAAACAAGAAATTCTATCTTTTTTATTGATAATTGTCATATACAAAAAAAAAAAAAAAAATTAATCAAATGTCCATTCTAGTCTCATCATGCTAATCGTCAAGTCTCGTCTGACCTCTACTAAAGTGTAATGGTATGGTTTTCAACTTGGAAAGTATACAGCTTTTTTTTCTTTGTTTTCCACACACCAGGTGAAGAAAAACTGAACAGTTACTAAAGATTACACTACACAATGAGTCATTACCCATAACCATAACTGTCGTATGGTTTTCAAATAAAAATGTAAAGAATGAAATATAGAATCGATAAAAATAAAATTTAATTTTGTCACTTATAGCTGGCATTAATATCCTAGTGAGACTCCGTTATTTATGTTTGGCCGGCCATATTTATAAATATTCACTGACCACACACATTATTAAAATATATATATATATATATATATATATATATATATATATATATATTGTCATAATAAATGAGTTATACAATTAAAAATAACCATCTTTTATCTTTTGTTCCCAATTTTTAACATAAACAAGATTTTAAGATTTTTTGCACTATAATATATTATTTTATCAATTAAATTAATTAAAATCTTATAAATAATAAAAAATTAGATACCAAAAAGGTAAAAGATAAAATTGGAGTCCTTAAGAATTAATCAATAAGAATGTTGGATATCCAATAATCAAGTGTACTTTCCTAGAAGAAAAAAGAAAGAAAAGTTGATTGATGTAGGAGAAAATAATCGTTTCCATTTGGATTCTTTTTAGTTGGTCCAATTCATAATGGAATTACATCGAATTCATCTAAAATTAAAATTGAACCACAATTTTTTATTTATCAAAACCAGTGTTTTCAGAGGCGAGGGCGTTGGGTGAGGTGTTTTGCCTCAATGAGGCGTAAGTCTTTTGATACATTGAGACGTTTTGAATAAAATAATATTAATTAAATTATAAAAAACAAAAAAAATTTAATAATTTAAATAAATTAATTATCTATAAACTTTACTAACTTAAAGACCTATGAATAAATATTTATCAAAATATTTCACAAACACACGTTAACATCACAAAAACATTCAAAATTCCAACAAACATAAAAATAACACAATGCTTACAGTTTAGTGTTTACACACTTGCATTGGTATAACAAATTCAAATATATAAATCTATTAAAAATAACAAATTAGATAGCATAGGAAACAAAATCATTCAATGGACTTTAAAGCACTCTCATCAATATCATCATCATCTTTATCAAACATATATACGCTAGGAAAAGTTCTTGAATGAAATCCAATTAACATAAAAAGCGTTCCAAATTCCAACAAACACACGTTAACATCACAAAAGCGGTCCAAATTCGAACAAACATAAAAATAACACAATGCTTACAGTTTAGTGTTTACACACTAGCATTGGTATAACAAATTCACATAGATAAATTTATTAAAAACAACACATTAGATAGCATATGAAACAAAATCATTCAATGGGCTCTAAAGCACTCTCATCAATATCATCATCATCTTCATCAAATATATCTGCGCTAGGAAAAGTTCTTGAATGAAATCCTGGGGGTATGTCTTCCATAATTGGGTCTAATATAGTTTGCTTGCCTTTTCTTCGAGCTTGAGTCTCTTGACCTACATAACAAATTACACAAATTATATAGCATTAGTGCATTATAACAATATATGATAATGAGTCCAATGATTCCATAGATATGTGACCATCTATGATAATATTTATTTCATACTTACTTGACCCTGTCTTATGTGGTTGTTTGTTTGATAATCTAGAGACAGAAGAACCATATTCTATTGTAGGAGCAGGTGTCTGAGTGTCCTCTCTTTGCAAAGGTTCAATTGGCACAGTCCTAATGGCATCAACATCAAATAATTGTTCTTCTTCAAGCCAAGAAGGATCACTAGGGAGAAGAGGTGACTCTGGCTCCGCTATCCACTCATCATCAGAGTCAATCTCCTCTACCAATATAGGATCAATTTTTTGTTGCCTCCTTCTGATACTTCTTTCTCTCAATGAAGTGTTGTACTTTACATAAACCAAAGCATTCAATCTTTTGTGTTCAAGCCTATTCCTTTTTTTTTTGTGGATCTACAAGATCAATTTTTTTATCAACATATAAGTTTCAGTTTTACAAGATGAGATGTATTAAATTGTGAAAGTTAAATAAATTTTACCGATTCAAATGTGCTCCAATTTCTCTCACACCCTAAAGCACTACAAGTGAGACTAAGGACTCGAATAGCAAACTTTGTCAACTCAGGTGTGTCGCTTCCAAAGCGCAACCACCAATCAGCTATACAATTAAACTAATTCCATAAGAACAATACTAGGCAATGACAAACGATAATATTAACTAGCACATTATATAAGTCTTAAATAGTACTTGGAGAACATCGATTTCTTGTATCGATTGCGATTCTGGTTCCAAAGTCTCCACGTGCATAGTCATATAAGTCCAATTGAATATCAGCTGAAACACAATCTTCATAACTCATCATCCTTTCCATGCATTCACGCAATTCTCTATTCAATATCACCTCAAATTTAAGGAACTTCTCTGTGTAACGTAACTGAGGATTTAAGTAAAACCCAGCAGCATGTAAAGGTCGATAAAGTTGTGGAGTCCATCTATCATCTATCATCTTCAAAATTGGCCCATACTTATGTTCATTTCCTCCACAATTATAAACAATCTTTTCTTTTGCAACATCCACCAAATTGTAGATAAATCCCATTGGAGGCCTCTCCTCTGAATCAACGTCTCTCAAAACAAGAACAAGAGGAAGAACACTTTTGATACAAAAAGCAACATTACGCCAAAAATTTGGATCAAACAATATGCTTGTGCGAGCTTTTGCACCCTCAGTCATCTTGAAATATCTACTATAGCAAAATATATCTGAAGAAAACATGGCTATAAGAGCTTGAAATTTGCTTATAGACGCTTTGGAGTGTGAGATAGGTAGTAGCAAACTGTCAGGTGAAGAAGCTCATGATCTTTTGTATGTTTCCTCATCAAGGCAAGCACCCATGCATGTCCATATATGAACTTCACAACTTGCTTAGATTTTGCAATTGTTTCAGCATAAACTTTCAACTTTGCAATGCTCTCTAGCATGAGATCAATACAGTGTTGTAATATCCGTATTCATGAATTAAGGGTAAAAAAGTAATTTGATAAATATGTCATGAATTTTAATTAATATATTTATGCGAAGGATTAATATTGAATAAAAATAATTCTTAAAAAAAAATGTGAACAGTAAAATATGAATAGTAAATCATGAATAGTAAAAAAAAAAATCTGAGACGTGAAAGTCCCAGACCAAAGACAAGAATAAATAAAATAAAATAAAAAGAAAAATGAAAAAGGAAAAAGTAAAGGAAAAGAAGGAAAGAAAATATTAAAAAAAAATGGTGCTTCCACCATTACTTAGTGGAGGTTTTTTTTTAAAAATAAAAAAATAAAAAGAAACAAAACAAAATGATGAGAGAGTTAGGTGGGAGGGGGGTGGCTGCTGAAGACTAATAAAAAGAAGAAGAAAAAAAAAACGTGGAGTTTGTTTTTAGAAAGTAGAAAGTTAAGTAGAGGGGCTGAAGCTCCTATATATATATATATATATATATATATATATATATATATATATATATATATATATATATATATAAACTGAAATCGTTCAGTTTCTTTCTTTCAAATTTTTGTATTCTCACAATATTTGAAGACCCAAAGAAAAGTCAAAAGAGCAAAATTTTGAATGGATTTTCTATGGAATTTCATAGAGGATTATGAGAAGCTATCAGTAATTATGAGGTAATAGTATAATATTTATTTTTGAATTTTTAGCATATATAAAATTTCTGAAGCTTAAATTGGGAATTTTCATAAGGAGTGGTTTACGATGAATTTAAGAAATAATTAGAAATTTAATACAAATATTATGTCAGGTGTTGACTATCTACAACGGGAGAAATTTATGAGAAGAACCGAAAAAAGTAAGAAGGTGACCCACGAGTAGCTTTAAATGCTACGGGGTGAGTTGGATTTACTTTAAGTAGTCTAAATGAAAAATCAATTATTTGGTGATAATATTAATTTTAATTATTTAAGTATGCTTGGGTGATAGATGAAAAATTGATTTATGGGTATGATAGAAAATTTAGACATGTAGAAATATTTTTCGGTGAGAGATGATATTTTTAAAAATCATAAGTTTATTTGAGAATAAAAGCAATAAATAAATTATTGATGAGATATATTGATGTTTTAATACGAGTTATGACGAGATGAATATATATCTCATCAATAAATAAATTATTGATGAGATATATTGATGTTTTAATACGAGTTATGAGGAGATGAATTTTAATAGATCTTGACAAATTTTGGTGGATGATTTGAGGTGAATTTTAGTAGATCTTGACAAATTTTGGTGGATGATTTGAGATGAAATTTAGTGGATCTTGACAGACTTTAATTGATTATTTGATGTGATTTGGGAAGAGAAGAATTTAGTAGAATTTTTATATAATCTGATAAAAATCAGGATGATTGGATGTAAGAAATTTTTAAAGAAATTGTTATATAAAATTTGTGGATAATCAGGATAGTCAAATTAAGTAGTTTGAATCTTTATATTGTTTTTATATTACTGTTTATATTACCGTTTCATATCATTGTTCATGCGCATATGCATTTAATAATATAACCGAAAGAACCGGGAAGGCAGCCGGTCTAATGAAATAACCGTGACAGCCGGTATATGCTGGGATGAAAAGTGAAAACCGTGACAGCCAGTATATGCTGGGATGAAAATTGAAAACCGTGACAGCCGGTATATGCTGGGATGAAAAGTGAAAACCGTGACAGCCGGTATATGCTGGGATGAAAAGTGAAAACCGTGACAGCCGGTATATGCTGGAATTAACCGGGAAGGCAGCCGGTCTAATGAGAATAAAAGAACCGGGAGGGCAGCCGGTCTAAGATAATAACAACCTGTCGACAGGTGGGAAGACGTTCCCATCATAATCATTCATGCATCTGCACCTGTTTTAATTATCGTTGCATTTTTTTGAGATGATGAGATGTAGTATATTAATTGTGAATTAAATTATAGATGGCTGAGTCTCATAAAAAGAGACAGCTATAATGATGAGATTTTTGAGATGATGAGATGTTGTACATTAATTGTGAATTAAATTATAGATGGCTGAGTCTCATAAAAAGAGACAGCTATAATGATAAGATTTTTGAGATGCTGAGATGTGATACTTTTTGTGAATTTAATTATAGAAGGTTGAGTTTCATATAAAGAGACAGTAGGGTGATAAGACTTATCTAAATGATGGATTTTTTTTTATATGAATCTTATTACGAGATAATTAGGAGAGAGTTGATAGTCTTAAGGTGAACCAATGATTGAAAAGAAGAGATTGATAATAGAAAGTTGTCATCAGGTTATAAAAAAAATAAATTTTAATATTAAAGGATTATTGATGGAGTTTGGAATACTTTCAGTAAATTTAATTCACTGAGCTTGTGAAGCTCACTCCTCACTGTACAATGATTTTCAGGTAGCAGGCTTGGCAAATAGTTTGATGAGTTGAGGTTCAGAAGAAATCATTTTCTGTAAGCCGCGTACGTGTCATCATCCTCAGACTAATGAGAAAATAAAAACGAAAAATTTATTTGTAAATCCTCATGCATTTTACGGATTGATGTAAAGTTCTATTGGTAATATTTATTTTTATTGTTGCATATATGTGTTGTGCTGGGATTCTAAAAATGTGATGACATTGTTTCGGGGTGGCCAACCCGGGATGGGTCGTTACAAGTGTGCAGCACATGGAGTCCAAAATAATCTAGTCCTTTTCTCCATAAGTCGTTTCCCAACATTCACAAAATTTGAACCATTATCAGTGACAACTTGAACAACATGCTCTTCTCCAATTTCCTCCACCACCTCATCAAGATAATTAAACATCAACTCACCTGTTTTAATAGTGTCAGATGCATCAACTGATTTCAAGAACCATGTACCAGCAGGACTATTAAC
Source organism: Bretschneidera sinensis (assembly GCA_023935145.1). NCBI lineage: Eukaryota > Viridiplantae > Streptophyta > Magnoliopsida > Brassicales > Akaniaceae > Bretschneidera > Bretschneidera sinensis. Next base: position 100,443,703 of record CM043699.1, read on the forward strand.
TAGAAAGTTGATCAAAACCCTTGACTTATTATCTGTCCAACCATCAGCCATTAAAGTGCATCCATATTGTTTCCATGCCTTCTTATGCTCCTCCAACATTTTGTCTATATCAGCAACCTCTTCTTTAAGAATTGATGTCCGCACCTCATGCATAGAATGAGGTTTAAACCCAGGCCCAAAATTAGAAATAGCCTCAACTGCACTAAGCCAATAGGGATTATTCATCAAATTAAAAGGGAGTTCTCCATTGTATATAAAGCGTCCAATTTTCTTACACACATCTTTTCTTTCTTCTTGCTTCCATTTGGAATTCAAAGTTGTTTGCCGGGCTTGTGAAGAAGTGTAATTATCTATTGGCCCTCTAGGTGTAGAAGTTGGTTGAGTAAACGGGCCACTGCCACTTGAGATCCCATAGTCTCCAACTGATGGGGAAGATAAACTCTCACTTCTTCCTCCAGGATCCATTCCAATCTCTTCAAGCATCTCATTCTTTCTTTTTTTGGTTGATTTGAAACTAGCTAACATTGCTACAACTTCTTCTTTGATATTTTCAGGAACCTTCAAACAAGGTTTCATACCATAATGAGTGCCCGCTAAATGTTGCTTTAATCGGTTTATAGTCCCAGAACAATACTGATCACAAAATCGACAATAGAAGTATTTCTCTCCAGGGATTTCTTTTGCATACTTCCATGCAGGATCTTTCTTCAAGCCTTGACTATTTTCAGGTTCACCCATGCTTCCTAATTCAATTATATTTACACCACCAATAAGATGAAGAGAAAACAAGTATAAATTAAAAACTAGAGCAAAAAAACTATTAACATTAATGCAAATAAAGTAGAGTAGTTGCAAACTAAAATCAACAAACTAAAATCAACAGAAGAATCAGAGCAGGTGTTGTCTGTGTGCAGCAGCCCCTGTATGAATTCATTACTACATAATTTCATAAATATTTCATCTGTTGTGTCATTTATCCTTGAGATTTATCTCCTCTAAACATTTTGCATTAATTCAGGTCATTGGAAACTAAAATCAGCAAACTAAGGATTCGACAAATTCTCACCAACTTGATCAGGTACTGAATTTTCTTATATGAGTATGCTTTATTGTTGTTTCTCTATGGTTCACTAAAATTGTTGTTTCATTCTCTTAAGATAATCTCAATACCTAGTTTCTCAATGTCAGCTTCAATCTTTCATTGTTTTATTGTTTTGTGATCATTTTGGTTTATGTTCATTAATGTAATCATGATTTTTTTTATACATTCTTATTAGTTACTCCTATATACGTTCTCTTCAAGCTGGCAATAGTGGCTATGTTTTGATCTTGATAAAATATAGTGACAATTAAGCATGCTCCTATGATAGGAATCACAGATTGTTGTTACCACATTCATCCTACCCAAATCCCATAAATGATAAATTGAACCTGAAGAAACTCCCACACCCCAGTGTTATGCCCTCCAAACAAATAAAGTAAATGGTATTTTAAAGTTAAAGAAAGTGAAAAGCACCTACTTCATCTATACCAAACCATGGTGAAAAAGATAAAATACACTGATGAAATTCATAGACTATGGTCTAAAATTAACCAGCTATCTTTTCTTTTTGTTCAAGCATATACTAAGGACTAGAGCATTACTAGGTTTCAAGTCAATTCTGCTTTACGTTGGTTGTGATTAAATCTCCATAAGACAGTCCCAAACCTATTGACAACTTATGGGTAAAACTAAAACCCAATTTCATTTTGAAAAAACTAAAACCCAAATTAAAACTACCAAGATGAGATAAAGACGTAACACTATCCTATATTCAGACAAAAAATAGACACTCAATCACCCACCAGAAAACCTAAATAATTTCCGCATTTACAGTACAAATTCTTGGAGAAATTGAAAGTAAGGAAAGAGGAGGAAACTGGGTAAGTTAAAAATGAGATATTACACAGCTTGGCAGAAATCAAATTTTCTCGGAAAGTATCAGGAGAAGAATTAAAGCAGCAAGTAAAGAAAATGTAACAAAAAAATAAAAAGCACCTGAACAAGTAGACAGTGAAGTCCTAGGAAGAATGAGATCTCTACCACTACAGCCAAGCCAAGACGAAGTGTGAGAGAGACCAAGAGAGCTTGCTGCCTGTGGATTCACGCAGAGAGCGCAGAGAAGTGGAGAAGAACGAATTTGGGAATCAGAGGACGCGATTTGGCCTCAGGTAGAACTTAAGTTAAGAGGATTTCCAATACTATGTCGTTTTGGTTAAATGGATTGATTTCATTTAACTCAAAACGACGTCGTTTTGAGGAGCAGAGGGCAAAAAAAAAAAAAATATTACTGGGCGTACGCCCAGACGCCCGGGGCGTATGCCCCGGGTCGCCCAGAACTAAAAGGCGAACGCCCAGGGGTCGATTCGCCCCAACAATCATGCCTTAGTCCTTTTTTGTCGATTTCGCCTCGGGGCGCGCCCCGAGAACGTTTTTTAAAACATTGATCAAAACACCCTTATGTCACATTAGTAAAATAGTTTTTTTTTTTTTAAAATCATATTTTCGAAATTAAAAAAATGAACAATGAATAGAGGTGTCGCCTATGCGTGACCTATCAGCGCGTGATGCGTCAAGTTGTATCTTACAGTGAAACTTTTACGACTCTGTTCCTTTTTTAAAATTTGGTTAAGTGGTGTAGGTGGTTCTCGACAATATTCATCAAAAGAGAGCAGATTTAAAGTCGGACACCCTCAATTCGTACGACCAAAGAGTGAGGAAGACCTACAGAAAGAAAGATGATAAATTCGACATTAGATTGTAGATCTCATCAAGCTCTTTATAACATTATCGAAATTGTACTTTTTCTCATCGGTAGTTAGAACAATATAACAAAAGGTCTCCAAAGATTGTAAAAAAATTAAATCAAAGACTTTATTGAATTATCTAAATAACTCTCTCTTTGCTTAAAACATATTTAAATTATTAAAGTAATTTTGATCATTTCAACATCAATTAAAACAAATGGAAAGGATTTGGATCCGGCAATACATACTTAGGTAAGATTATCAGCTCCACCATAATAGCAATGCTCTTCAATCTTCTCAATAAAATTTGGTAGATATGTAATTAGTGCTAGAAAGAATAGTATCTTCCATACCTTAAGAGCTTGTTTGGTTGGAGGTATTAATATGGGATTGAACTAATTAATCCCACATGAATAGTTTATCCCATTGGAGGATTTACTATTTATGTGAGATTAGGGTAGGATAAAATTAGCTCTAATCTCACCATTTTTGTACCACCTCCACCCATGGGATAAAATCTATCATATCTCTTGGGATTAAAATTTTTTTCTTTCATTTCTATCATTGAATAATAATAATAATAATAATAAATATTATTTTATTATATTAAATATAATATTAATTAATAACATTATAATATTATAATAATATATTTATTACTATTATTTTAATAACAATAATAATTATTATCATATTAAATATAATAATATGTGATAATATTATAATAATAGTGATACTAATAATTATTACTATTATTATAGTAACAATAATAATTATAATTATAATTATTGTTGACCCATATTTGATTTTAATAATGACAAAACACTACTTAAATTACACTAACAGTTTTATCTAAGTGTTTAAGCGGAAAAAACATTCAATATAGAAACAAGACGCAAGAATACAACACATTCAAATACCAAAAGAAGACAGAAGATCCAGAATAGGCTCTAAGGTAATTGAACCACATTGTAAATCTCTAATTTCAGTTACCTAGCTTAAAATATGGCTCATTTTGCAAAAAGTTTTGACAAAAATAAATACGAAAAATATCTTTAAGTCAAAAATTGTTTTTAAAACATAAAAACTGGGTTTTTTGGATAACCTAGTCGACTGGGTCTCTGAACCAATCGATTGATAAAAGGGACAGTAAGTTCCCAGTCGACTGGTAATAAGACTCAATCGATTGGTAACTTAACTCAGTCGACTGGTAACTTAACCTAGTCGACTGGTAATTCAAAAATATAATCGTTTGAGATGTGAGATTTGAGCATTTAATGTTCCAAACCTACAAAATCAGTGTCTAACTGCCATATGAGACCAAAGCTATAAAAAAAAAACCCATCAATGAGCATTTAAACAATAAGATAGAACATTCAATTTGATTAATAACTCATTAATACTCTCAAAAGCATTGAAAAATTTATTGTAAGCCATTCTTTAAGCTTATTCTTGAAAGAGAGTTAATATTCATTTTGTAAAGCATTCATTGCTATCTCTCTACCTTTCTTTTACATTTTATACCATATATTGTAAAGAGAAAGAGTTGTTGTAACTCTTAGAGTGTTTAGCAGTAAACACTTCTTTGTAACTTTCTTGTGGAAGAGATTGCTTATAAGGTTTGTGCAACACCCATGAAGTTGCTCAATTATATTTAGTGGATTACTTCAAGGAGGTTCCTTGAACAGAGTGGACGTAAGGTCAAAGAGATTTTGATATTGCCAAACCACTATAAACAGAGTTTGCATATTCTCTTCCTTTACTCCTTTAATTTCAAGCATATTATTTGTTGTGTTCCTTGCTTAATTAAATTGTTAAAAACTTGTGTGTTAATTAGCAAAAAGTTTTTAAAACCCAATTCACCCCCCTCTTGGGTTTGTACCTCGGTTTACAATTATATTAATGCTAATAATAATTAATATTATTATAATAATAAGTATAATAATATTATATTAATAATAATAAAAATAACTATAATTGTATTAATGATAATAATTATAAAAATTATTATTAATAATAATTACCATAATAATAATAATAATAATAATAATAATAATAATAATAATAATAATAATAATAATAATAATAATAATAATAATAATAATAGTGAAATTCTAGGGCTTGTGAAGAAATTGAGGATTGTTGAGGATGATAAAAAGTGTTAGGACATTTTAGTATTTAGATTTCTTATCTCATATTAAGAATAAAGCAACGAAAAATAAATAAAGAGAAAATTTATGTGGTTCGGAGCCAAAACACTTACATTCATGGGTGATGGTGAGAGATTCCACTATAATCAATTTGGAATACAAATCAAGAGAGATAAAACTCCCAAAGCCTAAATCCCAAATACACTCAAATCTAGGTTGCCACAAATTTAATTGGAAAATTACAGTTAGCACTAATGAAAATAAATTTCAACAACTTAATCTTTTGCTAAAGGGCTCTGTTTGTTGTTCTACTTTGTCTGCTTGCTAAAGCTCTGTTTCCTGCTCAACACAAGGAAGAATTTAACAGTAGCTATATATACACATCATCGTAGTCAAGACAAAATATTCTCCTTTTTCTTCTAGGACTTTGTGTTCCATTACTAATAGTGTAGCTGCATTTAATAGCCACTATCAAAGTCTTATAGTCCTAAGGGTTCGTTTGGTTCATGGACAAGATTAGATGGGATTATAGTGGTACTACCTTAATATTGTGTTTGGTTCATGAGATTTTCGAATTGGGATTAAATTAGGATAGCATGTATAAAAATCAAAATACCTTTGCAATTTCTCTCCTTATCTGTCTTCGCCTCAACACTTTTTCCTCTATATGTCTGTAACAATCCATAAAATCATCTAAAAATCCAAAAAAATCAGCACAAACTGAAAAAATTATCCAACAATCAATACAAACCCACATGTAATCTCTTTTTCAACATAAAATCCAACCCTCAACAACCATATGAAAAAAATAAAAAACCTAGAAGAAAGCTACTCGATCTATAACAAACCTAAAAGGAGGAGGCTGCATGATTTAGGGAAGGAGAAAAGAAGAGAGGAAGAAGGAGGAGAGAGGATAGGAAGGAAGAGGAGGAGAGGCGGAGAACTAGGCCATGCAATCTAGGGAAGGAGGAGGAAAACTAAATGGTGGCGGGGCAGAGAAAATGCGATGACAGTGCGAGGAAGGTGCTGCGATGATGGTGAGGAGAAGGTCACGCAACGATGGCTGGAGAAAGGTAGATCTACCCAAAAGAAGATGAGGCAAAGATAAGGAGGGGGAAAGAGAAGGGAAAGAAGAAAGAGGTGGAGGAAGATGAGGGGTAAGGAGAAAGGGAAAGGAAGAGGAAGAAGATGAGAGGCAAGGAGAAGAAAGAGGAGGATGATGATGATGGAAGGAGGAGAGGATGAAGAAGATGGTTTGAAGGAAGTGAAGAAGAAGAAGAGAGAAGTCGTTCATGCAAGCAAGGGGTAAAATGGGTTTGAGGAAAAAAATTAATCCCAAGTAATGAGATTAACTTTGTCCTAGGCGGTGTGGGATAAAATTCATGGGATTGAGACTAGTTTAGTCCCACTTTAGTCCTAGATAAATAGTGAATCCCTCAAACAAAACATGGGATTAACTATTCATGTGGGATTAAGTTAACCCTATCCCATATTTGTCTCATCAAGTAAACAAGCCCTAAAAGTACTCCACTAGCAATCTTAATTTGTTATTGGTGCTGTAACCAATATTTGATGGTAGTCGTACAAAAAAGCATATTCATAAGGCCACTGATGATGATGTGCCCAATATAGTGGGTATTTTTTTAATCTTTGTTTGTTACTCCAAAATTACAAGTCACTCTAACATATCTCCACATTGGCTTGAATTTTCACAGATGATAAAAAGACTCTCCAGTATCTTCACAAATGCCCCAACCAGGTGTAATTCAAATGCTGTAAGTAGCACCAAACAAGTCTAAGCAATGCTCGAATTTAGACACTGGAAGTGGTTTAGTCAACATGTTTGCTGGAATATCTGTTGTCCTAATTTTCTTCATAACAACCTCACACTAGCCACTATGTATCGAACAAAGTGATAATTGTTGGTATTTGTCTAAGGATTAAACTGGTTGAAGAATGAAGCTTTAGCAGGCTTTGAGCCGTGGCACAAGGTGTGTGCGCCGCGACCTACAACAAGGGAGAATTTGGCCTCCACCAGGTGTGCGCTATGGCACAAGGTGGCACAGGGCTGTGCGCCGCTGTGCCTAGCACCTGGGAGGTTTCTAGCCCTGTCTGCGCCGCGACTAGCCCTGTTCTAGGCTGCGGCGCCAGCCACACCTGGTGCACTCTGATCAGCATTTTGGATTGGTGCGTAGGACTTGGTTAAAACGCACAGGATCACTTAGACTCGTTGAAGGGCTATGATTGATTGGTCCTCAAGATCTAAGGGTTGAGATTGACTTCAAGATTGGTTCAAGAAGTGGTTGTACTATATAAAGTATCATCTATGAGCAATATCAAGCATGTGGTGTGAGAGTGCAAAGACACTAAACACAAGAGAGACACATGAAGGGGTCTCATTCCAAGAGTGGCTGGTGCTGAGAGAGATAAACTCTCAAATCTTCAGAGGTGTCTCAAGTGGGAGAGAGCATACAAGAAGTAGGGTTCAAGGGTTTTGTAATTGGAATTTTCTTGGGGAAAATTCTAGGGAAACACTTAGTTCTTATCTCTTTCTTTTCTCTTCTTTCATGTATCAAGAACAAGAGTGTTTTTTAGGAGGTGTTGTTGTAATTGTAAGAACTCATTGATTTAGTGCAGAGAGCTCGGAGGAGCTCATGGGGACGTAGGCATTTGCCAAACCTCGATAACAATTGCTTGTGTTCTTTTTTTTTTTATTGTTTTGATTCTGTTCATTACAAGTCATTCTAGACTTGGGTGTTTGAAGGTCACCACCTGGGCATCTTGAGGTAATTTTCAACAGTGGTATCAGAGCAAGAACATGGGGTATCGGAGCAAGACTCCAAGAATCAAAGTTCAGCTTCTTGGGCGATTCAAGAACGGTGTTGGGATTAAGATTTGATCAGGTTCTTGAGAATGATTCAAGAACGGTGCTGGGATCAAGATTTGATCGTGTTCTTGAGATTTAGAAGAAGTTGGAAAACAATTGTGGGTGCTGCATAAATCTGGGATTTTCTTCGCAAGATGGGTTCAAAATTCATTGTTGAGAAGTTTGATGGAAAGAGAGATTTTACCTTTTGGAAGTGGAAAATCAAGGTAGTTCTTATGCAACAAAAGGTGGACTTGGCTATTAGAGAAGATGATGATTTTCCAGCAAGTCTCACGGAGGTCCAGCGGAATGAGATGAAGAAGATGGCGTATAACACCATCTTTCTGCATATGTCGGATAGTGTGACACGGGAGTGTGGAGACTCGAAAGATCCAGCTGTCATTTGGAAGAAACTAGATTAGTTATTTCTTACCAAGACTCTCCCTAATAAAATTTATCTTCTGAAATGAATCTTTGCTTTTAAAATGGATCCTAATAAAGAGTTACAAGATAATCTTGATGTGTTTAACAAACTAGTTCAAGATATGACTAGTTTTAGTATAACATTCCGAACAATTGGCTGTTATTTTATTAAATTCTCTTCTTGATTATTTTGAAAGATTGATTAATGCTATAAGGGCTCATAATTTCAAAGCCAAGATGAGGGAAGGATTAAGTGGAGAAGGGTTGTTCGTTAGAGGAAGACCAGCGACTCGGAATGGCAATATCATCCATGGCAACTATCGGGAGAAATCAAAGGGTAGAGGGCAGAGCCATGGGAGATCGCATTCAAAACTGAAGTTTGGAGGAAAACGATGTTATTACTACAATAAGTAGGGTCATTTCAAGAGAGATTGCAAGAAGATGATGAGGGACGAGAGAGGAAGAAGCCATACCAACGATGGAGAGGCTTCGGTTGCCAAGGGAGAACAGCAAGATGATGATGTTCTTCTTGTGTGCTCAAATGTGAGCAGGGAGTAAGGTAGCGAAAAATGGATCTTGGATTCCGGGTGCACTTATCACATGTGCTCTTACCGGGATTGGTTCAAGAATTTCAAGGAAACCAATGATGGAAATGTTTTCTTAGGGAATGATACTTATTCCCAAGTGAGGGGGATAAGAGACATCCAATTGAGGATGTTTGATGGAGTCACAAGGCTGCTGCAGAATGTGAGTTATCTTCCGGATTTGAGAAGAAATTTGATCTCATTGGGGCAACTAGATTCCATGGGGTACACATACAAAGCAGATGGAGGAAAGATCAAGGTAACCAAGGGATCTTTGATAATGATCAAAGCAACAATAAAGGATGGTCTTTATGAGATGATCGGAGAGATAGAAATCAAGGATCAAGCAGCAAGCTTGATGGCTAAGATGGATAAGGCAGTACTTTGGCACAATCGCTTAGGACATATGAGCAAAAATGGGCTGTAAGTTCTCAACAAGAATGGTCTACTTGATGGTGACAAGGTAGAGAAACTTGATTTCTGCGAGTGTTACGTTCTTGGGAAGCAACACTGGGTCAGCTTCAACACCGGAGTGCACAAGTCTAAAGGTATTCTTGACTACATACATACTGATCTTTGGGGGCCAGCAAGAACACCAACACAAGGAAGTAATCTTTACTTTTTTTCTTTAATTGATGATTATTCTAGAAAGGTTTGGGTTTATTTGTTTAAAAATAATTCAGATAATTTGAATAAATTTATGGCGTAGAAAAAGTTGCTGGAGACTCAAACGGGTAGAGTAGTTAAGGTTTTACAAACTGATAATGGCTTAGAATTTTGCAATCAGGATTTTGATAAATTCTGTGAGTTAAATGGGATTCTTAGACATAGAACAGTTGTAAAAACCCTTCACCAAAATGGAGTTGCTGAGAGGATGAATAGGACCTTTATAGAAAAGGTTAGGTGCATGTTAATTGGTTTCGGCTTACCAAATTTTTTTTTGGAGAAGCTGTGTCTACTGCTGCATATTTGGTTAATAGATTACCCTCTAGGGCTTTAGACCTTAAGACTCCCGAGGAGATGTGGAGTGAGAAACCCCCTGAGTTGAGCAACCTTAGGACTCTTGAATGTGCCACATTTGCACATCAAAAGGATGATAAACTTAGCCCAAAGTCTAGAAAATGTGTATTTCTAGGATATAGTGATGGGGTTAAGGGGTATAGGTTGTGGTCCTTAGAGCCAAAAGGAACAAAACTCATAATAAGTAGGGATGTCATTTTTAATTAGCATTTATTTCCCTATTTGGAGACAACTAACCCTGTAGGGGATAGTGGGCAAACCAGCCCGGTATTTATGGAGCATAGCATCAAGAAAAATTTAGTTCAGGTAGAGCAAGGAAGGCAAGAAGGTTCAGACTAGGTAGAGCCCATTGATGAAGGCCAAGCTCAGGACACTCAAGAGGAGGCTGAACTAGAAAGGGATGATGCAACAAGTCTGAATGACTATCAACTCACAAGAGACCGGGAAAGAAGGCTGGTCAGACCACCTTTGAGATATGGTTTTGCGGATGCTAATGTAGCAGCTCCTTATTCAGAAGGAGGGAGTGAACCAAAAACTTACATAGATGCCATGGAATATAAGGATTCGTCAAGATAGCAGCTAGCTATAGAGGAAGAACTAGATTCTTTGAGGAAGAACAACTCTTGGGAATTGGTGCACATTCCAGGAAAACAGCTAGTTGTGGATTGTAAGTGATTTTACAAGATCAAAGAAGGGAACCCTCTAGTGGATGAAGTCCGGTATAAGGCTAGACTGGTGGTGAAGGGGTTCACACAAAGAGAAGGCATAGATTTTACAGAAATTTTCTCACCGGGTCATAAGGTAGAGGAAATGGTGATTATCCTCATCTATGTCGATGATATGTTATTGGTTGGTAGCAGCAGGAAGAGGATAAAAATGTTGAAGTCTTAACTTAGTTCAGAGTTCGAGAAGAAAGATCTTGGCCTTGCACAAAAGATTCTTGGGATGAGCATAATCCAGGAAAGGGAGAGAAACAGGTTGAAGGTTTCTCAGTCTTCCTACATAGAGAAAATGATATCTAACTTCTCTATGGAAGATAGTAAACCAGTAAAGCTCCCTCTTGCTGGTCATTTCAAGTTCTCCAATGATTAATGTCCTAGAACGGACGAGGAGAAGAAGGAAATGGAAAAGATCCCTCACTCTAGTGCGGTTGGATATGTTATGTTCACCATGGTAAGCACTAGACCCAACATTGCTCATGCAATTAGTGTTCTCAACAGGTTTATGAGTAATCTCGGAAAGGAGCATTGGCTTGGGATGAAGTGGTTGCTGAGGTACTTGAAGGGAAGCTCAGATGTGGGGCTTATGTATGAGCAGAGGGGTAAATCCGTCTGTTTGGAAGGTTATACTGATTTTGACTATGGAGCAGACCGAGATAAAAGAAGATCGATTACCTCCTACTTCTTCAACTTAAACGGATGTTGTATAAGTTGGAAGGCTCAATTGCAGTCGGTGGTAGCACTCTCAACAACCGAGGCTGAGTACATAGCCGCAACGGAAGCCATTAAGGAGGCTATGTGGTGCAAAAGGTTGTTGAAAGAGTTGAAGATCCTAAAAGAGCAGGTGATGATGTATTCGGATAGCCAAAGTGCATTGCATTTGTGCAAGAATCCGGTATTCCATGAGAGGACAAAGCTTATGGATGTTTGGTATCATTTCATTCGGGAAAATGTTACGAAAGGATGCATTCATGTGGACAAAGTGGCTACGTAAGAAAATCCTGCAGATTTAGGCACAAAAGTTCTACCTCTAAGCAAGTTCAATCATTGCCTTGGACCTCTAAGGATTGGAGTCGGATGATTTGGTGACTCATGTTGAGTTTGGATCCTGAGTTCTCTGCACAATGGGTTCGGGTTTAATTTCTTAGACAAAGGTAAAGATTGTTGGTATTTGTCTAAGGATTAAACGGGTTAAAGAATGAAGCTTCAGCAGGCTTTGAGCCGCGACATAAGGTGTGTGTGCCGTGGCCTACAGCAAGGGAGAAGTTGGCCTCCACCAGGTGTGCGCCGTGGCACAGGTTGGTGTGCACTGTGGCACAAGGTGGAACAGGGATGTGCACCGTGGCGCCCAGCACTTGGGAGGTTAGCACACATGGTGCACTCTGATCAGCATTTTGGATTGGTGCATGGGACTTAGTTAAAATGCACAGGATCACTTAGACTTATTGAAGGGCTATGATTGATTGGTCCTCAAGATCTAGGGGTTGAGATTGACTTCAGGATTGGTTCAAAAAGTGGGTGCACTATATAAAGGATAATCTAGGAGAAATATCAAGCATGAGGTGTGAGAGTGCAAAGACATTAAACACAAGAGAGACACAAGAAGGGGTCTCATTCCAAGAGTGGCTAGTGTTGAGAGAGATAGACTCTCAAATCTTCAGAGGTGTATCAAGTGAGAGAAAGCATACAAGAAGTAGGGTTCAAGGGCTTTGTAATTGGAATTTTCTTGGGGAAAATTCCAGGGAAACACTTAGTTCTTATCTCTTTCTTTTCTCTTCTTTCATGTATCAAGAACAAGAGGGTTCTTGAGGAAATGTTGTTGTAATTGTAAAAACTCATTGATTTAGTGCAGAGAGCTTGGAGAAGCTCACGGGGACGTAGGCATTTGCCGAACCTCGATAACAATTGCTTGTGTTATTTCTTTGATTGGTTTGATTCTGTTCATTACAAGTCATTCTAGACTTGGGTGTTTGAAGGTCACCACCTGGGTATCTTGAGGTGATTTTCAATAATAATGAACATTAATATGCTTCATTCTCTTATGGAACATCTGATCCTTAGTCAAGTGGATGGAACGTTGACTATCACAATGGACAACAGTAGCATCATGAACCTAATGCAATTTACTAAACAATCCTCTCAACCAAAAGACTTCAGTAATAGCCTCTCTTATAGCTATATACTCTGATATGTAGTTGATAGAATAATAATTGGTTGTGGAGTAGCCTTCCAACTAACAAGGCATCCATCAAGAGCAAATACATAACCCATAGTAGATATTCTTTTGTCAAGATCATCTGCAAAGTCTGAATTAACATAGCCAATATCATTGCTCTTGTGGCTTCCAAACTTCAAACATACGTTTGAAGTACATTTAAGATACTTAAGTATCCACTTAATAGCTCTTCAATGCTCATTCCATAGATTACCTATATACATGCTAATCACACTGATAGCTTGTGCAATATTTAGACGAGTGCAAACCATGGCATACATAAGACTTCTACAAACATTGGAATAAAGAACACGTGACATATACTCTTTGTCTTCATCTGTCTGTGAAGATAAAGCAGTTGACAGTCTAAAGTGAACAACAAGGGGAGTACTAACAAGTTTAGCATTTTTCATGCCAAAATGTTCCAAAACTTTCTCAGTGTATTTCTCTTGTGTCAAATATAACAATCATGAACCTCTATAACTTCTGATCTTCATACCAAAAATCTTCTTAGCTGGACCCAAATATTAAATCTCAAATTTATTATTGAGTAGTGCTTTCAGGCTAGCAATCTCAAATTTACTCTTATAAGCAATGAGAATATTATCCACATAAAGCAACAAATAAATAAATAAACTATCTGCAAGATTCTTGAGATACACACAACTGTCATACTTGCTTCTGAAATACCCATTATTCATCATGAAAGAGTCAAACAGTTTGTACTACTGGCGAGGAGATTGCTTTAAACCGTATAAAGAATTCTTTAACAAATAAACATAGTCTTCATTTCCTTCAATAACAAAGCCCTCAGGCTGATACATGTAGATTTGCTCTTCAAGCTCACTATGCAAAAATTTAGTTTTAACATCAAGTTGTTCTAATTCCAAATTCTGTATTGCAATAGATAACATGAGAACACAAATGGAACTATGCTTTATAACCGTAAAGAACACATCACTAAAATCAACTTTTGCAAAATGACTTTATCCTTTGACAACCAAACATGCTTTATACCTTGCATTTTCAATCCCTGTGATACCTTCCATTTTCTTGAATATCCATTTGCGACCAACTATTCTTTTACCCATTGGTGGTTTTATCAATTTTCAAGTATGATTCTTCTCAAGAGACTCTATCTCTTCATGAATGGTTACTAGCCATTTTGAAGAATCTGCACAAGTAATGACTTCTGTATATGTGGAAGGTTCACTTATGTCACTAGTTTTTTGCGTAACTGACAAAGCATAGACAACTACATCAGTAATATTAGGCAAATCAATATTATTGTACCTCAATGATAGTCTACTTTACCTTTTTGGTCTATGTTTGGCAATGTTGTAAGGTTCACCTTGAATATGTTGAGCTTGCTGTTCACCCAAATTCTGACTTTGTTTAGAAACAAGTTGTATGAAAATGTTCTGCATAAGATCTGAAACAAAACTTTTCGACTCCACCTGCTGTGTGTTACTCTTACCCTAGTCAAAATCATAAGCAACAGACTCTTTTTTCTTCGAGTTAAGCATAACATATTCATTAAAAGTAACATCATAAGTAATGAGAAATTTATGTGACTTAAGACTAGGACACCATAATCTATATCCTTTCACACCATCAGCATAACCAAAAAATTAATTTTTCGTTATTAATATGCATGCATGCATGACATCCAAAAATTTTCATCATAAAATAATCAAGAAGTTTACCAGACCATACCTCGTGTGGGGTTTTGAACTCTATAGCTAAAGCAAAAGATCGATTCACCACATAACAGGCAGTAGATGCAACTTATACCCAAAATTCTTTAGTCAAATAAGTATTTGAGAGCATACAATGAGCTCTCTCCAAAAGAGTTTTGTTTATGCACTCAGCAACCCCATTATGTTATGGTGTACCTCTGACTGTCTTGTATCTAATAATACTTTCATCTTTGTAATAGTCATCAAACTCATTTAAGAAAATTCCAAACCATTATTATATGTCTTTAGCTTCTTAATATGCTTCTCTGTTTGCTTCTCAATCATGATTCTCCACTGTTTAAAACACTTGAATGCCTCATCCTTAATCGTCAAAATAAACACCTAAGTTTTTCTTGAGTAATCATAAATGAAAGTAAATGTGCCGAGCACTACCCTTAGATGGAACACGAAACTAACTCTCTTCTATTTGCCAAAAAATAATGCTCACAAAATTCCATTTTACGTGTATTATGTCCACACAACAAACTTTTTTTGTTCAACAAAGTTAGTCAATTTTCACTCATGTGACCTTATCACATATACCATAAATTTGTAACCTTATAATCTAACATAGTGGAAGCAACCGTTAAACTAGTAACGATAGTACCCTACAGAACATACAAATTTGGCGATGTAATCTTTGTTTTCATAACAACCAGAGCACCTCTACTGACTTTTATAACTCCACATTCAGATGAGTACTTGTACCATTGACATTAAGAGTACTCAGGGAAATCAAATTCTTCTTGAAGACAAGAATATGTCTAACTTTTATCAAAGCATCATGCATTCTAATCTGAACAGTTCCTATACTAGTAATTTTTTGAGTTGCATCATCACCCAATAAGACAACTCCATTATAAGGCTCATATTCTGAAAATTAATCCTTTTTTAGGCAAATATGGTAGGAACATGTTGAATCCATAATCCAATCCTACATAAAGAACCCATTACTACTGGTAGCAAGGACACAATTATAACCATCATAGTTTTCTTCACTAATATTAGCTTCATGTTGTTTCTCTTTCCAACCCCGATCCCTATCCTGATTTTGATTCTGACCTTGATTCTAATTGTTTTATGCTTGAATTTCCTTTTTTAAATTCCAACAATCAGACTTGAAATGTCTTTTTTTCTTACAGTAATGAGAGGTCACTTTCTTATTTTTAGACTTAAATCGAAATTTCTGATTATTGTTACCTAAAACTTTTTCTCTAGATTTGTCTGTAGAACATCTACTTAGTAGAGCACCACCTTGATTATGTTTCTTATAATTATTCTCAGTCATACGTCGCTCAACTAATTCTTTAGAAAATAGTGAAGCTTTAACACCCTCTAAAGAAATTGAATCTCTACCAAACAAAAAAGGTTTCCTTAAAGTGTGTAAACGATGGTGGTAGGGAGCACAACAATAGTAGGGTCTGATCCTCATCATCTAATTTAATTTCTATTGAATTCAAATCAGTAATAATGAAATTAAATTCATCAACATGGGATTTCGTTGACGTACTTTCTGTCATACGCAACAAATATAATTGTTACTACAAGAACAACTTTTTGGTGAGAGATTTTGTCATATAAAGAGTCTCTAACTTACACTATAAGCCGACAATGATTTTTTTTATGTAAGAACTGCATGCAAAACTCCATTTGATAAACACAACTAAATCGCAGTTAAGGCTTTCTCATCAATATCAAGCTTTTGTTCATCTGTCATCGTAGTAGGCATTTTGTCCTTCTTTTGCAGCACATTTTTCAAATCCTTTTGGGTTAATATGGCTTGCATTTTTACTTGTCAAAGATTAAAACTATCGATTCCATCAAACTTTTGTATCTCGTACGAAGTGGTAGAAGACATCGCTCCCAGATCGATTTTAACAATAACTCTGATACCAGTTTGTTAGGAATAAAGCAACTAAAAATAAACAGACAAAAAAATTACGTGGTTCAAAGCAAAAACTCTTAAATCTGCGGGTGATGGTGAGAAATTCCACTATAATCAATTTAAAGTACAAATTAAAAGAGATAAAACTCCCTAAGCTCAAATCTCAAATATACTTAAATCTAGGGCTATCACAAATTTAATCGAGAAAATACAATAACTTCCAAAAAAAAAAAAAATTCAACCACTCAATTTTTTGTTAAAGATTCTGCTTGTTATACTAGTCTGCCCGCTTCCACAACACAGAATTTAACAGCAACTATATGTACACATCGTAATCAAGAAGAAATACTTTACTTTTTCTTCTAAGAGTTTGTGTCCCATTAGTAACGGTATAACTGCCTTTAATAGCCATTGTCAAAGTCTTATAGTCCTAAAAGGACTCCGCTATCAGCCTTAATTTGTTATTGTGTCCCATTAGTAATAGTATAACTGCCTTTAATAGCCATTGTCAAAGTCTTATAGTCCTAAAAGGACTCCGTTACCAGCCTTAATTTGTTATTGTGTCCCATTAGTAATAGTATAACTGCCTTTAATATCCATTGTCAAAGTCTTATAGTCCTAAAAGGACTCCGCTACCAGCCTTAATTTGTTATTGTGTCCCATTAGTAATAGTATAACTGCCTTTAATAGCCATTGTCAAAGTCTTATTGTCCTAAAAGGACTCCGCTACCAGCCTTAATTTGTTATTGGTGTTCTAACCAATAATTGATGGTAGTAGTACAAAAAAGCATTTTCATAAGGCCATTGATGATGTCTGACCAATATAATGAATATTTTTTTTATTATTTTTATCTTGACCACTACGCTTCAAACCGAAGACAACATTCATACTTAAATTAGAAATATGCAGCTCGTGTTGGCTTGCCAGCACAGTAACAGATACGACATTTAAACCGAATATGAGGTTGTTTGCCAGAGTAGATTGGTAAGGGAAATGCTTATCTCTTTGCTAGCTGATTATTGATATATTATAGTAGTGCCCTCGTAATGCAGCAAATGTAATGTTTTAAAATTTAAACAAGTAGAAATACACTACGATTTGAGATACAACTCACTGTTGAATCTGAGTAGTAGATTAATGTTGTAAATTTTATGTCAGACAACGTTTTAATTTAGTTATTAAAATGAAATATTTGGATTTGATAATATTTTCAAATAGGTACCTGTCAAATTATATATATTTTAAACATATATATAATTATAAATATAAATCATAAAAAAACAATTGCTATTAAAATATATGAATAAATCCAATCCAAATTTTGTTTTAAAATCAATTATAAATTTTTTTATAATATAAATCCAATTTGAGACTATCTTACAATCAAATTATATACTTTATATATAATTATAAATACATATCATAATAAAGCAATGATCATTCAAATATCAAATGATGAAGATAATATATTATGTACATTATCTAAAATTCAAATACTTTCTTAAAATTTTAAAAAATATAAAAAATTAACATTAAAATATTTCGATCGAAACGAATCAAATGAACCAAAGTAAATCGAAACAAAAAACAAAACGAAATAAATAATTGGTTTGTTTCAGTTTAATGTTGAAGATGACCGAAACGAAATTAACAACTTTGTCGTGGATACAGTTTGTAAACGAGAAGAAAGAAAAAGAACCCACGTTTTTGTTGACCCAGAAGCATGTGAAGGGACACAGAGTACACCTTGAGCATGATTTATCATTAAATTGCACTTGTGGGGATAGCCAGGACAAGAGTCATATTCAATATCGGTAGATGAATGCCAAAAATATTGCAAATTGGAGTAATACTAGTAATAAAAATCCATTTCTGGTTGAAATTACAGATATAGTGAAATAACTATAAGTTCATTGATTTTATTTACGAATTCTTTATACTGGAAACCGAGCATAAATGATCAATCTTTAATCTTTCCGAAAAATAAACTTAATACGATACACGTAAAACTGATATGTGATATCACTTCATCACTTAATAAAAATAAATAAAAATCTTACAATTAAATAAATATCGCTCCAATGTGAGGTCAGGTCTCAGCCAGCTTATTTTGTCGATTCTAATTTAGACTTTTGCAGCCAAAGTTGCAGCCAATGCAAAGTAATAGTCGCTGCCAAGCGTAAAGTGCTTGATGCTCAAGCACAAGAACCACGTTTTCGGAACCTAACTTAAGGGGTCCAAACAGAAAAAACGTTCATCCATCTAAAAGAATCAATTTTGTCTCATGGCCTACGTGCTAACACGAATTCACGTTTAACTTTGCTAAAATGCAAGCCACTCCCTTGGCAATTATGTTGTCTCAAATCTCAATCTCGTGGGCCCTTCGTTTGTTGTGCTTCATAGTTTCATATCATGTTATAAGAGTGTGCAATGTGCAAGTGATCGAAACGATTGATTCAGCCGATTAAAAATTCTAATCAATTTTTTTCGATCAAATTTTTTTGAGTCATTTCAACAGAATTAACTTAAGTATTTCGATATTAATCGATTAAATTAATTTCTATCGGTACAGTCGGTTAATCGACATTATTTATATAATTAAGTTTTTTTTAAAAATTTATTATATATTTAATATTTTTAGTTTGTTATATTTTACATATATTATATTTATATTTAACATATTATTAATATTAATTAGTTGAATAGTCGAAACGGTTAAAAAAAATAATAGCTAACCGACCGATTAACGGATATATCTTATTTGGTTAACCAATTTTATACCGATTAACCGAACCGTTTTAATTGAATCGGTTCGAAACAGGCGGTTAATTGATTTTAACCGTTTAGTAAACACCCCTATATCGTTGCCTTGCTCTAATACCTGTGTTATTAAAGTAAAGATAAAAAAATAATTTTATAAGTATGACATAGAATTAAAATAATATATATATGAAATATTTACTATTAAAAAAAACGGTGGTCCTTTGTGGTTACAAAGAACGGAAAAAAAACACGTGGTGATACACCTGGACGTTTACTCCAGGTGTAGGCTACAAAAACATGCTAGAATTGCATGTTAGCCAACTCATGGAAATAAGCACGAAGAAATGGTGGCAGTGTTTACCGTTTTGTATAAAAATTAAAAATTAAGCTTCTGATAAGTTTAACAAAATTTTACTCTCTCTCAAATTGGTCTCTTTCTTTAAACACCTGGGGATTAAAAGAAAAATTGAAAGATTAAAATTTTGTAGAAGTTTACGGAAAAATTTTAAAGAGATTCGAGGGAAACTTTAAGAAAAACAAAAGATAATAATATGAATTTTATTTTTGAAAGTAAGCATACATGAAAATACATGGAATTTGATATAGAAATTTAAAGATATAAATTACAGATGAATTGGAGAATAAATTAGAAATTTTAATATAAATATTATGTCAGGTGTTGACGATCAGCAATCGGGTGAAATTGATGAAAAAAGCAAGAAAGGAAAGGAGGTGATCCACGGGTAGCTTTAAGTGCTACATGGTGAGTTAGATTTTATTTTAATAATCAAAACCAATAAAAATATGAATTTATAATATTTGAATAAATGGTTGAATTATAATGATTTAACGATGTACTTTTCGATAAGTATGGTAATTGATTGAATTATTGATTAGAAATTTAATAATATATTGAATATTAATTATATGAATAAATGAAAAATATATTGAGAAGTTTTATGAAATTTCTAAAAAAATATGATTGAAAAGTTGATATGATATATGAGGAGACAATTTAATAAATATGATAACAATAATAATTTTGAGAAAGAGCTAGATAATTGAATTGAATGTTTTAATATATGCTTGCATGCATATTATTACTCATATGCACAAAAGAAAAGACCAGGAAAACAACTGGTTTAGCAAAAAAAAAAAAAAAAAAGACCAAGAAGGCAACTAGTTTAGTTGAAAAGACCATGAAGATAACTAATCTAACTAAAAAAAAAAAGATCAGGAAGGCAGCTGGTTTAGTTAAAACATGTCGACATGTGAGAAGACGTTCTTAGATGATAATATGAAATGATCTGATGAGAAAGAAAATTTAAATTCATGCATCACATTTGTTTTAAATATTGATAATTATTGATTGAGATACTAAGGTATCAGTCTTGATTGTGAAATTATTGATAGATAAATGAGTCTTACAGAGAGACAGAGATGATGGAAAAGAAATATGAAAGTATGATTTTAATAATGTAATTCCCCTATTGAGGGTTGAGGATTTATGTATGTATATAATTTCAGTTGATTTTTTATATTGTTGCATATATGTTTCGTGTTGGGATTTCAAAATGTGACGACACCATCATGGGGGTGGCCAACCCGACATGGGTCTTTACAATTTTGGTATAAGAGTATTAGATTTTATGATTCTATAGACTACATAAAAATTTAAAGAAGTGGAAGATTTAAACAAACTACATTTTAATGTAGAATCTGGGGATGACACGTGGACGTACTAGAACTAGAGGTAGAGTTCTAAATCATAAAGGATGTGGTGGAACCCCAATATTTAGAAGAGTTGAAATGGAGGGGGAGGTCGAGTCTGTGGTTCATGCAAAGGAACAGGTTGCTAATACAGTTGGTACTAGTAGAGGTGGGAGTGTAACGACCCATCCTGGGTTGGCCACCCCCACGATGGTGTTATCACATTTTGAAAATCCTAGCACGACACATATATGCAACAATAAAAATAATACTAACATAATTATTTTATATCATTCTGATATTAACTTAAACATAATATACAACGTAAAATGCATGAATATTTACAAATACAATTTTTATTTATTTCCTTTTCTCAATTGTCTGAAGATATTGACACATACGTGGCTTACAGAAAATGATTTTGTCTGACTCTCAACCCACCAGACTATTTGTCTTGCATGCTATCTGAAATCATTGCACAATGAGGGATGAGCTTCACAAGCTCAGTGAATTAAATTTACTAAAAGTATTCAAATTGCATAAATAACCCTTTAATATTTAATCATTCATCTCTCATATAACTGATCATAATGTCTAACATTTAAATAATTCCTATCATATTATATTTCTATGTCTTTTTCTCACTATAACTGTCTCTTTCTGTGAGACTCATTTATTTACAATTACATGCATAACATCAACAACATTCAGTAAAAATATCAACATGTAAAACAGATGCAATGCATGAGTTATTATTATGGGAACATCTTCCCACATGTCGACATGTTTTATTATCTTAGACCAGTCCCCTCCTGGTTCTTTTATTTATAGCTTATCCCGGCTATCACGGTATTTATTTCCAGCATATACCGGCTGTCACGGTTTTTCAATTAGACCGGCCCCTTCCCGGTTCTTTCGGTTATTTTATTTAATACATATGCATATGAATAATGATATGAAATATACATATAAACAGTAATATAAAACCACATGAATTCGAAATATTTAAATTAACTATCCAGTTTTTCCTCAATTTTCTTCTCCTCATATATCACATCAATTTATTAACCAAAACTCGTCAATAATTTATTTATCAGCATCATTATTAAATCAACTCATTATTCTAATAATATTTCTTTTCACATAATAATTTTCTATGTGTCCAATATTCATATCATACATATCAATTTAATTTTTATCTATCACCAAGCATAAGCTAATAATTTATTTTAATATTATTACTAGATATTTGATTTTTATTTAGATTACTTAAAGTAAATCTAACTCACCACGTAGCACTTAAAGCTACCCGTGGATCACCTATTTTCCTTCCCGTTCCTCTCAGAAATATTCCTCGGTTGTTGTTCGTCAACACTTGACATAATATTTGTATTAAATTTCTAATTATTTCTTCAATTTTTCATAAACCACACCCTTTGAAAATTCCCACTTTGAATTTTGAGAAATACATGTATACTAAAAATTCAAAAATAAACATTATGTTATTACCTTCTGTTTTTCTGATAGTTTCCTCTGATTCTCTATAAAATTTCCCCGTAAACTCCTTCAAAATTTTTCTCTTTCAATTTTTCTTTCAGTCCCTAAGTGTTTAAAGAAGATGTGTAATGGAAAAACTAAACGACTTTGGTAAGTGTGAAATCGTGTTTACATAGAAGCGTAATATATATAGAAAATTTGCTTGCAAAAATGCACTTGGCAACTCCCAAAAACTATCCACATATATGCCTTGCTGTAACACAAGCAAGGCTTTGAAATTGCACTTGGCAGCCCCAAATTAAGTTGGCAGCAGGTGGCAATAGCTGCTGCCACGTTTTGTTGTTTAACTTTTTTTTTTTTTTTTGTAGAATTGCTTTATTCAAATAATAATAAACCTTTCACATATATTTTATTTTAATTTCATATCATATTTATTAAATTACTTCTTTACCCTTACTTTACAAATACGGGTATTACAATTCTACCCACTTTACAAAAATTTCGTCCCCGAAATTTTCTTACCTAAAATTAAGAAAAGAGTTGGGGGTAATCCTTCGTCATTCTTGCTTCATGCTCCCACGTGACTTCTTTGACATCTTTATTTCGCCATAATACTTGAATAAAAGAAATGACTTTATTATGCGAGACTTGTTCATTTTTGTCTAGGATTTTGACTGGTACTTGCATAAAAATCAAATCTTCCTGAATTTCTATCGCCTGATTCGAGATACTATGAGATTCATCGTGTAAGTACTTTCTCAATAGTGACACATGAAACACATTATGTAATTGCTTTAATTCTGGAGGTAAATCAAAAATATATTCTACTGGTCCAATTCTCTCTATCACCTTATATGGTCCCACAAATCTCGGGTTCAACTTTCCATTCTTTTTAAACCTCAACACACCATTCCATAGAGATATCTTAAAAAATACACAATCACCAACTTGAAACTTGAGAGGTCGTCTTCTTTTATCAGCATATCCCTTTTGTTTGTTCTGGGTTGCTCTTAGGTTCTCTCTAACCAGTTTGATCCTCTCAATAGTCAAGTCTATCATTTCTGGAACATATATCTTTCTCTCTCCAACTTCTTCCCAGCATATTGGAGTTCTACACCTCCTACCTGATAAAAGTCATAAAATGCATCTTAACAATACTTATTTGTTAGCATTTTAGGGTTGATCTAGGTTTAAATTACACTTTTATACCTTAACAATTCTAAAGTGATATTCTTGGATTATTGATCTATTTCGGTGCATTTTCAGGTACTTTGAGTTCAAAAGAGATGAAAAGCTATCATAGCTTAAAGCACGATGCTTCGATGCATATCGGAGTGAAGGCATGGTTGCGGAAGGACAAAATGAAGAGAAACCAAGTCTTTAGTGTTCCATGCTGCGGCCCAGAACTTCAAGTCGCGGCCTCCAGAAACTTCATCAAGCTAGAGCAACAGTGTGCGCCGCGGCCTAGACCAGTTGAGCCGCGGCCTCCAGAAGCATTCAGAAGTTTGAGCCACCAGCTGAGCCACGACCTGGACAGTGTGAGCCATGGCCTGTATAGTGCACGCCGCGGCCTGGATAGTATAAGTCGGGGCCTCCAGAGTCTCCAAGAATGCCAGTTAAAAGGGTGAGCCGTGGCCTGGATTAGTGTGCGCCACGGCGCAAGCGCCATGCCCTGTTTCCTAATTAGAGTTTTAATGATAATTTAGACCCAAAAATACCCTGAAACTTTTTGTATTATAAATAGATCACTTAGGGTTTGATAAAAGAAGGCCGAAAAGCTCAAGAAAGTTGCTATATTATTCTCTATTACGGTGTTCAAGTATGAGTCCCATGGCCAATTAATCTCCAAGCAAGGCGAAAGGATGAATTTTTAGGTGTAGTTGTCCTTATTTCTATTCTTGATTCAGTTGTAGTTCAAATTTATTTTTAAACATTGTTATGATTTACTCTTTGATTTAATTAGAAGATTTTCTCTTAATCCGGTGATTGCATCTTTCTCCTCTATATAAGTCTAGTCATGCTCTTCTTATGTCAAGATTGTTGGATGTGATTGATTCCGGTAGAATTATCTTTTAGGTTTGTCCATTACTACGATATTGTCATTAAGATATATTTTCGTTTCTTGATAAATCTATAAGATAGGTCATGTGTGCTTGAATCGAAAGTAAAGAGTACTTCATAGCAATTACATTAGGGTTTTCATATGCTTTGATTGAATATTTGCCGATTGATTGTTTGGGATGTGAAACTAGCAATTGAGATAAAAACAATTGAATCGAGATTGGAATAAGGCAATGAACCTAGGGAGGATTCCCGGAACCTTGTTATTTCTCCATTATATTCTTTATTATATTTACACAATTTTTCCCATTACTTCATTATCAAAACTCAGATTCTTTCACTTGATCTTTATCGTTCATGTTAAGGTTTACACTTTCCCTTGTAGTTCACTTTTCCTCGTGGGATCGACACCTCAACTATACACAATAACTGCATATTAGTTTGATCATAATCAAATTTTGGCGTCGTTTCCGGGGAGACGTGCTTAAGTACAAGGAAGATTGTCAACTTTGAGACAAGACGGTAATATTTTTCTTTTCTCTTTATTTTTATTTTTTGATTTTTTTTATTGTTCTGTTTTATTTATTTTCCCTCTAACTCATTTGGTGTATGCTTAAACTGAGAGATTCGCGAGGTAGATTCATTAGAGGACCCGAAATAGAGTTACCTTCTCCTTCCACGTCCGTTATTGAAACCTCGCCTAGATCAAACCATAGTGTACCCCCAAACGAGAATTTAGAGGATTTTGTTAACATGGTTGATAACCCCAATGAGAATGTTGCTAGAATGTTACCATCATGCATCATGTTTCCAGCCAATACTCGCCAACAAGATTTTAAAGCAGGGATAATACAGTTACTCCCTACGTTTCATGGCTTGGAAAATGAAAACCCATATGTGCACATTAGGGAGTTTGAGGAAGTAATTGCGACTTTTCATAGTCAAGATGCAACTGATAACATTGTGAGACTTAAGTTCTTTCCTTTCACTTTGAAGGGTAGAGCTAAGAGTTGGCTATACTCACTGAGACCATGATCTATTGGGTCATGGAATGAGATGACTCAGGTCTTCTTTAATAAATATTTCCTCCAACATAAGACTAATGCTTTGAAAAGGCAAATCTCCACCTTTGCACAAAAGGACAATGAGATTTTGTATCAGTCTTGGGAGAAATTTAAGGAGTTGTTGAGTATGTGTCCTCACCATGGGTATGAGAATTGGTGCTTAGTGAGCTATTTTTATGAAGGACTTACATATAGAGAGCGCCAATTTGTGGAGATGATGTGTAATGGTGAGTTCTTACAAAAAGATCCTGATGAGGCCATAGAATACCTCAATGAGCTTGCTGAAAAAGCTCACACTTGGACTGGACCTAGTGCTACTGAAAGCACAAATAGGTCACGACCTGCAGGAAACCCAAATGGTGGTGGAATTTACCATCTTAGGGAAGAGGACAACCTAAAGGCTAAGGTCGAGATGCTCACTAGGGAGTTAGATGCGTTAAAGACTAAGGGCTCAAAGCCAACACACATGGCTAATCATACAGAGTCTTTGGAACCATGTTTTATATGCGGTGGGGTAGGTCATCCTGCCTAAGAGTGTCTCACATTTATTGATATGAGAGGGATGTATGAGGAACAATGTAATGCCTTAGGTATGTACAAGAAGCCTATAGCATCATTCTCTAATACCTATAATCCGGGGTGGCGCAATCACCCCAATTTTAGCTGAAAGTCTGAAAACCAGCTGCTTGTACAACCCCCTAGATCATATCCTACACCCTATCATGCACCTTCATCCTCTAGGAGTTCTTTAGAAGACACTTTGCATGCCTTTATTAAGGCACAGGGTAAGACGAACCAAAAATATGAGGCATTGATTACATAGGTTGTTGAAGAAAACAAGGAAATAAAGAGCCAAGTGTCCAAATTGATGAGCTCCTTGAATGTGAATGAGCAAGGTAACTTCCCTTCTCAAGCTCAGTCCACACCCCATGGTCAACACATGGTGCAAAAGAATTTGAAAGATGTGAATGCCATTGTGACACAAAGTGGTAAGTCATTACACATCCCAACAACGAACAAATTAGAGGATGTGGAAAAGGGTCAAGATAGTAGTGATGCTGAGCTCCCAAGGACTCTGAGGTCATAAAGAGTCCTGTTAAGGCACCATTCCCTCAAGCCTTAAAATCAAGCAAGAAAACTCTGGACCTAATGTAATACCCGTATTCGTAAAGAAATTGTAAAGAAGTAATTTATAAATATGACTCGAAATTAAAATAATATATTTACGAAGGATTTAGTATTGGATAAAATAATTGTTTTGAAAAAAAAAATTTTGGGACGTGAACGTCATTAAGAGAAAAGAAAAAAAAACGGCAAAATCAGCAAGATGTCTAGGTGAAGTCTCGTGAAAAAAAAAAGTAAAAAAAAAAACTAAAACAAAATTTCATGGCAGCCGGGGGGCAGCACCTGCTGCCAAAGTTTGAAAAAAATTTGAGGGAGGTGTGCATTGTCTTGCACGTCTCCAAAACGTGGAGACATTTGGGGAGAGGGGGCTGCTAAAATTTCAGCCCAAACATTGTATATATATGTGATGCGAGAGTAAAAATTCTCACTCACATAATTTCGTTCGTTTTCCTTCCAAATTTTTTTGTTTCTTTAAATACTTGGGAACCCAAAATAAAGTTTAAAGAGCAAGATTTTGAAGGTGTTTACTACGAAATTTCATAAAAAAATTGGAATATCTATCAGAAAGCAGAAGGTAATAATGTAGTGCTTATTTTTGGATTTTTAAACATTTAAGAAATTTCTCCAAATTCAAAGTGGGAATTTTCAAAGTGAGTGGTTTATTAAGAAATGAATGAATAATTAAAAATTGAATACAAATATTTTTTCAGGTGTTGGTAGTCAACAATTGGGGGAAGTTTCGGAGAAGAACGAGAAAGGCAAGGAGGTGATCCACGGGTAGCTTTAAGTCCTACTTGGTGAGTTGAATTTACTTTAAGTAGTCTAAATAAAAATGAAATATCTAGTGATAATCTTAAAATAAATTATTGATGTATTCTTGGGTGATAGATGGAAAATTGATTTATGGGTATGATAGGAAATTTGGACATGTAGAAATACTTTTCGATGAGAAGTGATATTTTTGGGAATAATAAGTTTATTGGGGAATAAAAGCGATAAATAAATTATTGATGAGATAAATAAATGTTTTTATATAAATTTGAGGAGATAAAATTTAGTGAATCTTGACAAGCTATAATGAATTATTTGATGTGATTTGGGATGAGAGAAAATTAAAGGCATTGTTGTTATATAAATTTGAGAATTGTCAGGATAGCAAATTTAATTATTTTGAATTTACAAGTTGTTATATTACTATTTATGTGCATATTTCATATCATTGTTCATATGCATGTGTATTAAATGAGAAAGAAAAGAACTGGGAAGGGGTCGGTCTAACGAAATAACCGTGACAGTCGGTATATGCTGGAATAAAAAGGGACACCATGCTAGTCGGTATATGCTGAGAAAATTCCGTGGCAATCGAGACTAAGTTGCAAAGTAAAGAACCGGGAGAGAGTCGATCTGAGATAATAACAACCTGTCGACAGGTAGGAAGACGTTCCCATCATAACCATTCATGCATTTGCATTTGTTTTAATTATTGCTACATTTTCTTAAATGTTGATGTGTGGTATGTTATTATGAAAACGAGTATAGATGATTTGGTCTCACAGAGAGAGACAATTATGTAAGAAAAAAGCAGATAATGATAAGAACCATCTAAATGATGGACTTTATGATGTGAACCTCATTACAAGGTAGTTATGAGATAATTGATGGTCTTAAGGTGCACCAATGATTGAGAAAAAGATATTGATAGAGAAGAAATTGTATGACATGTGTAATGATAGTGAAAAGTTGTCATCAGGTTATGTGAAAAATAAATGATTAAATATTAAAGGACTATTTATGGAATTTGGAATACTTTTAGTAAATTAAATTCACTGAGCTTGTGAAGCTCGCCCCTCATTGTACAATGATTTCAGGTAGCAGACAGGATAAGTAGTTTGGTGAGTCCAAAGCCAGACGGAATAAATTTTTGTAAGCCATGTATGTGTCAATATCCTCATACTAGTGAGAAAAGGAAATAAATATTTGTAAATATTCATGCATCTTATGTTATAAATTATATGTAAATTAATATCAGATTTATATACCTCCCCTGTTGGGGTTGATAATGAAACTTTTTGTTAGTATTATTTTTTTTATGGTTGCATATATGTGTCGTGCTAGGATTCTCAAAATATGATGACACCGTTTTGGGGGTGGCCAACCTGGGATGGGTCGTTACAATTTTGGTATCAGAGCCTTAGGTTTTAAGATTCTGTAGACTACATAAGAATTTAAAAGTGGAAGATCTAAATAAATTATATTTTAAATGCAGAGTCTAAGGATGACACGTGGTCATGCTAGAGGTAGAGGTAGAGTTTTGAATCAGAGGGGACGAGGTTGACCCCCAATTTTTAGGAGAGCTGAAGTAGAGAAGGAAGTAGAGTCTGTGGTTCCTGTGAGGGAACATGCTGATGGTACAGCTAGTACCAGTAGAGCTGGGAGAGTATCTGAGGGTAGGAATGATGAATTGAGAGAAGCCCTTAATCGTGCTATAGAAAGGATGAATGCAGCTGAAGAAAAAAGGAATGCAGCTGAAGAAAGGGCTGATAATTTACAGAGAAGATTAGAGGAAAGGGGTAGAAGAGAACCGGATGTGGTAAGGCAAGAGGTTCCTGAGGGACGGGTATTTACAAATGAGATGCAAGGGGATTGTTTTGTGAGGTTTCTTAAGTTTAAACCTTAGTCTTTTAGAGGATCTGTAAATCCAGTGGAAGCTAAACAGTGGATTGAGCATATGGAGAAATATTTTGAGGTCTTACCGGTGTCCGATAAACAGAAGGTTGTTTTTGCTTCGTTTATGCTGGAGGGTGAAGCTTCTCAATGGTGGAAGGATATTTTGCCTAGGATGAGTTCACGAATATATCAACCTTTGACTTGGAATAAATTTAAGGATGAGTTTTTTTCAAAGTACTTTCCAGATACTTTTCGGGTACAACAAGAAAGAGATTTTATCCACCTAAGGTAAGGAAATTTATAGGTGGTTGAATACGATAGTAAATTTATAGCCCTGTCAAGATTTGTACCTGAGTTCGTGAATACGGAGCAAAGGAAATGTAAGAGATTTTTAGACGGATTACACTATGAGATTCAGACTAAACTCTCTTATATGGGCATAGGAGATTATGCTATATTGGTTGATAAAGCATTGCAGATTGAGAAAGATCTGATGGAGCTGAGAGGGAGGAGGGATTGGCTGAAGAGGTCTAGATTTGAGGGATTTAGAGGAGGTAATAGTATGGGTGTACAGGGTGGGAGACCACCCTAGAGGGGGCGTTCCTTGTCATAAGGAACTGTAGTACAAAGTCAGAGGCAAGTAGAATCGGTTGCTTCGGTGGCTCAGAGTAATACTGGTGGGTCCCCTAGATTTGGGAGACAGGCTATGGGAAGTGAGAGTTATGGTAGAAGATTAAGTGTGCCACCAGGGAAAAGGGGTAACCAGATATTTGATCAAGAGGCAAGGGTTTGTTTCAAATGTAATCAGACGGGACATTTAATTTGAAATTGTCCTATGCAGATATACTTTGTATGTGGTAGGGGAGGACATGTGGCTGCAGATTATCCAGCAGGGAAGTCTGCTGACAGAGACATTGGAAGTATCGGGAGGAGACCAATGGAGAGAGGCGGTGGATCAGGGAGTGTGCGGGGCAGAGGTCGAGGATTTGTAGTAGAGCGATGATGTGGCAGTCAGATTCTGTCCGGAGATGGTAGAGTTTATACATTAACCCAGCAGGATGCACAAGTCACTTCTGATGTGCATCCTTGGTAGGCCTGCTAGATTATTGATTGATCTAGGTGCAACTCATTCTTTTGCATCTAGTAGTTATATGAAATCTATTGATGCTAGTGCTAGTCCTTTGATGCATGTAATTATTGTTGAGGTTTCTACTGGAGACAGGGTTATTATCAGAACAATCTATCGAGGTTGTGTGATTAATATTGCTGATAGGGAATTTGAGGTTGATTTATTGCCTTTAGATATGACAGATTTTGATGTAATTCTAGGGATGAATTGGTTATCTGCATATCATGCTTGGGTAGATTGTTTTAGGAAAAATGTGGTGTTCATGATACCCGGACAAGAGGAGTTTAATTTTCAAGGAGAGCGTAAGATACTTGCTAATTGTTTGATTTCTGCCTTAACTGCTAGTAAATGGTTGAGGAAAGGTTGTGAGGGGTATTTAGCATATGTGGTGGATTCTAGCAAGAAGGGTAAGAAGTTAGAAGATATTTTGGTAGTAAAAGATTTTTCTGATGTATTCCCTGAAGAGTTGATTGGATTGCCTCCCAATAGGGAGATTGAATTTTCTATTGAAGTGATTCAAGATCAGCACCCATATCCATAGCACCTTATAGAATGGCCCCAGTTGAATTGAAAAAGTTGAAAGTTCAGCTTCAGGAGTTGCTAGATAAACAATTTATCTGACCTAATATGTCACCTTGGGGAGCCCCTGTGTTATTTGTCAAAAAGAAGGATGGGACATTGAGGCTGTGTATTGCTTATAGACAATTGAATAAGATTACAATCAAGAATAAATATTCTTTTCCCAGAATAGATGACTTATTCGAACAGCTACAGGGAGCTAGAGTATTCTCTAAGATAGACTTGAGGTCAGGTTATTATCAATTAAGGATAAAGGAGGAGGACGTGCCTAAAACTGCTTTTAGGACATGTTATGGCCATCATGAGTTCTTAGTGATGCCTTTTGGGTTGACCAATGCTCCAGCGGTATTTATGGACCTTATGAATCAGGTGTTTAAACCATTCTTGGACAGATTTATGACTGTGTTTATTGATGATATTTTGGTATATTCCAAGAATGAAGAGGAGCATATAAGACATTTGGAGATAGTGTTAGAAATTCTGAGGAAAGAAAAATTATATGTGAAGTTCTCTAAATGTGATTTTTGGTTAAATGAGATATCTTTCTTGGGGCATGTTATATTGGGAGAAGGGATAGCAGTTGACCCACAAAAAGTTGAAGCAGTACTGAATTGGGAAAGACCCACAAGTGTAACTGAAATTAGAAGCTTTTTGGGGTTGGCTGGTTATTATAGAAGATTTATCCATAATTTTTCTATAATTGCTGGACCTTTGACTAAATTGACCAGGAAGGATGTGAAGTTTAGGTGGTCAAAGGAATGTGAGAATAGCTTCCAGCTGTTGAAAGAAAAACTGACTACTGCCCCAGTATTAGTGCTTCCCTTTGGTGATGAAGGATTTATGGTTTATAGTGATGCGTCACATCAGGGGTTGGAATGTGTGTTGATGAAACATGGGAGAGTTATTGCTTATGTATCTAGGCAACTAAAGAACCATGAGAGGAATTACCCGACCCATGATTTAGAATTGGCTGCCATAGTTTTTGCTTTAAAGATTTGGAGACCATTTATATGGAGCCAAGTGTGAAATTTTTACTGATCATAAAAGCTTGACGCATTTACCAATCCAGAAGGAGTTGAATTTGAGGTAGAGGAGGTGGATGGAATTGATTTATGATTATGACTGTACAATTCATTATCATCCAGGAAAAGCTAATGTAGTAGCTGATGCATTGAGTAGAATGGCTACCGGGAGATTAACTGTTATTAGGAGTCATAATACTAGCCTGATGATAGAATTAAGAAAAATGAGGATGCAACTGAGTGTCAATGATAGAGGAGTATTAATGGCAAATATGGTGATATAATCTCCTATTATTGATATTTTATTACAAATGCAGAATGGAGATGAGGGAATAGAGAAGATCAGGCAGGAAATATTGAGTGGGAAGTCAACTGAATTTAGAATTAGAGAAGATAGAATGGTAGTACTGGGGCATAGAGTTTGTGTTCCCAATGATATGGAGATGAGAAAATGGATATTAAGGGAGGCTCATGATTCTGTATATTCCATGCACCCGGGTAATAATAAGATGTACAGGGGATTAAAACAGAATTATTGGTGGTAAAGGATGAAAAAGGATGTAGCAGAATATATCTCTAGATGTTTGACCTATCAACAGGTAAAGTCTGAGAACAGACATCCCGCAGGTTTATTATAACCTATTCCAGTACCTGAGTGGCCATGGGAAAATGTGAGTATGGATTTTGTCTCTGGTTTTCTCCGTACCCAGAAACGATATGATGCCGTGTGGGTCATAGTAGATAGACTTTCTAAATCTTCACATTTTCTTCCTATAAAAACTACCTGGAGTCCAGAAAAGTTGGTTGAGTTGTATGTAGCTGAGATAGTAAAATTACGTGGAGTACCCTTGAGTATCATATCAGATAGAGATTCTAGATTTACCTCTAGATTTTGGAGGAGTTTCCAAGAAGTGATGGGTACGCAATTATAGTTTAGTACCGCTTTTCATCCGCAAACAGATGGGCAGACAGAGAGGATTATCAGAATACTAGAAGATATGCTGAGGGCAAGTGTATTAAGTTTCTCAGTAAGCTGAGATGCTTATTTGCCTTTGATTGAGTTTGTATACAATAATCAGTATCAAACTAGTATTGGGATGGCACCTTTCGAGGCTTTATGTGGTAGAAGGTGTAGAACTCCAGTATGTTGGGAAGAAGTGGGAGAGAGAAAGATATATGGCCCAGAAATGATAAACTTAACTACTGAAAGAATCAAACTGTTTAGGGAGAACCTCAAAGCAGCTCAGAACAGATAGAAAGGATATGCTGATAAAAGAAGACGACCTCTCGAGTTCCAAGTTGGTGATTGGATATTTTTGAAGATATCTCCGTGGAAGGGAGTGTTGAGGTTTAAAAAGAAGGGAAAGTTGAGCCCAAGATTTATGGGGCCCTATGAGGTGATTGAGAGAATTGGGCCCGTAGCATATCGTTTGGATTTACCTTCGGAATTAAAGCAATTACATAATGTTTTTCATGTGTCTCTACTGAGGAAGTACTTGCATGATGAGTCCCATTGCGTCTCGAATCAGGCAATAGAAATTCAGAAAGATTTGACTTTTATACTAGTACCAGTTAGAATCCTAGACAGAAAGGATCAAGTTTTGTGCAATAAAGTCATTTCTTTGATTCAAGTATTATGGCAAAATAAAGATGTTGAAGAAGTCACGTAAGAACATGAAGCAATAATGAGAAAGGATTTTCCCCAACTCTTTACTTGATTTCAGTAATGAAATTTCGAGGACGAAATTTTTGTTAGGTGGGTAGAATTGTAATACCCGTATTCGTAAAGAAATTGTAAAGAAGTAATTTATAAATATGACTCAAAATTAAAATAATATATTTACGAAGGATTTAGTGTTGAATAAAATAATTATTTTGAAAAAAAATAAAATTTCGGGACGTGGACGTCATTAAGAGAAAAGAAAAAAAACAGCAAAATCAGCAAGACGTCCAGGTGACGTCCTGCGAAAAAAAAAGTCAAAAAAAAAAAACAAAAACTAAAGAAAAATTTCGTGGCAGCAGGGGGGCAGCACCTGCTGCCAAAGTTTGAAAAAAATTTGAGGGAGACGTTCATTGTCTTGCATGTCTCCAAAACGTGGAGACATTTGGGGAGGGGGCTGCTAAAATTTCAGCCCAAACGTTGTATATATATGTGATGCGAGAGCAAAAATTTTCACTCACATAATTTCGTTCGTTTTCCTTCCAAATTTGTTTGTTTCTTTAAATACTTGGGAACCCAAAATAAAGTTTAAAGAGCAAGATTTTGAAGGTGTTTACTGTGGAATTTCATAAAAAATTTGGAATAGCTATCAGAAAAGCAGAAGGTAATAGTGTGGTGTTTATTTTTGGATTTTTAAACATTTATGAAATTTCTCCCAATTCAAAGTGGGAATTTTCAAAGTGAGTGGTTTATAAAGAAATGAATGAATAATTAAAAATTGAATACAAATATTTTGTCAGGTGTTGGTGTCAACAATTGGGGGAAGTTTTGGAGAAGAACGGGAAAGGCAAGGAGGTGATCCACAGGTAGCATTAAGTCCTACGTGGTGAGTTGAATTTACTTTAAGTAGTCTAAATAAAAATGAAATATCTAGTGATAATCTTAAAATAAATTATTGATGTATGCTTGGGTGATAGATGAAAAATTGATTTATGGGTATGATAGGAAATTTGGACATGTAGAAATACTTTTCGATGAGAAGTGATATTTTTGGGAATAATAAGTTTATTGGAGAATAAAAGCGATAAATAAATGTTTTTATATAAATTTGAGAAGATAAAATTTAGTGAATCTTGACAAGCTATAATGAATTATCTGATGTGATTTGGGATGAGAGAAAATTAAAAGAATTGTTGTTATATAAATTTGAGAATTGTCAGAATAGCAAATTTAATAATTTTGAATTTATAAGTTGTTATTTTACTGTTTATGTGCATATTTCATATCATTGTTCATATGCACGTGTATTAAATGAGAAAGAAAAGAACTGGGAATGGGCCAATCTAATGAAATAACCGTGACAGCCAGTATATGCTGAAAAAATTCTGTGGCAACCGGGACTAAGTTGCAAAGTAAAGAACCGGGAGAGAGTCGGTCTGAGATAATAACCACCTGTCGACAGGTGGGAAGACGTTCCCATCATAACCATTCATGCATTTGCATTTGTTTTAATTATTACTGCATTTTCTTAAATGCAGATGTGTGGTATGTTATTATGAAAACGTTTATAGATGATTTGGTCTCATAGAGAGAGACAATTATGTTAGAAAGAAGCAGAGAATGATAAAAACCATCTAAATGATGGACTTTATGATGTGAACCTCATTACGAGGTAATTATGAGATAATTGATGGTCTTAAGGTGCACCAATGATTAAGAAAAAGATATTGAGAGAGAAGGAATTGTATGACATGTGTAATGATAGTAGAAAGTTGTCATCAGGTTATATGAAAAATAAATGATTAAATATTAAAAGACTATTTATGGAATTTGGAATACTTTTAGTAAATTAAATTCACTGAGCTTGTGAAGCTCACACCTCATTGTACAATGATTTCAGGTAGCAGACAGGACAAGTAGTTTGGTGAGGATTAAACTGTATTGATTCAGGAAGAACCAGGAGATGAACCATATATGCTTGGAAAGATCCGGATGTCTATTTTCTGGGGAATTTTACGGATCAATAAAATGCTTTTTCTAGAGAAAGTTATGGCTGTTTTAGTAAACAAAGATCAAAGAGCAAAAGTTGGAATCTGCAGTATCCCACATTGGATTGGAAACACATTGCACTTGTGATGTTTCCCTATATAAGCCCATCTTCACTTCATCTTTAGTGTGCAATTCCTGGGCCATTTGGTGTAATCCGGTGGATGTCTGCTAGCATTCTGGTGGATCCCGAAGGCTTTACTACAATGAGGGGAAGCGCCACCCAACAGCGAGTGGAATTTGTCCCATGTATAGTAATTTATTTCTTTTTATTTAGTTTTAAAGTTTAATGTTTAGCACTTGTATTGTGAACTTTAGTTTCATAATTATGAGAGGCTAAAATCTTCAGCTAAGGTTGAAGATGAAGTCTTTCCTTTGTTTAGCATTATATTTTCAGATTTGCACATAACAATTCTGATGTTTTTAGTATAAATGTTCTGTTCAATTATTTGAGTAGATCTTATGATTGATTGCTTTTTAATTGTTAAATTGGATATTCCTTGTGTTTCATTTGATGGATACATTGAATTGTTTTCGATTAAATTGGATTTTCTTTGTGATTTGTTAAAAGCGAATACATTTGATGCTTTTGGTTTGATTAGGATATTCGTTGTTTTTTGTTTAAAGTTGGATTCATGGAATTTTTTTGATTACTTTTATAGAACATGAAAATATATGCTTTACTTTGGTGGGGTGGATTCAGAAACCTTAGTTTATATATCATTTGCTTTAAAAACAATTTGGTTTAAGTTTATATTTCTTTTGGAAAAATACAATTCAAAAATTTGGAACTAGGTTAAGATAATGTTAGTTTAGATAAAATTATATTTTCACAACGCAATTCCCTGTGGATTCGACCTCGCACTTGCACAACACTATATTGCAAACGACTCGTGCACTTGTGAGTAATTCAAAACTCACAACAAGTTTTTGGCGCCGTTGCCGGGGAATTGTTTTGTTTGTGAAATTTTTGTCTAAATTAATTTTATTTTTCTACTAGTTTAGTTAGCATTTTTGTTTTATTTTTTAATTTCACTTTTAATTTTAAATCTAATTTTAATTTTAATTTAATTTTTAATTTTAATTTTAATCTTAATTTTAATTTAATTTTAGTTTATTTACATTTTCCCAAAAATAAAATAAAATAAAAATATAAAAAATGTGGATGAATCCAGCGCCGGTTTCACAGTCTTTAGAAGATGCCCTCAAGGATTTCATGAAGATGACTGGCCAGTCCATCAGTACAACCAATACATTCAATGTTGATAGTTGTTCCATCTGTGCTAGTCCTATGCATTTAGCATAGAATTGTCCATCTATGCCGGCTTTTGTCGAGTATCCTATGGAACAAATAAGCGCTTTCAATGACTATTGGTGGCAATCAAATGGATCTTACTTCGAGACGTACAATCCAGGGTGGCGGAACCACCCTGATTTTTCATGGACACAGAACCAATTGATGCATCAGGGAGGAGCCCCTTATCATGCTCACAATCAATACCCTCCTGAATTTCCTCCACCAGTTCCAAGTTATGGTCACTCAGCCTATCCAGCACCATCACCCGTCCCATTCAAACACCAGTGTCGGTTTCACAGTCATTGGAGGATGCCCTCAATGATTTTAGGAAGATGATCGGCCAATCCATAAGCGAAGTAAGGAGTGCAAAAATAGTAAACACCCAAGTGATTGCTAGGATAGAGAGTCAAATGGGTCAAATCGCAAGTCACTTGGGTGAAGGAGAGAAGGGAAGGTTCCCCAGTCAACCTGAGCCTAACCCGAAGAAACAGTTTGCGGTGGAAAATTCATCAACTCATATGCATGGGCAGGAACAAGTGCAATTGATTGTCCCATTGAGGTCTGGGAGACAAGTGGAAGAGAACCCAGCTATGCAACAAGGGCAAGAAAGTGGCAACAAGGAAAAGAGAGATGTTGAGCCATCTATAGCCACACTTATTATTAAAGATCTCCCTAGGTCGTTTGTACCTAAAGTGCCTTACCCTAAGAGATTACAAGCACCCAAGAAAAGAGGGGAGTCTGAGGACATTCTGGAGGCATACTTTGCTCAGTTTGGAGAGGATTTGGATTTAGATAAGTTACTTGAGCAAGCGAATGCCATTTTGGAGTCTGCTCCTCAAAAGAGCAGTGAGACGGAGGAGACTGTGGATGAATTTCGCAGTGAGGACCCCCTGGAGGCATGCTTTTCTCAGTTTGAAGAGGATTTGGATTTGGATAAGTTGTTTGAGCAAGCAAATGCTACTTTGGAGTCTGCTCCTCAGAAGAGCAGTGAGACAGAGGAGACCACGACACCTGAACCCCTCAAGAAGGAACTCAAGCCTTTACCGAACAATCTTAAGTATAAGTTCCTAGGTCCAGTAGATTCTTTGCCTCTGACTATAGCTTCAGATTTGGTTGATGCTCAAGTGGATAAATTATTGGATGTTTTAAGAGAGCACAATAAAGCTATCGACTAGACTATTGAGGATATCAAGGGGATCACCCCCTCGGTGGTGATGCACAAGTTACATTTGGAGGAGAATGCCAAGCCATCGAGGGAGCCACAAAGAAGGCTCAACCCAACTATGCAAGAAGTTGTGAGGACTGAAGTGATAAAGCTGTTGGATGTAGGGATCATTTATCCAATCTTTGATAGTGAGTGGGTGAGCCTGATTCATGTCGTGCCAAAGCAGGCTAGATTGACGGTAGTGATAAATATATATAACGAGTTAGTTCCAACTCGTGTGCAATCAGGATGGAGAATGTGTCTAGACTACCGTAAGTGGAATGCTACCACAAGGAAGGATCATTTTTCACTCCCATTTATTGATCAGATGGTGGAGCGTTTAGCTGGGCACGATTACTAATGTTGGGTCTGGCTGAAGACGTTAAACTTAGCGCTCATGGGAGGCACCCCACATCATATCCTTTATATTTATTTATTATTTTATATATTTATGATTAATGTTTGTTTCCAGTATTTTTGTGTTTTCTAGTCTTTATTTTTCAGGGACAACGCGTACTTCAGTTCAAGTTTGGGGGTATGCTATGAGCCATACTAGTCCAACTACTTCTCTATCTCCCAGGTTAGCTCTTTCCGTATTATTCACATATTGGAGACAATGTGTAAATTAAGTTTGGGGGTATTGAAGACACGTTACACACACTTTGTCCTAATTTATTGTTGTTTTTCTTCATTTAAAAAAAATTAAGAAGGTAAATGCATGCTCATGTTATTTTGAAATTTTAGTTGATCTAAACAAATATTGTGATGTGATTTCATTGGTAAGCTTAAAATTTTGAACATATGATTTGATGATAGAGTTTTAAAACTTTGTTAATTACTTTGAGCATTTGAGAATTCACATGTTTGAGCCAATCTAACACGAGCACATTAGCACATATTTGTGTGAGGTATGATATGTGATTTTAATGTGTATGTTTCCTTATCTTAACTGAAACTGGATGACTTGTTGGATAAACACTTGGGCATAGAAAAGCATGAAAAAAAGGAGAAGAAAAAAAAATAATACTACTAATATTTATAATGATCATCATCAATAAACTTTCCACTGAGTAACTGGACCTTTTGCCTCAGTAAGCAATAAGTGTTCACGTCAAAAGGTGGGAAATTTATTCATAGTGATCATTGTGAAATCTTTCGCTGAGTAACTGGACCTCTTGCCTCAGTAAGCAGTGAGTGTTCACGTCAAAAAGTGGAAATTTTGCTTGGTAGCATTAAGGACAGTTTAGTTTCATAGCCTTTTTGACTCGAGTTAATAAGTCCTTAGGGGTATCTTTACACCTAATGCCCTAAAACCATCTGGTTTTGGAGTCGTTGACTCAACACTCGTTACATGGGTCAATTAGAAAGCTTAAGGGAACTAAACATAGCAGAGCCTTATATATATATATATATATATATAAAACTATGCCATCGTTATTCATTCTGATGAGAAATTCTGTGAATCTTGAGACGTGGAAACATTGTACATTGAACTTATTTGGAATCCTCATCAGTATATGCTAATTCACTTTACACTAATTCAAGCTTGTGATGTCTTAGCATGCCTCTTGTAAGTAATTAGGTTTTAAATTCTTATTCATTGTGAAGATGGGTTAGATTTTTTAAGCTTGCTCATGAATGAATTTCATGATTTTGAGTGCTCCTTAAATTTTTGGATACCATGAGTAATGAACTTATCTTGATGTTCTTTGTTTTTTTGTTTTGTTAAGGGACTAGCAAAATGTAAGTTTGGGGATATTTGATGAGTGCCAAATATTGCATATTTTGGCCACTTAATTTACATTTGTTAGCTTAGAAATTTGTTACTTTGAGTTGTTTTTCGTTGTTTTACAGGTTTACAAGCTTGGAAAGGAGTTTCACTAAATTGCCAGAATTGCTCGTACAGATCAGTCATTTATTAGGATTAAACTGTATTGATTCAGGAAGAACCAGGAGATGAACCATATATGCTTGGAACGATCCGGATGTCTATTTTCTGGAGAGTTTTACGGATCAATAAAATGATTTTTCTAGAGAAAGTTATGACAGTTTTAGTAGACAAAGGTCAGGCTGTGCATGATTTCAGCGTAACAGATCAGCCATTTTTGAGGATTTAACTGTATTGATTCAGGAAGAACCAGGAGATGAGCCATATATTCTTGGAAAGATCTAGATGTCTGTTTTCTGAGGAATTTTACGGATCAATAAAATGATTTTTCTAGAGAAAGTTATGGTTGTTTTAGTAGACAAAGGTCAAAGAGCAAAAGTTAAAATCTGCAGTATCCCACATCGGATTGGAAACACATTGCACTTGTTATGTTTCCATATATAAGCCAATCTTCACTTCATCTTAAGTGTGCAATTCCTAGGCCATTTGGTGTAATCCGGTGGACATCTTCTAGCATTCTGGTGGATCCCGAAGGCTTTGCTACCACGAGGGGAAGCGCCGCCCAACAGCGAGTGGAATTTCTCCTATGTATAGTAATTTATTTCTTTTTATTTAGTTTTAAAGTTTAATGTTTAGCACTTGTATTGTGAACTTTAGTTTCATAATTATGAGAGGCTAAAATCTTCAGCTAAAGTTGAAGATGAAGCCTTTCCTTTGTTTAGCATTATATTTTCAGATTTGCGCATAACAATTCTGATGTTTTTAGTATAAATGTTCTGTTCAATTATTTAAGTAGATCTTATGATTGATTGCTTTTAATTGTTAAATTGGATATTCCTTGTGTTTCATCTGATGGATACATCGAATCATTTTCGATTAAATTGGATTTCCTTTGTGATTTGTTAAAAGCGGATACATTGGATGCTTTTGTTTGATTGGGATATTCATTGTTTTTTGTTTAAAGTTGGATTCATGGAATTTTTTTGATTACTTTTATAGAACATGAAAATATATGCTTTACTTTGATGGGGTGGATTCAGAAACCTTAGTTTATATATCATT
Organism: Bretschneidera sinensis; assembly: GCA_023935145.1. Lineage (NCBI taxonomy): Eukaryota > Viridiplantae > Streptophyta > Magnoliopsida > Brassicales > Akaniaceae > Bretschneidera > Bretschneidera sinensis. Next base: position 100,484,866 of record CM043699.1, read on the forward strand.
TGCTTTAAAAACAATTTGGTTTAAGTTTATATTTCTTTTGCAAAAATACAATTCAAAAATTCGGAACTACGTTAAGATAATGTTAGTTTAGATAAAATTATATTTTCACAACGCAATTCCCTGTGGATTCGACCTCGCACTTGCACAACACTATATTGCAAACGACTCGTGCACTTACGAGTAATTTAAAACTCACAACAGACAACGTTCCTGACAGAGCAAGTTAGTGCTTTAATTTAGCAGAGGATTCCTCCCAAATACAAGGATCCTGGTTGTCCAACCATTGCATGCAGCATTGGAAATCATGAAGTTGGACAAGCATTGCTAGATTTAGGAGCTAGTGTGAATCTAATGCCATTTTCTATTTATTTGCAGTTGAGGTTAGGAGAAATTAAACCAACCGCTGTGGTATTGCAATTGGCTAACCGTTCAGTCAAAGTACCCAGGGGTGTGGTAGAGGATGTTCTAATTCAAATTGACAAATTTTATTATCCTCTTGATTTCCTAATCCTTGACACTACCTCTAAAATTCCTTTGATTTTGGGAGGCCTTTCCTTGCCACTGTAAATGCTCTTATTAATTACAGGAATGGCCTCATGAAGCTGTCCTTTGGAAACATAACCCTCAAGGTGAACATCTTCAATGTGGCAAAACAGCCAGAAGATGATGACGAGAGCCACCAGTTATACATAATTGAGTCACTCATCGATAGGGGAGTTTCTATAGCTCATGATTTTGATCCTCTTGAGTATTTTCTTGTTAATTCTGAGTTTGATTCTATCAATAATCCATCTGATGTAATTGATATTTGTGCTATTTTTGATAAAACTCAGGATTATGGCACTCAGGCATGGCAACCGAAGTTTGAGGAGTTACCTGAGAGAAGCGAGAAACAAATTCCCTCAAGTGAGGAAGCACTCAAAGTTGAAGTGAAGCCTCTACCTAAGGGTTTAAAGCATGTTTTCCTCGGTCTAGGTGATACTTTTCTTGTTATTATCTCATCTGAATTGTCTGAGTCTCAAGGTGAGAAATTAATTCGGACCCTAAGTGAACATAAGTCAGCCTTAGGATGGAGCATGGCTGATTTAAAAAGTGTTAGTCCCCTAGTCTGTTCTCATAAAATTAATTTGGAAGAAAAAACTAGCCCTCGTAGAGACCCCCAGCATAGGCTTAACCCTACTATGAAAGAAATTGTGAAAATGAAGTGTTGAAACTATTAGATACGGGAATTATATATCTCATAGCTGATAGTAAATGGGTAAGTCCTACACAGGTCGTTCCTAAAAAGTCAGGTGTTACTGTGGTGAAGAATGACCTGGGAGAGTTAGTCCCTACAAAACTTGTGACCAGGTGGCGGATGTGCATTGATTACAGAAAATTAAATGCTGCCACCCGGAAAGACCTTTTTCCCCTTCCTTTTATTAATCAAATTCTTGAGCGTGTAGCCGATCGTCCTTTTTACTATTTCTTGGATGGTTATTCTAGTTATTATCAAATCGAAATTGCATTAGAAGACCAAGATAAAACCACTTTCACTTGTCCCTTTGGTACTTATGCTTTTTTTAGAATGCCATTTGGATTGTGTAATGCACCTGCTACTTTTCAACGTTGCATGATGAGCATTTTTAGTGACATGGTTGATAATTGCATGGACGTTTTTATGGATGACTTAACTTTTTTGGATCTTCATTTGATACATGCTTATTAAATTTAGAGAGGGTATTGACTCGTTGTGAGGACAAATAATTAATTTTAAATTAGGAAAAATTCCACTTTATGGTACCTTAAGGTATTGTCTTAGGGCATATTATTTTTTCAAGGGGGATAGAGGTTGATTAATCTAAGATTGAGTTAATCTCTAAGTTGCCTACACCTAAGACAGTAAAGGATGTGAGATCCTTTCTTGGTTATACGGGCTTTTATAGGAGGTTCATAAAAAAAATTTCCACCATATATAGACCACTATGTGCCCTCCTAGTTAAAGATGCTCCATTTGAATGGACACAAGTATGTCAAGAGGCCTTTAAAATGCTAATTGGCAAGCTTACTTCAGCACCCATAATGCAGTCACCTGATTGGACTTTACCTTTTGAGATCATGTGTGTTGCTAGTGACTTTGCTGTAGGTGCTGTTCTTGGACAACGAAGAGAGGGGAAGCCTTTTGTCATTTATTATGCTAGTAGGACTCTAAATAGTGCTCAGATGAATTACTCCACTATTGAAAAAGAATTGCTAGCTGTAGTGTTTGCTTTGGACAAGTTTCGTGCTTATTTGATTGGTTCTCCTATTATTATTTTCACAGATCATGCAACCCTTAAGTACCTTCTTATAAAGAAGGATGCTAAGGCACAACTAATACGGTGGATTTTACTTTTGCAAGAATTTGACATCACCATCAAAGACAAGAAAGGAGTAGAGAATGTAGTGGCTGACCATCTCTCAAGGCTCACATTTGAGGACACCTCTGACGACCTGCCAATCAGGGATGATTTTCCCGATGAGCATGTACTCTCTATCACTTCTCTACCATGGTTTGCTCATATCGTGAATTATTTGGTTGCCAGTGAGATACCGATGGATTGGAGCACTCAGGGCAAGAGGAAGTTCATGACTGATGTACATAATTTTTATTGGGATGACCATTTTCTTTTCAAATACTGCCCTGACCAAATTTTAAGACGTTGCATCCCTAATGAAGAGATTGCCAGCGTCTTGGAATTTTGTCACTCCCAAGCTTGTAGGGGCCACTTTTCAATGAAAAAAACTGCTGCAAAAATTCTACAGCGTGGATTTTATTAGCCCACCTTGTTTAAAGATGCAAACATCTATTGTCGCTCATGTGAAAAGTGTCAGAGGTTAGGAGTTATGTTTCGTCGTAATATGATGCCCTTAAACCCAATTTTAGTGATTAAAATCTTTGATTGTTGGGGCATTAATTTTATGGGACCATTTCCTCCTCCTTTCGGATATCAATATATCATTGTGGCAATAGATTATGTGTCAAAATGGGTAAAGGCAGCAGCTTGCAGGAGCAATGATAATAGGACAATAATTAAATTTCTCAAAGAAAATGTGTTATCTCGATTTGGTACACCACGTGCTATAATTAGTGATCGGGATACGCATTTTTGCAACCGTTCTTTTGAAGCTTTGATGAGAAAATATGGAGTGTTACATAAGATCTCGACTTCCTACCACCCTCAGACAAGTGGACAAGGAGAACTTGAAAACAAGGAAATTAAGCAAATTTTAGAAAAAATGGTTAACCCGTATCGCAATGATTGGTCCTTACGATTAGTTGATGCGCTTTGGGCATATCGTACAGCTTTCAAAACTCCCTTAGGTATGTCACCTTATAAGCTTGTTTTTGGAAAGCCTTGTCACTTACTTGTGGAGCTAGAGCATCAAGCCTATTGGGCCATCAAGCATTTCAACTTTGACATGGTAGAAGCAGGTAAGCTTAGGAAATTTCAGTTGACCGAGCTAGAGGAGTTGAGAAATGATGCTTATGAGAAATCTAAAATCTATAAGGCTAAAATGAAAGTGTGTCATGATAAATTTTTTTTGAGGAAAACATTTAAGCCTAATGATCGGGTGTTCTTATATGATTCTAGACTCCATAAGCACCTAGGAAAACTTCGGTCGAGATAGATCGACCCTTTTGTAGTAAAGAATGTTTTTGCAAATGGGGTGGTAGAAATAAAGGATATTAAAGATGGTCGGATCTTTAAAGTAAATGGTTAACGCCTTAAAATCTTAATTTATAGGCAAGATCTGGAAGTGGAAGACATTCCACTTATGGATCCAGTCTATTCACCTTGACCACACCACATAGGTATATATTTTTTTTATTTGTCTTTTGTTTGTTTTGTTTTTAATTAAGTTTATTTTGATTTTAATTTTTAGTTTTTTTAGTTTGATTTAATCTAATTTTTAGTTTAAGAGTTATTTTTTTATTAATTTTATTTTGCACGAACAAGGTGTTTTGTTTTTTAACCAGAAACAGGCCCAGGTTGCGCCTAGGCCCAACCTAGAGCGCCTCGCCCCCCAGGAAGCATACCAACCCAGCCCAGGTCGTGCCTAGGCCCATCCATTTCGCGCCTCGGCCCATAGATCGCCCCAGCCCAGCGCCGTGCTCTAGCTCCTCTAGTGCCGCAGTGCACAACATTCACACCTTGGGCCTTAGGTCGTCCAAGCCGCAGCGCGAACCAAACCAAGTTGCGGCTCCAGCTCGCCACCTGTTTCTACACACTAAAAAAAAATAAAAAACCCAATTCTGCACTTGTCTTCGTCATTTTTCCTTTAAGAACACAACAGCCCTTTTCTCTTTTTCTCATTCTCTCTCCAAACCCTCACTTACCACCTCATTTTTCTCATTCTTTCTTGATTCTAACACCATTTCTTGAAGAATTTCTCATTCATATTGCAGATTTTGTTGAAAAGTTCTCCAAAAAGCTTGGTTCTAAGAGGATTTTGGGTTTTTCAAGAAGATTTCAAGTTGGTGGGTACTCTTTCTTCTCTCCAACTTTGGGCATCAAGTAAGATCAATTTCTTCTCTTTGTTGTGAATTTGTGCTATTTGGGTGGTTGGTTTTGAATTAGTTCTATTGTTCTATACATTTGATTCAAATGGCCCCTAAAACTAAGAGACCAAGGGCGAAAACAACCTCAAGAGTATGATGAGAGCAAATTTGTCACTTTTGAGGCTAGTGAGAGATATGTTAGCTTGATGCATGCTAGAAAACCCATTCTTGAGAGAGGATTCATTATCACAGAGAGGGGAAACCCAACCTTGTTTAATATGATTATTAATAGGTATTGGGGTGCATTTGCAAGACAACCACCTCATTCGCTTACAAATGTGGTTAGAGAATTCTATGTTAATGCAGAAGAGCATAGGAATAGTAAGGTAATGGTGAGAGGAAAAATAGTTTCTTTTAGCAATACATCTATCAATAGATTCTATGGGCTACCTAACATAGAAAATAGTGAGTATATTGCATATGTGTCTAATATTGACTATGACGAAGTTTGCAATACTCTCTGTATTCCGGGCACAACTTGGAAAATGATGGGTGGTACCCCTAAAACCTTGCCCGGTACTTCTCTGACTGTCAATGCTTGGGCTTGGCAATATTTTGTGTGTCAGAGGTTGATGCCTGCTACGCACTATAGTGATCTTATTGTTGAGAGAGCTGTTCTGATTTATGCCATTTTGATGGGCATGACTATTGATGTGGGCCAAATCATATTTAATTCTGTAATACACACTATGAGACAAAAGCTTGGATTGTACTTCCTTTCATTAATTACCCAATTATGAATCCGAGCTGACGTCCAATACAGTACTGAAAAGGAAGCCCAGCAACCCAAGAAGCCCATCGATGATGGCATGCTCAATCTGATTAAAGCCTCAAGGTTGCCAGCTTCGGGAAAGAGAGCAGCGATCGCTGCCTCCCCTCCACCCCCTAGAAATCTGACTATTGCAGAGTGCCTTGAGCGTTTAGAGATTTGGTTTGATAAGCATCAGAAACTCTTGCATGATAGGTTTGATCATCAGGAATGATTCTTGGCCAGGCAAGCAGATTATCAAGCGGGGGTGTACTCTTCTTTTGGTCAGATATACCAACACCTTGCCTCTGCCACATGTTGTAACATGGATCACTTTCCCACCTTGCCACCCTATCCGGGTTCATCTTTTGATCTAGCTCCAGAGGAGGGTGAAGAGAATGAAGAGGAGGACGAAGACATAGATGATTAGTTTTTGGGTTCTATCTTGTTTGTCTCATTTTTTTTATCGGATGTCTGTACTAACATTTATTGTGTATTCCTTTTCGTTATTCTATTTTTCGTACTTTATTTTCATTTTTAGTTATTTATTTAGTTTTCATGTGTTAACCTAACATACAGTGGGAATCTTTATGTTACACCACAGTTGTTTTCTTTTTGTTTGTTTTGTTCTATGTTATAGATCGAAATTTCAACAAGAAGAACCGTATGCAGTTCAAATAGTGGTGCACAATTTTCAGCTTCTGTGCGCTTTTTGTTACAAAGGGGGTTTCTTTTAATTTTTCTTTCACATTGAGGTCAATGCAATTTTTAAGTTGGGAGTGGAGGAAACGTATTTCTTTTTTTCCATTGAACTGCTTGGTGTCACTTTCCCTTTTTGTTTGTTCTTAGCATACTTTGTGTTAGCCTTAGAGTTAATTTACATGTCAATGATATGAGCTTAATTGAGATAGCATATAGCGTTTAGAATAAGTTAAATCTTGCTTTAGTTTGAGAATAATTTAAGTATCAATCTTCATTTGGTTTGAGACTCTGGTTTATGGTAAGATTGCTTGATTAGTCTAAAGCATCTAGAGAAGTTTTATGTGTGATTGTTTTGTGATTGATGTCATGCAACTTAATATGTTTTTTTTAGACCAAGACTTGTATTCATGTATGTTGTGCATAAAATCATTCGGGTGTTTGGGTTAATAGTTTGTGGTAAGATGGATGTTAAGAGTCGATAACGATTTTGAGGTTGATGTTTGGATTACTTTTGGACTTGGGTGATATTTAATAATTCTATGTACTGTGTGTTACGTGAGATTTTTGAGACAAAAAGTTGAATTACTCTTGGATTAACGCTAACATTGCTTTATTTTGTTTTGATTTCTACTATAGAATTCATGTCATATTGTCTTGTTTTTCACTTGAATTGCTAGGGACTAGCAATAAGCTAGTTGGGGGTTATGATGAGAGTCATAAAATACATCTTAACAATACTTATTTGTTAGCATTTTAGGGTTGATCTAGGTTTAAATTACATTTATACCTTAACAATTCTAAAGTGTTATTCTTGGATTATTGATCTATTTCTGTGCATTTTCAGGTACTTTGAGTTCAAAAGAGATGGAAAGCTATCATAGCTTAAAGCACGATGCTTCAATGTATATCGAAGTGAAGGCATGGTTGCGAAAGGACAAAATAAAGAGAAACCAAGTCTTTAGTGTTCCATGCTGTGGCCCAGAACCTCAAGTCGTGGCCTCCAGAAACTTCATCAAGCCAGAGCAGCAGTGTGTGCCGCGGCCTGGACTAGCTGAGCTGCGGCCTCTAGAAGCATTTAGAAGTTTGAGCCACCAGCTGAGCCGCGGCCTGGACAATGTGTGCCGTGGCCTGTATAGTGCGTGCAGCGGCCTGGATAGTATGAGCCATGGCCTCCAGAGTCTCCAAGAAAGCCAGTCAAAAGGGTGAGCCGCAGCCTGGATTAGTGTGCGCTGCGATGCAAGCGCGATGCCCTGTTTCCTAATTAGGGTTTTAATGATAGTTTAGACCCAAAAATACCCTAGAACTTTTTGTATTAATAGATCACTTAGGGTTTGATAAAAGAAGGCTGAAAAACTCAAGAAAGCTGCTACATTCTTCTCCATTACAGTGTTCAATCATGAGTCCCATGGCCAACTAATCTCCAAGCAAGGCGAAAGGATGAATTCTTAGGTGTAATTGTTCTTATTTCTATTCTTGATTCAGTTGTAGTTCGGATTTATTGTTAAACATTGTTATAATTTACTCTTTGATTTAATTAGAAGATTTTCTCTTAATCCGGTGATTGCATCTTTCTCCTCTATATAAGTCTAGTCATGCTCTTCTTATGTCAAGATTGCTGGATGTGATTGATTCCGGTAGAATTATCTTTTAGGTTTGTCCATTACTGCGATATTGTCATTGAGATATATTGTCGTTTCTTGATAAATCTATAAGATAGGTTATGTGTGCTTGAATCGAAAATAAAGAGTACTTCATAGCAATTACATTTGGGTTTTCATATGCTTTGATTGAATATTTGCCGATTGCTTGTTTGGGATGTGAAACTAGCAATTGAGATAAAAACAATTGAATCGAGATTGGAATAAGGTAACGAACCTAGGGAGGATTCTCGGAACCTTGTTATTTCTCCATTATATTCTTCATTATATTTACACAATTTTTTCCCATTGCTTCATTATCAAAACTCATATTCTTTCACTTGGTCTTTATCGTTCGTGTTACGGTTTACATTTTCCCTTGTAGTTCGCTTTTCCTCGTGGGATTGACACCTCAACTATACACAATACCCACATATTAGTTTGAACGTAATCACTACCATAGAAAGCCTCAAAGGGTGCCATCCGAATACTAGTTTGATACTGATTATTGTATGCAAACTTGATTAAAGGCAAATAAGCATCTCAGCTCATTGAGAAACTCAATACACTTACCCTCAACGTATCTTCTAATATTCTGATGATTCTCTCTGTCTGCCCATAAGTTTGTGGATGAAAGGTTGTACTAAACTGTAATTGCGTACCCATAGCTTCTTGGAAACCCCTCTAAAATCTAGAGGCAAATCTAGAATCTCTATCTGATACAATACTCAAGAGTACTCCATGTAATTTTACTATCTCTGCTATATACAACTCAGCCAATTTTTTTGGACTCCAGGTAATTTTAATAGGAAGAAAATGTGAAGACTTAGAAAGTCTATCCACTATAACCCACACAGCGTCATGTCCCCTCTAGATACGGGGAAAACTAGAGACAAAATCCATACTCACATTTTTCCATGGCCACTCAGGTATTGGAAAAGGTTGTAATAAACCTGCTGGATGTCTATTCTCAGCCTTCACCTGTTGACAAGTCAAACATCTAGAATTATATTCTGCTACACCCTTCTTCATCCCTGACCACCAATAATTCTGTCTCAACCCCCTGTACATCTTATTATTACCTGGGTGCATGGAATATATAGAATCATTAGCCTCCCTTAGTATCTCCTTTCTCATCTCCACATCATTGGGAACACAAACTCTATGCCCCAATACTACCATACCATCTTCTCTAATTCTAAACTCGGTTGGCTTTCCATTCAACACTTCCTGCCTGATCTTCTCTATCCCCTTTTCTCTACCCTGCATCTGTAATAAACGATTAATAATAGAAGATTGTATCACCGTATTTGACATTAATACTCCTCTATCATTGACACTCAACTGCATCCTCATTCTTCTTAATTCTATCATTAGACTAGTATTGTGACTTCCAATAGCAGTTAATCTCCCTGTAGCCTTTCTACTCAATGTGTCAGCTACTACATTAGCTTTTCCTGGATGATAATGAATTGTATAGTTATAATCACAAATCAATTCCATCCACCTCCTCTGCCTCAAATTCAACTCCTTCTGGGTTGGTAAATGCATCAATCTTTTATGATCAGTAAAAATTTCACAATTGGCTCCATATAGATGGCGTCTCCAAATCTTCAAAGCAAAAACTATGGCAGCCAATTCTAAATCATGGGTCGGGTAATTCCTCTCATGGTTCTTCAGTTGCCTAGATGCATAAGCTATAACTCTCCCATGTTGCTTCAACACACATCCCAACCCCTGATGCAAAGCATCACTATAAACCACAAATCCTTCATCACCAGAAAGAAGCAGTAATACCGGGGCAGTAGTCAGTTTCTCTTTCAACAACTGGAAACTTCTCTCACATTCCTCTGACCAGCTAAACTTCATATCCTTCCTGGTCAACTTAGTCAAAAGTCCAGCAATCATTGAAATTTTTTGGATAAATCTCCTATAATAACCAGCTAACCCCAAAAAGCTTTTAATTTCAGTTACACTCGTGGGTCTTTCCCAATTCAACACTGTTTCTACTTTTGGTGAGTTAACTACTATCCTCTCTTCCGACACAACATGCCCTAAGAAAGATATTTCGCTCAACTAAAACTTACACTTAGAAAACTTCGCATATAATTTCTCTCTCCTCAAAATCCCCAACACTATCTCCAAATGTTGCATATGCTCCTCTCCATTCTTAGAATATATCAAAATATCATCAATAAACACAATCATAAATCTGTCCAAGAATGGTTTAAACACCTAATTCATAAGGTCCATAAATGCTACAGGAGCATTAGTGAACTCAAAAGGCATCATTAAGAACTCATAATGGCCATAACATGTCCTAAAAGCAGTTTTAGGCATATCGCCCTCCTTTATCCTCAATTGATGATAACTCGTTCTCAAATCTATCTTAGAAAACACTCTAGCTCCCTGTAACTGCTTGAATAAATCATCTATCTTGGGCAAAGGATATTTATTCTTGATGGTGATCTTATTCAACTATCTATAATCAATACACAACCTCAATGTCCCATCCTTCTTCCTGACAAATAACACAAGGGCTCCATAGGGTGAGATACTAGGTCAGATAAACTATTTATCTAGCAACTTCTGAAGCTAAACTTTCAACTCTCTCAATTCAGCTGGTGCCATTCTATAGGGTGCTATGGATATGGGTGCTGATCCTGGAATCACCTCAATAGAAAACTCAATCTCCTTATTAGGAGGCAACCCAATCAACTCTTCAGGGAAAACATCAGAAAATTCTTTTACTACCAAGATTTCTTCTAACTACCTACTCTCTTTGCTAGAATCCACCACATATGCCAAATATCCCTCACAACCCTTCCTCAACCATTTACTAGCAGTTAAGGCAGAAATAAGACAATTAGCAAGTATCTTACGTTCTCCCTGAAAATTAAACTCCTCATATCCGAGCATCTTGAGCACCATAGTTTTTCTAAAACAATCTACACAAGCATGATATGTAGATAACCAATTCATCCCCAGAATTAAATCAAAATCTATCATATCTAAAGGCAATAAATCAACTTCAAATTCTTTTTCAGCAATATTAATCACAACCTCGATAGATTGTCTTGATAATAACCTTTCTCCAGTAGGAACCTCAACAATAATTGCATACATCAAAGGACTAGCACTAACATCAATAGATTTTATATAATTACTAGATGCAAAAGAATGGTTTGCACCAGGATCAATCAGTAATCTAGCATGCCTACCAAGGATAGATATCATACCCATAACAATATTAGGAGTGACTTGTGCATCATGTTGGGTCAATGCATAGACTCTGCTATCTCTGGACTAAAACTGGCTACCACGTCCTCGCTCTGCTACTGATCCTCGACCTCTGCCCCGCACACTCCCTGATCCGCCACCTCTCTCCACCGATCTCCTCCCAACACTTCTAATGCCTATGTCAGCAGATTTTCCCACTAGACAATCTGCAGCAACATGTCCTCTCCCACCACATACAAAATATATCTGTGTAGGGCAATTCTGAACCAGATGCCCCGTCTGATTACATCTAAAGCAAGCTCTTGCCTCTCGATCATACATCAAGTTACCACTTTCCCCTGGTGGCATACTGACTCATCTACCATAACTCTCAATTCCCATAGCTTGTCTCCCAAATCTAGGGATCCCACCAGTATTATTCTGAGCTACAGAAGCAAAAGATTCGGCTTTCCTCTGACTCGGCACTATAGTTCCTTGTGACAAGGAACATCCCCTCTAGGGTGGTCTCTCACCCTGTACACCCATACTGCTACTATCTCTAGGTCCCTCAAATCTAGAACTATTCAGCCAATCTCTCCTACCTCTAAACTCCATCAAATCCTTCTCAATCTGTAATGTTTTATCCACAAGTACAGCATAATTCTCTATGCCTATATAAGAGAGTTTAGTCTGAATGTTATAGTGTAATCTGTCTAAAAATCTCTTACATTTTCTCTCCTCCGTATTCACTAATTCAGGTAGAAACCTTGATAGGGCTATGAATCTACTATCATATTCAATCATCGATAAATTTCTCTACCTTAGATGAATAAAATCTCTTTCTTGTTGTGCCCGAAAGGTATATGGGAAATACTTCACAAAGAACTCATCCTTAAACTTACTCCAAGTTAAAGGTTGTTCTACACGTGTGCTTACCCTGGGCAAAATATCCTCCCACCATTGAGAAGTCTCACCCTCCAGCATATATGTAACAAAAGCAACCTTTTGTCTATCTGACACTAGTAAGACCTCAAAATATTTTTTGACATGTTTGATCCACTACTCAGCTTTTACAGGATTTACAGATCCTATAAAAGATTGGATTTTAAACTTAAGAAATCTCACAAAACAATCACCATGCATCTCATGTGCAAACACACCTCCCTCATGAATCTCTTGCCTCACTGCATCAGGTTCTCTTCTACCCCTTTCCTATAATTTTCTCTATAGATTATCAACCCTTTCTTTCAGCTGCATTCATCCTCTCTATAACACGATTAAGAACTTCTCTCAATTCATCATTTCTAATCTCATATTCTCTCACAACTCTACTAGTACCAGCTGCACTATCAACATGTTCCCTCGTAGGAATCATAGACTCAACTTCCACCTCTGCTTCAGTTCTCTTAAAAATTGGGGGTCTACCACATCCCCTTTGATTTAGAACTCTACCTCTAGCTCTAGCACGACCACGTGTCATCCTCAGACTTGGCATTTAAAAATATAGTTTATTTAGATCTTCCACTTTTTAAGTTTTCATGCAGTCTAGGGAATCTTAAAACCTAATGCTCTGATACCAAAATTGTAACGACCCATCTCGGGTTGGCCACCCCCGAGACAGTGTCATCACATTTTGAAAATCCCAGCACGACACATATATGCAACAATAAAAATAATACTAACAGAATTATTTTATATCATTCTGATATTAACTTAAACATAATATACAACGTAAAATGCACGAATATTTACAAATATAATTTTTATTTATTTCCTTTTCTCAATTTTCTGAGGATATTGACACATACGTGGCTTACAGAAAATGATTTCGTCTGACTCTCAACCCACCATACTATTTGTCCTGCCTGCTACTTGAAATCATTGTACAATGAGGGCTGAGCTTCACAAGCTCAGTGAATTAAATTTACTAAAAGTATTCAAATTGCATAAATAACCCTTTAATATTTAATCATTCATCTCTCATATAACTAGATAGTAGCATAATGTCTAACATTTAAATAATTCCTATCATATCATATTTCTATGTCTTTTTCTCACTGTAACTGTCTCTCTCTATGAGACTCATTTATTTACAATTACATGCATAACATCAACAACATTCAGTAAAAATATCAACATGTAAAACAGATGCAATGCATGAATTATTATTATGGGAATGTCTTCCCACATGTCGACATGTTTTTATTATCTTAGACTGACCCCCTCCCGATTCTTTTATTTACAGCTTATCCCAGCTGTCACGGTATTTATTTCCAGCATATATCGACTGTCATGGCGTCCCTTTTATTTCCAGTATATACCGGCTATCACGATTTTTCAAATAGACCGGCTCCTTCTTGGTTCTTTCGGTTATCTTATTTAGTGCATATGCATATGAACAATGATATGAATATGCATATGAACAGCAATATAAAACCACATGAATTCGAAATTTTAAAATTAACTATCCGGTCTTTCCTCAACATTCTGCTTGATAAATTTCACAAATTTCTTCTCCTCATATATCACATCAATTTATCAACTAAAACTCGTCAATAACTTATTTATCACCATCGTTATTAAATCAACTCATTATTCTAATAATATTTCTTTTCATATAATAATTTTTCTATATGTCCAATATTCATATCATACATATCAATTTAATTTTTATCTACCACCAAGCATAAGTTAATAATTTATTTTAATATTATTACTAGATATTTGATTTTTATTTAGATTACTTAAAGTAAATCTTACTCACCACGTAGCACTTAAAGCTACCCGTGGATCACCTCTTTGCCTTTCCTATTCCTCTAAAAAATATTCCTCGGTTGCTGTTCGTCAACACCTGACATAATATTTGTATTAAATTTCTAATTATTTCTTCAATTCTTCATAAACCACACCCTTTGAAAATTCCCACTTTGAATTCCGGGAAATATATGTATGCTAAAAATTCAAAAATAAACATTATGTTATTACCTTCTATTTTTCTGATAGTTTTTTGTGACTCTCTATAAAATTCCCCCGTAAAATCCTTCAAAATTTTGCTTTTTCAACCTTTTTTTCGGTCCCCAAGTGTTTAAAGAAGATGCGTAATGGAAGGAAAACTAAACGAGTTTGGTAAGTGTGAAATTGTGTTTACGTAGAAGCATAATATATATAAAATATTTGCTGCAACAGTAGCTCACAATTGCTTGTAAAAATGCACTTAGCAATTCCCAAAAACTCTCCACATATATGCCTTGCTGTAACACAAGCAAGGCTTTGAAATTGCACTTGGCAGCCCCAAATTAAGTTGGCACATTTGCTGCCACGTTGTGCTGTTTTGCTTTTATTTTGAACTTTTTTTTCTTTTTCATTTTCCTTTTCTTATATAATGTTCACGAATTGTTTTTTTTTAATTTTTTTTCAAATAATAATAAACTTTTCACATATATTTTATTTTAATTCCATATCATATTTATTAAATTACTTCTTTACTCTTACTTTACAAATACGGGTATTACAGGGAGAGACTTTGATATTATGTGGGATAAGTTGAGAGAAGTTCTTGATTGTGCTATAGAGAGAATAAATGCAGCAGAAGAAATGGCTGATAATTTACAGAGGAGATTAGAGGAAAAAGGTAGAATAGAACATGATGTGGTAAGACAAGAGGCTGATGAGGGATAGGGTGTGTTTGCACATGAGATGCAAGAGTATTGTTTTGTGAGATTTATTAAGTTTAAACCTAAGTCTTTTAGCGGATCTGTAAATCCTATTGAAGTTGAGCAGTAGATTAAACATGTTGAGAAATATTTTGAAGTCTGATCAGTGACAGATAGGCAGAAGGTTACTTTTGTTTCATTTAAGCTGGAAAGTGAGGCTTCTTAATGGTGAGAGGATATTCTGCCTAGATTGAGTGATAAACCATTAATTTAGTCATCAACAAACTCTGCAGAAGATTGTAGTAAAGTGATTAGTAGGGTATCGTTACTGGCCGAGGATTGTGGGTACTTCTATACTAAAGAGTCATAAAAAAAATTTGGTTGGTTTAATTAGCAGTTTGTAAACAAATATAAATCTACATCTATTAACATATTACACAAAATTAGGGGGTTTTCATGATCTGATTTTTTTTACGAATTTTACTAAGG
Source organism: Bretschneidera sinensis (assembly GCA_023935145.1). Taxonomy (NCBI): domain Eukaryota; kingdom Viridiplantae; phylum Streptophyta; class Magnoliopsida; order Brassicales; family Akaniaceae; genus Bretschneidera; species Bretschneidera sinensis. The sequence goes on from CM043699.1 coordinate 100,499,896, forward strand.
AAATTAAAGAACAATTATTTACAATTGATCATTTTCTCTCACAATTTAGAGGGATTTATATCTTTTTGAATCATATCATTGTTTTTTTTTAAAACCTCTTCTAACTCAATGATGAAACTAATTCTTAAGATAGATGGCTTTTAAAAGAGTTTGAGTATACTTTTAACGATAAAACAAGAAATGGAGTTAATTTGCTTATATTGTAGTCATACTTGGAAATTTTGATGCACATTAGCCTTGATTTGAGTAATCTGTTGTCTTAAAGTGAAGCATGGAGACATATTGAATGATACTTGCATAATTTCGCAATATTTGTGAGTTTTTCGAGCCTTATAATTGATTCACTATGCATATCAATTCAAATTCTCTTTTAAATGCATCTTATGAATATAATGTTTTCTAGAACTTGCTTTAAAACTGCTTGAGACGATCGTTCATGTTCAAATTTGGAGAAGATGAAGGCAAATTAGGATTTTACCACCATAACTAAATGGCCTTTGTCCTGATCGTGATTAGACCCTTAGATAGCCTTTTGAGCCTGAATTAGCCTATTTTCTTCATTAACCCACATTCACTTACCCTTATGAACTTAAACACTTTACCTACCCTTTTTCCTTGGAACTAGTGAGCTTGGATCTTGTTTATGTTGATTTGTAACGTGGAGATGGTGGAAAAGCATAAGTGTGGGGGAATTTCATGTGATTCTAAGGTGGTTGTTAAAAAAAACAATATAAAAATAGTAGTAGATACATGAAAAGAAGTGTTGTGATTCAAAGAATACAAGTTATGAAGAATTGGGAGCATTATGAGTGTTTAAAGTAAGTTGAAAGCCAAAGTGATGAAATCTGCCCTAGAGTGATGGAAATGTGGCACTTGATAATGGTGATCTATCTATGACGTTTTTGAATGCTTTCTAGTTCTGAGGAAATTTTGTGATATCATTTCTCTTATTTCTTATGAAACCTTGACCTCTTATCCCCATTACAACCTTTTCAAAGACCTTCTGATCCTTTGATGTTCTGTTTTTGATGTGGAGAGTAAGTGCACAAGCAAGCCTATGGTTTAAACTGTTTTCACAAGTGTTTGAGTGATTAGTATAGTTAGCACCACAGTTAAATGAGTGAAAACCATAGTGATGCATTGTGAGAAGTAAAATTTGATACTATTTGTGCATTAACTTGAGGGTGGCATATTACACTTATACTATGCTGATTATTCACACACACACTCAAAGTACGAATGCTATATAATCTTAATAACTTCGTGGCTTGTTTTTGAGGTAAACTTGTGCTCTCCCTACTTTATTATGCCATATTGCCTAAAGGATCTATGAGATGTAAGTTGGAAGGATTAGAGTCATTTAATTTGTGTTATGTCATTTTGGTGTCATTTAGTTAGTTTCTGCCGTTTCCCTTGAGATTCTACTAGGTTACATACTATTTTGTTTTGCTAAGGGACTAGCAAAAGCTAAGTGTGGGGGAATTTGATAGGAACACTTTGTGTGACATTTTTAATGCCTTTCCTACCCTATTTGGCTTTGTAATTCTCTTAACTTTGTTATTTTGAGCTTAGTTTATATTCTTAGTGTTTAGAGAGCTTGTGAACGTGGGAATGGTAAAAGAAGGTGCAAAAATGAGTTTTCCTAGTTACTTTAGGAAATCAAAGTGGATCAAGAAAATAGTCTTATCATTCTAAGAAACTTTCATAATTTGGAAACTTACTTTTTTGATATCTTTCTTTTTTCTAATTATGGAAACTTTCCTTATTTATTATTTTCTGATTTCTTTGTAGGGAATTTCCACCTTGGAATTATTTGGATGATGTGTCAAAACACAAGAGAATATGAGAGTCCACTAGGGATCCTATGCGGGCCATTTATGTAGAAGAACCCTAATGCATGCATTTGTACTTGATTGCATGTATATGGACATGTTTATAAGCTTGAGGAGTTTTTGGTTCAGATTGGGAAGAGATCTTTTCGCATAAGGAAAGAAAATCAAGCCAAGAATTCGACCACCTCAATTGTGCTTGAAATTTAAAATTTGAAAACCCTAGTTTCTTTCCTACATATAGCACAGCCGAAAACCCTAGTTTCTTTTCTACATATAGCACAGTCAAAAACCCTAGTTTTTTTCTACATATAGCATAGCCGAAAACCCTAGTTTTTCTTCTACTTATAGACAGCCGAAAACTCTTTTTGGATGATCTTTTTCTCTGAAAAAAATCTATAAAAAAACACAAACCTGCTGCTGAGTTCTCTACTCCAAATTCAAGAAGCAAGAGGCTGAAATACTCCACCATTCCATCTCCAATCGTGAGCACATAAGGACTTCTCCAAATTATGTTTTTCTTCATCCATCATCATAGCCGTGAGAATCATCACCAACAACATCTCAAGCTTCCTTGATTGTGTTAAAAAAGTGTAATCCTTATGACTATTCTTTTTAATTGTTTCAAACCTGGTTGTTATTGGATTAAAGAATACTGTGTTGGATTCTTATGTTGGAGATTATTGTTAATTCAATGAGTTTGTTAATTTTTAGATTTATTTTTTGATGTTTTCAAATTTTTATAAATTCATTCTTATATAGACAACGAATTCATGCCTCAATCACATATCAGAATTGAATCAAAGTGCAAACCTAAATAGATCATGCATTTTATAAATTCATTCTTATATAATCCCTAAGTTTAGGAAAAGTCCATCAGCTAGTTATTTTGTTTAAGCAATCAAGTTAATACTCAATGCATCCTTACAATTACTTAAACAAATCATTAAGATCAAAAGGAATTATGATTCAATAACTTTTTCCTTAATCCTATGAAAAAAAATCTATGGATAAAGAACATGAAATTTCTAGAACATTGGCTATTGTTCATAGCTTTTACCACTTTAAATGTACTCCAGATCAGTTAGGTGAATGAAAGTGCAATTATGGCTTCAGTGATTTGTAATATCAAAGTTTTCAATATAACAGAATCGAAAATTCAACATATGTAATAAAGATCACGAATTCATATGTCTACATATCATGAACAATTTGAAAATATCAAAGAATAAATCTAAAAATTAACCAACTCATTGAATTAACAATAATCTCTAACATAAGAATCCAACATAGTATTCTTTAATCCAATAACAACCAAGTTTGAAACAATTAAAAAGAATAATCATAAGGGTTACATTTTTTTTAATGCAATCAAGGAAGCTTGAGATGTTGATGGTGATGATCCTCACGGCTATGATGATGGATGAAGAAAAACACAATTTGTAGAAGTCCTTATGTGCTCACAATTGGAGATGGAATGGTGGAGTGTTTTAGCCTCTTGCTTCTTGAATTTGGAGTAGAGAACTCAACGGCAGGTTTGTGTGTTTTTTTTTTAGTTTTTTCTCGGAGAAAAAGATCACCCAAAAAGAGTTTTTGGTTGTCTATAAGTAGAAGAAAAACCAGGGTTTTCGATTGTGCTATCTATAGAAAAAAAAACTAGGGTTTTCGGTTGTGCTATATGTAGAAAAAAAAAACTAGGGTTTTTGGCTGTGTTATATGTAGAAAAGAAACTAGGGTTTTCAAATTTTAAATTCAAGCACAATTAAGGTGGCCAAATTCTTGGCTTGATTTTCTTTCCTTATGCGCAAAGATCTCTTCCCAAACTGAACCAAAAGCTCCTCAAGCTTCTAAACATGTCCAGATACATGCAATCAAGTATAAATGCATGCATTAGGGTTCTACTACACAAATGGCCCGCATAGGATCCCTAGTGGACTCCCATATTCTCTCGTGTTTTGATACATCATCCAAATAATTCCAAGGTGGAAACTCGCTATAAAGAAATCAAAAAATAATAAATAAGGAAAGTTTCCATAATTAGAAAAGAAAGATACCAAAAAGACAAGTTTTCAAATTAGAAAAGTTTCTTAGAATGATAAGACTATTTTCTTGATCCACCTAGATTTCCTAAAGTAACCAGGAAAACTCATTTTTGCACCTTCTTTTACCATTCCCACGTTCACAAGCTCTCTAAACACTAAGAATAGAAACTAAGCTCAAAATAACAAAGTTAAGAGAAGTACAAAGCCAAATAGGGTAGGAAAGGCATTAAAAATGTTACACAGAGTGTTCCTATCATTGAGTACACAGGTAGATCATCCCTTAACTTGGTGTAAGTTTAAAGATGTGTTCTTTGCAAAGTATTTTCTAGATATGTTTCGAGCACAATAGAAGAAAGATTTTATTCATTTAAGGTAGAATGCTTTATCTGTGGCTGAGTATGATAGTAGATTTATAGCCCTGTCAAGGTTTTTACCTGAGTTAGTAAATACGAAGGATAGAAAATGTAAGAGATTTTTATATGGGTTACAGTATGAAATTCTAACTAATCTCTCTTATATGGGTATTGGGATTTATGCTATAATGGTGGATAAAGCATTACGAATTGAGAAGAATGTGATGGAATTTAGAGGTATGAGGGATTGGCTGAAGAGATCTAGATTTAAGGAACCCATAGGTTGTAGCAGTATGAGTGTGCAGGGTGGGAAACCATCCCAGAAGGGACATTCCTTGTCACAGGTAACTGCAATACAAAGTTAGAGGTAAGTAGGATTTATTACTTCTGTAGCTCAGAGTAATATTGGTGGGACCCCTAAATTTGGGAGCCAAGCTACGAGAACTAGAAGTTATGGTAAAGGAGTAAGTATGCCACTAAAGAGAAGTTGTAATCTGATGTATGATCGAGAGACAAGAATTTGTTTTAGATGTAATCAGACATAACATCTGTCTCGGAATTGTCCTACTCTGATGTGCTTTGTATATGGTGAGGGATGACATATTAGTGTAGATTGTCATAGGGAAATCTGTTGAGATAAGTGTTGAAGGTGTTGGGAGAAAACAGGTGGAGAGACGTGGTGGATCAGGGAGTATGCGGGGCAGAGGCAGAGGATCAGCAGTTGAAAGAGGATGCAGTGGTCAGTTACAGCACAGAGACAGCAGAGTCTATGCGTTGACCTAACAGGATGCACATACCACTTCTAATATTGTTATGGGTATAGTATCTATTCTTGATAGACCTGCTAGATTATTGATTGATCTTGGTGCAACCTATTCTTTTGCATCCAGTGTATATATGAAATCTATTAATGCTAGTGTTAGTCCTTTGATGCATGTTGTTATTGTTGAGGTTCCTACTGGGGATAGGGTTATTATCAGGAAAATTTATCGAGGTTGTGTGATTAGTATGGCTAGTAGAGAATTTAAAGTTGATTTGTTGCCTTTAGATATGATATATTTTGATTTAATTCTAGGGATGAATTGGTTATCTGCATATCATGCTTGGGTAGATTGTTTTAGGAAAAATGTGATGTTTAGGATACCTGGACAAGAGGAGTTTAACTTTCAAGGAGAACGTAAGATACTTGCCAATTGTCTTATTTTTGCCCTGACTGCTAGTAGATGGTTGAAGAAGGGTTGTGAGTGATATTTGGTGTATGTGGTGGATTCTAGAAAAAAGAATAGGAAGTTAGAAGAAATCTTAGTAGTGAAAGATTTTTATGATATGTTCTCTGAGGAGTTGTTTGGTTTGCCTCTCAATAGGGAGATTGAGTTTTTTTTTAGGTGATTCCGGGATCAGCACCTATATCTATAGCACCTTATAGAATGGCACCAACTGAGTTGAGAGAATTGAAAGTTTAGCTTCAAGAGTTGCTAAATAAACAATTTATTCGACCTAGTATGTCATCTTGGAAGCCCTTGTGTTGTTCATGAGGAAGAATGATAGGACAATGAGGTTATGTATTGATTATAGACAGTTGAATAAAATCAACATCAAGAATAAATATCATTTACCTAGGATAAATGATTTATTCGAGTAGTTACAAGGGGCTAGAGTGTTTTCTAAGATAGACTTGAGATTGGGTTAACATCAGTTGAGGATAAAGGAAGATGACGTGCCTAATACTGCTTTTAGGACACATTATAGTCATCATGAGTTCCTTGTGATGCCATTTGGGTTAACTAATGCTCCTGCAACATTTATGGATCTAATGAATCGGGTGTTTAAACCATTCTTGGATAGATTTGTGATTGTATTTATTGATGACATTCTGGTATATTCCAAGAATGAATAGGAGCATAGGCAACATTTAGAGATAGTGTTGAAAATTCTGAGGAGAGAGAAATTGTATGGAAAGTTCTCTAAGTGTGAGTTTTGATTGAGTGAAATATATTTCTTGGGGCATGTTGTGTCAGGAGATGGTATAACAGTTCACCCACAGAAAGTAGAGGTAATGTTGAATTGGGAAAGACCTACTAGTGTGACTGAAATTAAAAGCTTTTTGGGGTTAACTGGTTATTATAGGAGGTTTATCCAGGATTTTTCTATAATTATTGGACCACTGACCAGATTGACTAGGAAGGAAGTGAAGTTTATGTGGTCAGAAGAATGTGAGAGGAGTTTCTAGTTGTTGAAAGAGAAATTGACTACTACTCTTGTATTAGTGCTTCCATCCGGTGATGAAGGATTTATGGTATATAGTGATGTGTCACATCAGGGGTTGGGATGTGTGTTGATGCAACATGGGAGAGTTATAGCTTATACTTCTAGGCAATTGAAGAACCATGAGAGGAATTACTCGACCCATGATTTAGAATTGGTTGCCATAGTTTTTGCTTTGAAGATTTGGAGACATCATCTGTATAGAGCCACTTGTGAAATTTTTACTGATCATAAAAGTTTGACGCATTTACCTACCTAGAAAGAGTTGAATTTGAGGCAGAGGAGGTGGATGGAGTTGATTAGTGACTATGACTGTACATTTCATTATCATCCAGCGAAGGCTAATGTAGTAGATGATGCATTGAGTAAAAAATCTACAGGGATATTAGCTTCTATTAGGAGTCATGATATTAACTTGATGATAAAACTGATAATGCAGTTGCGTATCAGTGATAGAGGAGTATTGATGGCAAATCTGGTTGTACAATCTTCTATTATTGACCGCTAGGTACAAATACAGAGTAGAGATGAAGGGATAGAGAAAATCAGACAAGAAATATTGAGTGGGAAGCTGATTGGGTTTAGAATTAGATAAGATGGTATGGTGGTATTGGGATATAAAGTTTGTGTTCCAAATGATGTTGAGATGGGAAATAAGATATTAAGAGAAGCTCATGATTCTGTGTATTCTATACACCTGGGTAATAATAAGATGTACTTGGGGTAGAGACATAATTATTGGTGGTCAGGGATGAAGAAGGATGCAGCTAAGTATATTTCTAGATGTTTGATTTGTCAATAAGTGAAGTATGAGAATAGAAATCCGGGAGGTTCATTACAGCCTCTTCCAGTACCTTAATGGCCATGGGAGAATGTAAGTATGGATTTTGTTTCTGGTTTTCTCCGTTCCTAGAGAGGTCATGATGCTATATGAGCTATAGTGGATAGACTTTCTAAGTCTTCGCATTTTCTTCCTATTAAAACTACCTAGAGTTCTGAAAAGTTGGCTGAATTGTATGTAGCAAAAATTGTAAGATTATATGGAGTGCCTTTAAGCATTGTATTAGATAGGGATTCTAGATTCACTTCTAGATTTTGGAGGGGTTTTCAAAAAGCTATTGGTACACAATTTCAATTTAGTACAACATTTCATCCTCAAACTGTGGATAGATAGAGAGAATCATCATAATACTAAAAGATATGCTAAGGGCAAGTGTATTGAGTTTCTCAGCGAGTTGGGATTCTTATTTACCTTTGATCAAGTTTGCATACAATAATCAGTATTAAGCTAGTATTGGGATGACACCATTTGAGGCTTTATATGGTAGAAGGTGCAGAACTCCAGTATGTTTGGAGAAAGAAAGATATTTGGTCCAGAAGTGATAGATTTGACTACTGAGATGATCAAACTAGTTAGAGAGAACCTTAGAGCAGCATAGAACAGACATAATGATATGATCCACACCAAGAACTAAGAACTTGATGGATCAAGAAGACTTCCAAGATCATCTAGAAGCAGATTTATGTGAGACTGCGACCCGTTGCTTATATTGAAGCAAGAACCTTGGTATAATGAAGACGCCACAATCAATTATGGAAGGATTGATTGATAAGTCGAAGATGAATGCCACGGAAACTCCGATAAGTTCAAAAGTTCTAAAGAGAACCAAAGATAATTTTCTCTCCAAAAGTATGAATCAAATATGAATTTATCTTATTCCAAAAAGCCAATGGCTATTTAAATACATGAGAATTCGTAACCAATTAGAAAAAGGAAACTAAGAAATAGGAAATAAACCTAAATAGAATTCTGGTAACCTATAATCCAAATAAGGAAAGTACTTAACTTGGCATGCAAGCCTTATAATTCAGCAATTAAATTAATAAGGAAACAATTTTAAAAAAAGGTAATAAGTAAAATTGCAGCCTGCCAGTTTCCTTGATGAGCCAACCAAAACGAGTAAGTCTCCAATTTTGGGAAACTAAGATTTTAATTCACCATCTTGAGTTGCTAGATTATTCCAAAGCTTGAATTATGGAAACTCATCCTTGTAGATCATGTATAGCATCATCCTTGGGCCCCCAAATATGGTTCTTAGCTCAAATGTGTTGAATCAGCCCATTGAGAGTTTCCTTGAACCTTTTAGCTCGAGCCCTTGTAACTCCAATTGGAATTTGAATAGGAATATGTCATTTGTTAGCCGTGTCCTCATCATAATTAGAACTTGAATAGGAAGATGTCATTTGTTAGCCGTGTCCTCATCATTCCCCTGCTCTTGAAAATGATTTGTCCTCAAATCATCACCTACATCAAAAGGTCTTAAATTAGAAACAATGAAAGTGGTATTAACATTACACTCACCTGGCAAACCTAATTTGTATGATTTGTCATTGATGCGCTCAAGGACAGAAAAAAGCCCATCTCCTTTAGGAAGTAACTTTGAACGCCTTTGTGCTGAAAATCTTTCTTTCCTCATGTGTAACCAAACCCAATATTCGGGTTGAAAAATCAGCTGTCGGTGATCTTTGATCAATTGGAATGCCTTCTCTTTCTCGTCTCCCCATGTGAATCCAATGTTCTTCTTGATGACTTCGGTAAGTGGTGCGGCAATACTGCTAAAGTTTTTCACGAACCTACCATAAAAACTAGTAAGTCCATGAAAATTACGAACTTGACCTACACTCGTGGGACTTAGCCATTCTTTAATCGCATGGATCTTCTCTTCATCAACCTGTATTCCTTGTGCACTCACAACAAAGCCAAGAAACACAAGCTTATCGGTGCAAAAGGTGCACTTCTTCAAGTTAGCAAACAACTTCTCTTTTCTAAGCACATCCAAAACTGATTTTAAATGCACAACATGATCATCTAAGTTTGTGCTATAAATGAGAATATCATTAAAATAAATAACAACGAATCTGCCTATAAAAGCTCATAAAATATGGTTCATTAATCTCATGAAGGTACTTGGTGCATTTGTTAGTCCAAATGACATAACTAACCACTCATATAAACCATATTTCGTTTTAAAAACAATTTTCCATTCATCACCCTCTTTCGTTCTAATTTGATGATATCCACTTTTTAAATCAATCTTAGAGAATACACATGCACCATGTAGTTCATCTAGCATATCATCTAAACGAGGAATAGGATGTCTATACTTTACCGTTATATTGTTGACTGCTTGGCAATCAATGTACATTCTCCACGTCCTATCCTTTTTAGGAACCAAAATCACCGGAACAGCGCACGGGCTAAAGCTTTCTCTTAAGTACCCAATTTCCATCAGTTCACTAATCTACCTTTATAGCTCCTTTATCTCCTTGAGATTTCTTCGATAGGCTGGTTGGTTTGGAATTGTAGCACCGGGCACGAAATCAATTTGATGTTCAATTCCTCAAATAGGAGGTGAGCCATGTGGAATCTCTTCGGGAAAGATATCATCAAACTCCTATAAAAGATAAACAATAGAACTAGGCAAAGATGAGTCAAATTGGTTAGTGTTTAATGTCTCTTTGTATAAAAGTACAATCATTGGCTGATTTAAAACCATTACGCTTTTTATTTCACTCACTCTTGCATAGAATTTTGTTTTTCTCTCAATGGCCGAATCAACTTTCTTATTTGCTCTTTCAATTTTTCCGGCCTATCTCATTTTCTCTTTCTGATTTTCATTCGTTCTCATTTTCTCACTCCCTTTTGTTTGCGTACTCTCTTTTTTGTAACCTCACTTGATCTTCATAAACCTGCTTTGGTGTCAAAGGAATTAGAGTGATTGTCCTTTGATTGCTTACAAACGAATATTTGTTGGTAAAGCCATCATGCTTAACATGCTGATCGAATTGCCATGGTCGGCCTAGTAACAAGTGTCCAGCTTGCATCGGAACTACATCACACAAAACATCATATTCATATTTTCCAATACGGAAGGAAACTAACACCTGTTTGTTCACCCTCACTTCACCACTATTATTGAGCTATTGCAACTTGTAAGGCTGATGATGTTTAATTGTTGGCAACCCTAATTTCTCAACCATTGTAGTGCTAGCAACGTTAGTACAACTACCTCCATCAATAATCACACTACATACCTTGTTTTGCACGTTGCATCTAGTATGAAAGATGTTTTCTCACTGCACTTCGTCATCCTCTTTGATTTGCACACTTAAAGCTCTCTTTGCAACCAACAATTCTCCTTGGGCAACATATTCCTCATCTTCAACTCTCTCTCCCCTAGGTTGAACTCTCTCCCTCCTACACATATTAGGAGTGTTTTGTTGCTGCTCCACACGTGCATTCTCTACCCGATCTATCCGCTCATGAACCTATTCCATCTTCGTTCTCAATGCTCTCCTCATCTCACCCATTAAAGTCTCCATGAGCAACTTCGGGTCAACCTCTCCCTACATATCTCCATAATTATTTTTGTTCTTGTTGTCTGACATGTTTGCTGCAAAAACAAAGTTAGAAGAAAAAAAGAATAAAAAGACCTCACACACTCCCTACGTGTTTCACTCAAAGAATGAGTCACTCAATTTCACTCATGTTTTTACACAAAAATCATATTGGCTTTTACCCTCTTATGTGCTCACCAATCTTGCCTTTTTCCACTCGTAATAATCCTTTATAGTTTCTTATCAAACTAACTGAACAAGTATCAAAGTTTCCAGCAACAATTCACCAATAACTCACAAAGAAATTCTGATTTAAAGGCTAGAATACAAGGAAACAAAGATGAGAAATTGAAACAATAATTGAAAGGTTTGAATCTAAATATCACACACTTTTTTTAACATTTTTTTCCTTCTGAACTGGAAATTCATTTTTTTTTTAATTCCGTTTTTTTTCACATTTTTTTTAATGAATCAAAATAAAAGATAAGCAAACCTGCAACTATGATCCACGCCAAGAACTAAGAACTTGATGGATCAAGAAGACTTCCAAGATCGTCTAAAAGTAGATTTATGTGAGACCACGACCCATTGCTTATATTAAAGCAAGAACCTTGGTATAATGAAGACACTACAATCAATTATGGAAGGATTGATTGATAAGTCGAAGATGAACGCTACAGAAACTCCGAAAAGTTCAGAAGTTTTAAAAGAACCAAAGAGAATTTTCTCTCCAAAAGTATGAATCAAATCTGAATTTGTCTTATTCCAAAAAGCGAATGGCTATTTAAATACATGAGAATTCGTAACCAATTAGAAATAGGAAATAAACCTGAATAGAATTCTAGTAACCTAAAATCCAAATAAGGAAAGTACTTAACTTGGCATGCAAGCCTTATAATTCAGCAATTAAATTAATAAGGAAATAATTAAAAAAAAAAGGTAATAAGTAAAATTGCAGCCTACCATTTTCCTTGATGAGCCAACCAAAACGAGTAAGTCTCCAATTTTGGGAAACTAAGATTTTAATTCACCATCTTGAGTTGTCGAATTATTCCAAAGCTTGAATTATGGAAACTCATCATTGTGGATCACGTATAACATCATCCTTGGGCCCCCAAAGATAGTTCTTACCCCAAATGTGTTGAATCAGCCCATTGAGAGTTTCCTTAAACCTTTTAGCTCGAGCCCTTGTAACTGGTCCAATTGGAACTTAAATAGGAAGATGCCATTTATTAGCCATGTCCTCATCACATAAGGGATATATTGATAATAGAAGAAAACCTCTTGAGTTTCAGGTTGGTGACTGGGTGTTTTTGAAGATATCTCCGTGGAAGGGTGTATTGAGATTTAAAAAGAAATGAAAGTTGAGTATGAGATTTGTGGGGCCATATGAGGTAATTGAAAGAGTTGGACCAGTAGTATATAGATTGGATTTGCCTCCAGAGTTAAAGCAATTACACAATTTGTTTCATGTTTCACTTTTGAGAAAGTGTTTACATGATGAATCCCATAGTATTCTGAATCAGGTTGTAGAACTTCAGGAAGATTTGACCTTTATGCAAGTACCAGTCAGAATTCTAGACAGAAAGGAACAAGTCTTGCGTAATAAAGTTATTCCTTTGATTCAAGTATTATGATAGAACAAAGATGTTGAAGAAATTACTTGGGAGCATGAGGTAAGAATGAAGAAAAAAATACCCCCAGCTTTTTCTTGAGTTAGGTAAGAAAATTTCGGGGACGAAATTTTTATAAGGTGGGTAGAATTGTAATACCCGTGTTCTTAAAGTAAGGGTAAAGAAATAATTTGATAGATATGACATGGAATTAAAATAATATATACATGAAAGATTTACTATTAAAAAAAATAGGTGGCGATACCCCTAGACGCTTAGTCCAGGTGTAGGCTACATAAACATGCAAGAATTACATGTTAGCCAACTCATTGAAATAAGCATGAAGAAATGGTGGCAATGTTTACCGTTTTGTATAAAAATTAAAAATTAAGCTTTTGATAAGTTTAACAAAATTTTATTCTCTCCCTCAAATTGCTCTCTTTCTCTAAATACCTAGGGACTGAAAGAAAGGTTAAAATATTGAAATTTTGAAGAAGTTTAGGGGAGAATTTTACAGAGATTCGAGGGAAGCTTTAAGAAAAACAAAAGGTAATAATGTGAATTTTATTTTTGAAATTAAGCATACATGAAAATACCCGGAATTTTATGTAGAAATTTAAAGATATAAATTACGAAAGAATTAAAGAATTGAATAATATAAATATTATGTCAGATGTTGACGATCAGCAATCGGGTGAAATTACTGAAAGGAGCAGGAAATGCAAAGAGGTGATCCACAGGTAGCTTTAAGTACTACATGGTGAGTTAGATTTACTTTTAGTAATCGAGACCAACAAAAATATGAATTTATGATATTTGAATAAATGGTTGAATTATAATGATTTAACGATGTGTTTTTCGATAACTATGGTAATTGATTGGTTTATTGATTAGGAATTTAATAATATATTGAATATTAATTATATGAATAAATGGAAAATATGTTGAGAAGTTTTATGAAATTTCTGAAAAAAATATTATTGAAAAGTTGATATGATATATGAGGAGACAATTTTTTAATATGATAAAAATAATAATTTTGAGAAAGAGCTAGATAATTGAATTGAATGTTTTGATGTATGCTTACATGCATATTATTGGTCATATGCATAATAGAAAACACCAGGAAGATAGCTGGTCTAGTAAAAAAAAAAACAGAGCAGGAAGGCAGCTAGTTTAGCAAAAAAAAAAATGACCAAGAAGACAACCAGTCTAGCTGAAAAGACTAGGAAGGTAGCTGGTCCAGCCAAAACATGTCGACACATGGGAAAACGTTCCCAAATGATAATATGAAATGATATGATGAGAAAGAAAGAAAAATAATTTAAATTCATGCATTACATTTTTTTTAAATATTGATTATTATTGATTGAGATACTAAAGTATCAGTCTTGATTATGAAATTATTGATAGATAAATTAGTCTCACAGAGAAACATATATGATAGGAAATAAATATAAAAGTATGATATGATAAAAATTATTTGATTGATTGATTATATACTGTGAACCTTATAATGAGGTAAGTAATGATGTTGAATTGATAATATCAAGATGATTAAATATATGAGAAGAAAAATTGATATGTTTGATGATTAATTTAAGAAGAGATTGATAAATGGTTAGAATTATGATATGAGTAGTGATAATAAAATGTTATTATTGAATTATATGAGATAATAGATTAATGAATATTTTAGGATTATTTGAAAGATTGAATTATTATATGTGAAGAAATAGACGATTAATATTGGTGAATTAGAAACGAGTGAATTATAAGATGTGATTGAAAGTATACAAATTGAGTACTTCTAGTAAATTTAATTCACTGAGCTTGTGAAGTTCACTCCTCATTGTTAAATAATTTCAGATAACGGACATGATAGATAGATTTGTGAGCTGAGATTCAGACTGAGTTGTTATCTGTAAATCTTGTGGTTCACATCTTTAGACTAATGGAAGAAGAAAGAGAAAAAAAATTGTAAATATTCATGCATAATAAGTTGTATATATGGTTTCAGTTGGGATTTTAATAATGTAACTCCCCTATTGAGGGTTGAGGATTTATGTATGTATATAATTTCAATTGATATTTTTATATTGTTGCATATATATGTCGTGTTGGGATTTCAAAACGTGACGACACCGTCTCGAGGGTGGCCAACTCAGGATGAGTCGTTACACTTGTAGAGCTTCTTAAGGCAATAATTATATGAAATTCTAGTGTATTGATTTGTATTTTCTTTATTGTTACGTTTGGTAGTATGAAATTAAGGCTTGGAATTGGAAATGAGATGTAGTCATACTTTTTTTTAACATTTAAATAAAAAAAAAACAATGATTTCACTTCAATTTCAATTCCAAACCTTATTTGTTATATTGAAGTTATGACTTATGATGAACAAATACACATGCAAACGAGGCTATCACTTTAAGAGATTTTTTTTTTTTTTTTTTTTTTGTGAGGGTGGAAGAGAACTCTTTTATCTAGAGGTCAGAAATGTATAGGCCAGGTCTTGTGGATAACAGGTTAAAAATTCTCTTTTACTACTAGGTTTTATTTTTCATGTTCATACCTGTGTTTTAGCATACGGGTGACGAGTATGGGTAAAAATTCTTCTATTTGGGTGAGAAAATAGTGACTTGAGCCAGATACGAGTCGGGTCTTATAGGTAGCAGATCAACGGGTACGGGCTAAAAATACTCGTTTCCTAATGGGTCTTATTTTTCATACCTATACCCAAGTTTTAGCGAATGGGTAACAAGTGAAAAATGGGTCGGGTAAAAAAGTCTCACCTCTACTTTTATCCCTCTCTTTTGTTTGATGGAAGTTAATGGGTTTACAACTTTGCAGCCCAGAAGCGGTTTCATCTGGATCTAAGGGCAATAATAGTCCAACCTAATTAAGAGGTATGAGACTAGCCCAATGGTTGAAGTCATGTGCATGGGCCTTTCAAACACAGTACATGCTGGACCTTTTTTCAAATGTTTTTTCTTTTGGTTTTCTTTTTGAGTATTTCAAATGTTTATTTTGATTTTCAAGTTTTCTTATAAGAAAGTTTGAACTTTGATGTCTATACTCTACTATCAGTTAGAATAAAATTAAAATAAAGTGGTTCCTCTCCAAGTTAATCTTTCTCCCCTTAAGGAAAAAATCCATTGTCGCATAGGAATTGGTGTGTAGCAATTTATAAAATTATGATTTTATTTCTTTCATATTTGATATATTTGAGGTAATATATCATTTTAACATTAGGTATTTTATAGTTATATATTACTTTAATAGCATTATATATATATATATATATATATATATATATATATATATATTATATCTCGCACATAGTGAAGACTATGTTGGTATATATTCCTATACTAGGGGGGTCCAAGCATGTGTGGTGTGGGTCTCTTGAAATTAGAAACTAATTTGTCTCCTTTTTTTAGCCTCTTGATGACTTTAGAGATAGGGCAGGTAATTCATTTCATGGAAGTTCGACTCCAAACACATAATTTTGCCTACAACATTGTTTGGAAGGTGAAAGTGAATACTAATAATGGTACTAACTCATAGACAAAATGTTAGTCTTATTGGATGTCTACATCTCCAATTTGATTAGGTCTAACAAGTAAAGAAAGAAAGAATAGACGTGTGAACCATTACTATGTTCTGTTTGCTAGTGTGGTGTGTAGTTGGGAGAAAGTGGCAGCTCTCCCTACATCAACGTGTCCCTTCATGAGCCAAAATTTTTGCCTCCTCTAAATCCAAGAATTGACATAACCTCCCAAAAAAGCAGAGGAGACTTAAACTCAAATCAAGTACAACTAACTCTTAGTCACACATATCTCTGACCCCAACTCTCAGGTCTGCGTTCAGATAGGACTCAAAACAAGAGAGAGAATGTCTTTTCCAAAACCCAGAGATGTTAAAGCCAACAACATCCTGATCTCAAGTTATAACAAGCAACAACATAAGCAACAAGTTGAGATTGAAGTTACCTCTTCTTCATGAAGGAGACATAATAGTAATTATAACACCCCTTCCTTGCCTCAATCTGCAATTCCACACAAGATGAGCAAAGAAGGTTAGTGATGTAGAACATAATAATTAGTATTTTATTTTGTTTTCCTTTCAGGATTAACTTTAATTTCTCTAAAACTATTTTCTTTATTAGAATTAGGTATGTTTACTTTTCTACTAGGACTCTATGTTTACTTTTCTATTAGGACTAGATTTACTTCTTTTACAAGGAATATGATTTTCCTATCACTATAAATAGGTGATCCCATTATTAGATTTTTCAGAACTTTGATCAATAGAATTATCATGACAGGGAGGCTCATTCGAGAGTCGAGTTCCAGAATCTCCAGCAGTTCGTTCAACGGTTGCAAGAGACTTTGGAGCAGATGCAGCTTGAATTCAATCAATATCATCGAGACTATGATGCCCGGGATAACGATGAAATCCGAGTAAGGCCAGTCCACTGCTTTCAGCCTAAGCCCTGAGGCAATCCAGTCCATAACAACAACAATGATGATAAAGATTATGCTAATGAAGTCTTTGGTATCAAAGCCAGAGGTGGCATAGAGTATGAAGGTTATGGGCGCAGAGGCACTGGTGGTAACGCCTATAGTGGTGGCTATGTGGATGCTTATGAAGGGCACCCTAGGCGTCAGGATTATGGTAGGGATGATTCCAGGGAATACTGGATGAAGATAGACTTACCTTCGTTCAATGGATATCTTCACATTGAAGATTTCTTAGATTGGGCAACGATTGTTCCAGCAGTATCAAGAGTGTCACCAAGGGATCCGTACAGTCCAGGTATATATGTTGATGAGTTTTATAGACTATTGGCCAGGAATGATCTTATGGAGACCGAAGCCCAACAAGTGGCTAGGTTTATTGGTGGGTTGCGTATGGCAATCCAAGACAAGGTGTCTATGCAACATGTCTTCACTCTTATTGAAGTTGTTAGCCTAGCCACCTGAGCAGAGAAATAGTTGGACTGTCCAAGAGCTTCAACCTGGGAGCGAAACCCGAGTGATTCAATGCGATCTGCACAGTCTCAGGGAAAGCAACCAATGGTCATTCTAGAGACCACCACTCAGTTCATAGTCCCGAGAGGGAAAGCAGCCGGTGGCAGCACTTGTGGACCAAGACAGTCAGGGACCATACCCCCTTCTAACAACCCTTATGCATAACCCGGGCCAAACAAGTGTTTCAAGTATAACCAACCGGGGCATAGATCTAGTCAATGCCCGAGAAGAAAGATGGTGAATTAAATTGACACCGAGACTGATGAGGTGGCAGTGTATGAGGAGTTTGAAGAGGAAGATGCTATCAGGGAAGAGACATCTAAGTACCAGGAAACAACAGCCAACACTGATGAATAAGCTTTCATTTTTCGGTCCTTGGTTATCCAACGTGTACTCCTATCCTTAAGATATGAAGACCAATCACAGAGGTACAATATCTTTCACACAAGATGCACCGTCAACCAGCGAGTATGTGATGTGATCATTGATAGGGGGAGTGGAGAGAATATAGTGTCCCGAGTGATGGTGACGAAGTTAGGCCTAAAGACCAAGAAGCACCCAACACCTTACAAGATTGGATGGATCAAGCAGGGTACCGAGACACCAATTACCGAGTAGTGTCGATTCACCTTCTCAATCGGTAAACATTATTCAGACCCCATTCTTTGTGATATTATTGAGATGGATGCTTGTCATATAATTTTAGGGGGACCATGGGAATTCGACATGGATGCCAAACACAAAGGCCGTGACAATGTCTATATTGTCTTCCGGGAGGGTCCAAAGATAATATTTAGACCACTAAAAGAAGACTCTGTTGGGGCACCTACTTGAATCGAGAGGAAGCATGTTTTGGTGACCAAGGAGGCTGAGTTCCTAGAGGAGGTCAAGGAAGCCCAAGAGATCTTTGCATTGGTAGCTGAGGGAGCCACTATGCCTATATCATAAACCATTCCCGAGCCAGTGCAAGAGATGCTAGAAGAGTTTTGAGACATTATCCCCGAGGAGATGCCCGATGGACTCCCGGCCATGAAATAAATCCAGCATTGTATTGACCTAGTGCTTTGAGCTAGTCTACCCAACCTTCCACACTATCGGATGAGCCCTCAAGAGAATGAGATCCTACAAGAACAAGTAGAGGGACTAATGCGGAAGGGACACTTGCGGGAGAGTATGAGTCCATGTGCCGTACCAGCTTTGCTTGTACCAAAGAAATATGGTAGTTGGCGAATGTGTGTGGACAGCCAAGCTATCAACATGATCACAATGAAGTACATGTTCCCTAGTCCTCGGATAGGTGATATGTTTGATATGCTAGCAAGAGTAAGGTCTTTTCGAAGATCGATTTAAGGAGCGGTTTTTATTAGATACGTATCCGACTGGGAGATGAATGGAAGACTGCATTCAAGACTAAAGAAGGACTCTACAAGTGGATGGTGATGTCATTCGGAATTTCTAATGCACCGAGTACATTTATGCGAGTTATGCACTAGGTATTGAAACCCTTCATCGGTAAATTCGTTGTTGTTTATTTCGATGACATTCTTATCTACAGTCGTAACTCAAGAGACCATATGAGTCACGCAAGGTAGGTAATGGAGACCCTTCGTGAACATAAACTCTTTATCAACTTAAAGAAGTGCTCCTTTATGATGGACCAACTACTCTTTCTCATATTTGTAATCAGTTCAGATGGGATTCGGGTTGATGAGGACAAGGTGAGAGCAATCCGAGAGTGGCCCGCACCGAGGACGGTTGGGGAGGTCAGAAGTTTTCACGGGTTAGCAACCTTCTATCGGAGGTTCATTCAAAATTTCAATAGCATAGTAGCCCCTATCATCGAGTGCATGAAGAAATGTGGTTTCTATTGGGGTGAAGAAGCCGAGAAGAGTTTCGAACTAATCAAAGAAAAGCTAAGTACAACACCAAATCCATCTCTACCTGACTTTGACAAGTTGTTTAAAGTTGAGTGTGATGCATCAATTGTAGAGATTTGAGCCATATTGACTCAAGAAGGAAAGAGAATTGAGTGTTTTAGTCAGAAGCTCGGAGAGATGAGACAGAAGTGATCAACATATGAGTAGGAACTCTATGTTATTTTGAGAGTATTGAAGGTATGGGAGCACTACCTTATTCAGCGAGAGTTCATCCTTTACACTGACCATCAAGCTTTGAAGTTTATCAACAGTTAGAAGAATCTGAATCGAATGCACGCCTAGTGGATATCTTACATTCAACGATTCATTTTTGCCATTAAGCATAAATCAGCGAAGCTACATTATTGGTAAGTTTACAAGCTGCAGTAACAGGATTCGAGTGCCTTAAGGAGTTATATGAAACATATGAGGATTTTGGAGAGCACTTGGATTGTTACAAATCCAGGACATCTATACCTGAGATGCATATCTAGGAGGGAGATCTCTTCTAGGGAAATCAACTTTGCATTCTGAGATGTTCTCTTCGAGAGCAAGTCATCCGAGAGCTGCATGGTGGAGGTTTAGGTGGACATCTCGAGAGAGACAAGACCATTGCATTTGTGGAGATCGGTATTATTGGCCGCAACTGAAGAAGGACATTGGAAACATCGTGAGGAGATGCCATCAAGTAGCTGAGGAGCAAACGCAAAACACTGGCCTTTACTGATACTCGAGGCACCATAGGATGATGTGTCCATGGGTCTTGTGTTGGGACTTCCAAGAACCCAACGAGGAGCTGTCTCTATTATGGTGGTAGTGGACAGGTTTTCCAAGATAGATCATTTTATTTCTTGCAGGAAAACTTCTAATGTTGTCCAAGTAGCCAACATATTCTTCCGAGAAGTGGTAAGATTACATGGGGTGCCAAAGTCGATTAATACTGACCAAAAAACCATGTTTTTATCCCACTTTTGGAGAAATTTATGGAGGAGGTTTGACACAGCCTTAAATTTTAGCAGCACTAGCCATCCGCAAACGGACGAACAAACTGAGGTTGTGAACCGCACATTAGGCAACTTGCTTCGTTGTATTGCAGGAGATAAGTCGAAGCAGTGAGACCTAGCTCTAGCTCAGGCCGAGTTTGTCTATAATAATAAGGTGAATAGGTCTACAGGAAAGACACCATTCAAGGTCGTGTATGGAAGAACTTCGAAGTTTGCTGTAGACTTAGCAAATCTGCCTAAGTTACTCGGGGCCAGTATAGCAGCCAAGCACTTGGCCGAGCGGTGAAAACAACTCATGAAGAGGTTCGTCAGCATCTCGAGGATACTTATGCTAAGTATAAGGAGAAGGCAGATAAGGATCAGAGATCAAAGGTTTTCCGAGAGGGAGATCTTGTGATGGTGCATCTACGGAAGGGGCGACTGTCGACTGGAACATAGGGAAAACTACGAAACAAGAAGTTTGGGCTTTGCAAAGTTCTCAAGAAGATCAATGATAATACCTATGTTGTTAATCTTCCGGATGACCTAGTAATTTCTTCGAGGTGGACATTTTTGAATATTTTCCACCAGAAGGGGACAAAACCTAACTCGAGGACGAGTTGTTTTCAAGAAGGGGAAACTGATGTAGGACATAATAATTAGTATTTTATTTTGTTTTCCTTTCCTTATTAGGATTAACTTTAATTTCTTCAAAACTATTTTCTTTATTAGGATTAGGTATGTTTACTTTTCTACTATGACTCTATATTTACTTTTCTACTATGACTAGATTTACTTCTTTTACAAGGAATAGGATTTTCCTATCACTATAAATAGGTGATCCCATTATTGTATTTTTCAGAACTTTGATCAATATAATTATTAAGAGAATTTCTCTCAAAACTCTGCGAAGTGTTATCTTTGCAACCTGTGGGTTGGTGTTCTATCTTTGGGTAAGAAACACTGTTTTCTTCTCCATTCTAGGGTGCGCCCAGAAGAAAAGGGTTGAAGACACTGCTCTTCTTTCCTCCTTGGTGCGCTAAGGTTAAACTCAAGTCTTCCGCCACATCATTTAGTGTTCCTCATCCTATAGCGTTTTATGTTGTATTTGTTCTTTTGCTTATTAATTCCTGTTTCTTTTTTGTGGAGTTGATTCTAGAAGAAAGTGATGAAGATCTGTTCACGGTTCCAGATGTGGAAGCTCAATCAGTACCTACGAATGACAAGAGTACTAGTAATAGTAATAGCATCAATCCATAGCTTCAAAACCAATCTAGATTTCTAGGGAAGCGCCGCAGGGGTTGAAACACTGCTGATAAGGAGTATAGACGTCTCAAGAGTTAAATAATGATTTATGCTCTATGTAGTACCTAAATGATTCGAGACTTGTAAATCACACGAATAATGAAAGTAAACAGAAAGAAAATAATAAGACATGATATAGTTAGGTTCACCATAGCTATGTTCTGTAAGAAGTTTCACTATAATTAACCTTTCAAATCTCTCTTATGTTTTTGCGCTCAATACATTAAGAAACCCTAACCAGGGTTCTTGACCTGCTGCTAACCGCAGTTATTCATTGGCACAAGTCTAAATCGCCAGGTAGAAATTTCAGACCCAAAACGTGTACAGGGTATGACGGGCCGAGGATGCTGCCCCTTACCCCGGCCCACTCACCAGCGAGCGGGACTTGTGGTCATCGGGAGGTCTACAGTTTTGGACCTGTGAAGTATACACCAACTCCAACAATACCTGCGATAAAAATAATGAAATTGCAAAATTTCAGTGATAGAATCATATATATATGGATAAAGTGTTTCGAGAGTAGAATTATTTCTTGTCAGATCAAAATTGTAAAGGAACAGGTTGCTAAGGAATAGGGTCTCTGCTCAACAAGCCCGAGACAGGAAAAAGGTCTATGTCAATGATCTGGACTCAAAAGCCAAAGAATTGCGGGACAGGAATGCAAAACTAGAGGAGAAGATTTCAAATTTAACAAACGAAAACAATATGTTTAGGAAGGTGAGATCTCCTAGACCTCTCTGCTTCCTTGAAGTTAATGTCTATATGGTGACAATGTCACTTAGATGATTATCCTCTGGCAGGTCCTTTTGAATAGTAGGCCTAAAGCTGACGAACATGTTGAGCCGAAACAGGATCAGTTGGGCAACAGCTGACAAGCATGGGTTGTTTAATTGTTTCAGCCTCTCAAGTTAACATTTAACAATCTCATGAGAAATCCTTTTAGAAGATCACAAAACAAAAGCCTCTGTTTAGTTTGAGACTTGTGAATTTCAGTAAAATATCTATGCCAAGGCAACAATGCATAAAGCTTGATGTGATAGTTAAATGCAGTTTGTATCTTCTTATGTCCTTCGCTTTATCAATTATCATGCCTGCTCAGCAACGAAATCCTTCTGAAAATTGAAACCATGTAGTTTGAAACTTTGGAGCATCATTTTCCAGAAGAGGTTTTGTTTATTTCATAGACTCATAGTTATAACATGTAAGCATTGCACGTGTTAAGATTTGGTAACATTTAAGATATTGATGGGCAGAGAGGAAATGAGAGAGAAATGATAAGGTTGAGGAAAAAATATAGAAAAAAAGAAAATGTTAATCTTTTTATTATGTGTTTGGTAGAAAAAATTATGAGCCAAAAAGAAAGATTGAAAAGACCGAAAAAAGAGTTTATTTAAGCTTTCAGTTTTTAACTCTTTTTTTAAGGGATTGAGAGTATCATGATTTATATAGGTTGGAAAAAAATATTTATGTTTTTTTTTATCAAACAATAAAAAATATTTATTTATGTTTTTCCTCTTTTCTCTTCCTTCCTCTCACTTTTCTCATTTTTTCTCGTTATCCTTAATGGTTTGAGTCGATCTAAATGGAAGATCAGATTAGAAGTGAACTTTTAGAAAAAATCTTGTTTGTATCAGGTGTAAATCATGAATTTTGTATTAATTAAAAACTTGATTGACAATTTTTTAAAATTTCACTAATAATTTTAACATAGTGTGATAAATACCGCCCTCGAACAACAATATCATATAATGCAAATAAAATTATCAACCGAATAAACTGACTACTTTATCACAAATAAACGATTTTTCAAGTCATGAAAAAAGCAAGCAAGGACTTGGGAATTCATTTTAGACTCTGTTTGTTTCTTCGTAAAATGATTTTTGTCGTAATTGATTTTTCACTGTAAAACCTTTTATATGAAAAATTAATATTTTCCTATAATTTTCTGTTGTTTGGCTATACAACTGAAAATGATCATGTTTTACATTCTCTTGTTTGGAATCAAAGGAAAATACTTGATTGAAAATAAATAGATCTGTACAAATAATACTACATTTAAACTAATACTTAAGAAAAATTATATCGTATAAAGAATCATGTGCATGTGAATATAATAAATCCACAAATGATAATAAAAGAGAATTTATAACCTTAAAAATTAAATATCAAATACCAAATAAATTATTATTTTTCTTCATCTATTAAATAAATTAAAAATCAAATTAATAATATGTCATATTTTGTATCTAAAAATAAATATATGTATAAATATTAAAAAACTAACCTATTATATACAATTAATAATGTACCTGTTGCACTACAAAGAGAGAGACTGATAAAGTAACTTTATTATATATTTATGGTAAGAGAGAAATGACGTGTAGGGAAATGTGTTTTGATTTTCGTTTTTTTAAGGTAAATCAACTTACAGTTAAAAAAGAGGAAATTATTTTCTATATCTTATAATTTAGTGGTGTAAAATATGATTTTACGATGAAATTGATTTATATTCTGCCAAACATATTGAAAATGATATTTTCCACGGTAAATGTTTTATGCCTATGATTTTCATGCAAAACAAATGGAGCCATAGTGCAATTAACAGAAAGCGTAAGTCAATGAGACATTACTCTAAGATGATTTAAATGGAAAAAAAAATTATCTCTATTTTATAATATTTTTTCAATAATTTTGATATTTCTAACTTAATTTCAAAAATAACATTTTTCTTTCTAATATAATATTAAAATATATATTTTTAATTTTTTAATATTATATTAAATATTATTTTTTTAAATTATATTAAGAATGTTAAAATTATTAAAGAAAATATTAAGAAAAACGAGCAAGAAAAATTTCCAAAACTAAAGGACAAATAGAAATGGAATATAGTTAGGATGGATTCGAACCGAGCTTTTATAGAGCTATTCGAGTTCGAGTTTGGTCAAATCTCGGCTCGATCGAGCTCGAGCTTGAAACTTAAGCTTGATTAGCTTATCGAGGAGAGCTCGAATACCTTAAGATTCGGTTCAAAAAATTAGGTATTATCGAGTTTAAATTGAGCTTGAGTCAATATTTTTATTTATTAAAATTAGAGTTTAAATTGAGCTTGAGCCAATATTTTTATTTATTAAAATTAAAATCTAAAATTGAACTAACTATGTTCGAATAGATTTGTTTGTTATCGAGCTCGAATTTAAATTCATTTTTTAAATTCGATACAAACTTGAACACAAACACAAACATAAACCTATTTATTTTAAATCGAATTGAATTCGAACACTTTAATATTTTAATATTTGAGTTCGTTTTCTGACCTATCCCCACTTATAACAACCAAATGCACTGCTTCCCAGGTGAGTATGCTTATCTTGAAAAAGAAAAATATAAAGAAAAAAGAGGATCCCGTAGGAGAAATCAAATCGAATCTGAAAGCCAAAGGCAAAACATAGCAACTAATAAACATCTAATCAGAAATTTTCAGGACTGACAGAAGAACAAGGAGCAAGTTGAAAAACAGTAAGAAGGAAATCGAAAGCCCTTCCACCCAGATGATGTTTGCGCAAAATTGAGATGATCATGAATAATGCTCGATGTAGTGTCATTTTCGGTTGTAGAACTTTAATCGATCGGTTAGGAAATACGAATAGCCGAACTAGGGTTCATGCCAATTATGCGATTTTTCGTTTTTAGTGGAGGGAGAATTGATACTCGTACGTTACGCAGCAAAAACGAACAACAATGAGAATATTTTACTGTTATAAAAGGAAATAAGTATAGTCGAGCACGTGGGACTCATAAAAGAGGAAGGAATCGTCTGGAATTCTCTCTTTTTCTCACTCTCTATTTTTTTTTCTTTCCTTCAAGAGTTAGGAAGGAATTCAATCAAATCAAATTAAAGAGTAGTTGCATAATCTGATTCTTGTCTTCAGGTACAAATCAAGTAGAATTAAATCGTTTCCTCTTTCTAAAGAACAAAGGGAAAAAAGAATAATAATCTTTGAAGGAGTCTTCGATGGGGAATTGGGGAGTTGGAGGGGAAAGAGGGGTAAGTCGGGGAATGGTGCCACTGCTGGTAATTCACGCGGTGAACCAGTACTACAGGCTCCCGTGGAAGCCACCTGTAACCGCCGGACTGGTTGCCGTCAACACTATTATTTATTTGAGGCCGGCCTTCCTCGATCCTATCCTTCCTTCAATTGATGAGGTCTGGTTCAATCCCCATATCATCCTCAAGGTATTTGTCTCTTTTCTCCTTTTTTCCTTGTTACCTTTCCTTCTTTCTCTCAATTGATTCTCTTTTTCATTTTCTTCTTGTCGCTTGTTGAAATCCCTTACTTTTGTAAATGAAATACCTAAATGCCTATGATGTTATATCATACATTATTTTCACAAGTGGGGTAATTAATTTCAGACCATGTCTAGTGATTCATCCTGTTTACTTAGGAAACTGGATTTACATTGTTGGTCAAGGTTCAGTTTATCTTGTTCATTACAGATTTAGCTGACTTTTTATCCCTATGCTAGACATTATTGTTCCAGATAAAATCACTGGATGCATCCTCTTGAGTGTAGTCATGGCAGGTTTTATAAACCCTTGGTCAAGGTTAAGTTTGTCTTGCTTATTAGAGATGCAGCTGAATTTTTATCCGTAAACATTCTTGTTCCAGGAAAAAATACAGTCTGCATCCCCATGAGTGTAGTCATGGCAGCTTTTATTCTTTTATTTTGGGCATAAAGGTAAATTTTATTATCCAGAAAGAAAAACTGATAAAAACTTTGCAGGAAGTTGGTACAAGTGAAACAGAGCAAAGCAATTACAAAAGAACAGCACTGAAAACAACATGAACTAGTCCTCATTTACAAGTGCTACCAAGCTACAATTTCAAAAGTTTTTTTTTTCGTTCTTATTATATGTCTAGAACAAGTTTTAAACTTTTGAACCCCAAAATTCTGTCCCAAACATCTCCAATAATAATTGATAAGAACTTCCCATAAATAAAAAAAATGATAAGACCCGCTCCTCTACATGATAGATTTTTCCAATGAATCCTCTCATTTCTTTCCTGCCATGTGATAGATGAGGGTACTTCAAAGTGACTTCAACAAAGCTACAATCAGGGACTTGCCTTTAGTTGGTTATGCCCCAATTTTGCTCGTTTTGCCACCCATTAATATTTATTCTTTTAGTCGTGGTTTGAATAGAATCTGCTTCCATATAGATTGGGAATATGCACAAGAAGATGCTAGCCCTAGATTCTTCAGCAGCATTTTTTAATACAAAGAAGTATTAACCATAGTGTTCCACTTTTTTTTACTATCCCTTTTAGATAATTTATCACCAGCAGCCAAGTAATAAAAACTATGTTTGGTGATGTATTGCCGAAACCAGATCACCTCCTTCCAAATAATTCTGCTCTTATTTTCTCTAGTCTCGTTCCAAGTGGCTGTTGACCTTTGGATGACAGCCATATTTTCTTGTTCTATAGGATGAAGAAGGGTAATGCCACTTACTGCAGCTTGTATTTTAATTAGGTTATCAGAGCAAGCTCTTGGCCAGTATCATTCATCTTTAATGGTAATTGCAAATACTCTAGCTTGAACTTAATGAATCGTAGATAATTCTCCTTCAAACTTGATCAAATAACGGTCCTAGAAGGTGCCAGCTAATAGTTATTGTGCCAAAACAAAAGCATCTTTCCCTTCTCAAAATTGAAAATTCAGCAGAAATTTTGCTTGAGGTCTCAGTTTAAGGAACTTTCTCCATGCCCAAGTACAATCATCAGGAGGGATTACTGTTGGCAGCTTCTACTTTGGCACGGGCATCAAGTTGTGGATTATTAGTTTCTTGATTCTTAAAATATACCATAATAGCTTCATGTGTGAATCTTAAGGTAATCGGAGGAGTGGTGTTTTTGTAAAGTTTGCAAGTTCATTCCTTATATTGTCTTGTCAAGATCAGCTTAAGTGGGAAGAGGGATGGTGGGGTGGGAGTAGGTCATAGGTCTTAACCCAAGTTAAGGAATTAGATGAAAGAAAAAGCGAAAGAAGATTTGAAAAAATGAAAAGAATGAAGTTATAACATTTTCTGATCATTGTTCCACTTTGATAGGTGCACGATTCTATTCATAGCCTTTAGAATTAATCATGAAATACATGATGGGGAACACGGGGAAAATTAGAATTAGGGATTTTAATCTAAGAATGGGGATATGAGAATAATTATGTAATTGAAAATATTAAGAATTATTATCTTAGTCAGCTTTATTGATTAGGATTAGGCTTATCTCTCATGGTTATCCGACTTTTTGTTCTTATCTTCTTAGGATTTAGTCTTTATCTTTAGGTTAGGATTTTCCCTATATATATATATGCGATTCTCATTTGTTATTCGGTAGCTTATGAATGATTTCATATTAAATTATCAATTTTCAAACTCTGTGCTTAAGTGTTGAATTGTCCATGTGATTTGGACCATTGTTCCATGTGATTTGGTTCAGCGTTCCCATGTGATTTGGGAAGATCCATGTGATTTGGATTATCCCTGTTTCTTTTCAATTCTTCCCTACTTTAAACCCAAAACAAAAACAGCATTCAAACAAGCCCTTAATCCAAAAACAGCGTCCGAACAAGCCCTTAAACCAACACTGCATCAAAACCCATTGCCTATAGTAGCAACACTTGATTCAGTGCCGTCGCCGCAGTCCGCCAGCCGCCACCTTCACCTCAGGAGCTCGCACCACCACCAAAAGGTGCAGAATTCCCGGGCGATCAAAATCCAAGAATCCCAACCCTGCTTGCTGCCTCCATCGCTCTCAAAATAGCCGCGAACCGTTTGGCCTTTCACGGCCCGATCTAGCTCCTCCAGTCACCGGACAACCAAGTCGGAGCCACCACTGTGACCAACACAACATTTCTGGCACAACACCACCCACTCAAATCGTCTTATCGCTCGACTTGCCTCCCACTAGCCGCGACCCATTCAAGCTAAATCTCCAGATCCACCTCGTCCTAGCCACCTAACGTCGGGTCGGACACAACCATCGTGATTGGAGGATGGTTCTGGCCAGCAGACCCAAGGATCAGTTCCAATCTGACCAAGAGTTCAACGGGTCAGATCCGACCCAAACACCCTACCCGGTTCAGCTGCAGAGCCACAGACCAAATCGAGCCGACCTAACCAGCCTAACTGAATTAGGTTTTTTTTAAGTATCCTGTAATTATTGTATTTTCTGATTAAAAAAAAAAAAAAAAAGGAGAAGTAGCTCAACTGTCAAGTGCTTACTCTTGCTTGGATGTCTTGAAATCCAAAGCTATAAGGTATAGTTGGCGTTATCTTCGTCGGAGTATGTATGAAGAGTATGAAGAACTTAAATATTAGGTTTATCGTTCTAAGAGAAGACTTGAAAAATTGAAGAACCAATATGCGTATGAGTATGAGCTTAATTCTCGAGATGTCCATGATTTGAATAGTACTGGCGATTATATTTATGATGATGAAGGAGTAGCTTATAAAAATTATTATTATGCTCATAAAGCTGCTTACCATGGTTGTGTTGAGTATGATCGTGTTTCCGAAAGTTATGAAGGGTATGATGCCTACGACGAGCTTATGATAGAATAGAAGTCCAATCCATTAGCTTCCTCCTAAGTTCGAGAGAAGCTAATCCACCTACTGAAAGAATGTAAACAAACAGTGAAAGAATGTAAAAAATTGTGCAAACCTTTAGATACTGTGATAGGGAAAGATGATTTCGAACTTGGTAACTCAAAGGTCACTGATGGGGAAGGCTCCGCAGAGCAACAAGAGAATATTGTGGAATATAAGCTAGTTTCAACCCAAGTTGAAGCCGACGATATTGAAGATATTCCAATGGAGGTTGCACCAGTTGAGCCAGTTTTTTGTGCAGTTGACTTTGTTGAGCACATTGAGGTGGTTGAAACAGTTTGAGAGGAAGATAAATTTGCTTGTAGAAGTGAGGCTCTTGTGGATCCACCTGCCCTTGCAATTGAGTTTATCCTCTCTACCTAGTTTCAAGTACCTCGACAACAAATGTTTCCAGCGAAATTTTTTTCACCTTCTAGTGCTTTCGCTTTCACAAACTTTCATGACCATGCTTTGTTTCTCCACGCCTTGAAGCTCTTGCTACTCGCACATTTTTCAACTCGAGGCCGAATTCTTTCTAAGTGGTGGAGAATGATGGGAAACACTAGGAATATTAGAATTAGGGATTTTAATCTAAGAATTGGGGGATATGGGAAAAATTACGTAATTGAAAATATTAAGAATTATTATCTTAGTTAGCTTCCTTGATTAAGATTAAGCTTATCTCTCATGGTTATCTTATTTGTTGGATTATGATTAGACTAACTCTCATGGTTATCTGATTTGTTGTTCTTATCTTCCTAGGATTTAGTCTTTATCTATAGGTTAAGATTTTCCTTATATATATGAGATTCTCATTTGTTATTTAGCAGCTTATGAATGAATTCAGATTAAATTATTAATTTTCATACTCTGTGATTGAGTGTTGAATTGTCCATGTGATTTGGACTATTGTTTCATGTGATTTGGTTTAGTGTTCCCATGTGATTTGGGAAGATCCATGTGATTTGGATCATCTATCTTTAATTTTTCCCTGTTTCTTTTCAATTTTCCCTACTGTACGGCATCAAGACGAGTTTTTGACTTTCACAGAATGTGATTCATTTCAGTGCCTGTCCTCATCTCTTCTCTCCCCGTTCCTATTCTGTTTGCTGAAGATGAGTTTGGTGTGCCTTCCGTGTCATAGTTTTGAATGAAGAATTGCCATTAGCAAAAGCAAAAGCAAAAAAAAAGTGTTCTGTTGGAAGTGACTTCTTTTCTCATTTCTTGTGGCTTTATGAGATGACTCCTTCCTTGGTGGTGATTGCATGCTTCTATGTTATTCACTGTATAAATTTGTGTCTTTAATTTCCTTTTTCCACATTTAACCTAGTTCTTTTTCGATTGAACAGCGCAGGGACCTGAAACGCTTCTTCCTGTCAGCATTCTACCATCTAGGTGAATCTCACTTGGTCTACAACATGACGTCACTCTTATGGAAGGGGATCCAATTGGAAACTTTGATGGGAAGCACTGAATTTGCATCGATGGTTGTTGCACTCCTTGGTATGTCCCAGGGTATCACCCTACTACTAGCCAAATCACTTCTCTTATTCTTTGACTACGAAAGAGCTTATTACCAGGAATATGCTGTTGGATTTTCTGGCGTCCTCTTTGCCATGAAAGTTGTCCTCAATTCTCAGTCAGAAAACGACACTAACGTGCATGGACTGATAGTCCCAGCACGTTATGCTGCATGGGCAGAACTGATTCTTATCCAGTTGTTTGTGCCTGGTGTTTCATTTCTTGGCCACCTTGGTGGTATACTTGCTGGGATGCTGTATTTGAAGTTGAAGGGTACATATTCAGGTTCGGACCCGCTGACTATAGGTATCAGAGGTCTTACTAATATATTGAACTGGCCTCTGAGGGTTCTGAAGAACATGTTCTGGCGACGGAGGATTTCTGGTAGGGGGACTGTTGGAAGGGGTCACACAGTGAGGAATGTGCCTGGTATGTGGAGATGCCAAGCCTGTACATATGATAATTCTGGTTGGTTGAGTGTTTGTGAAATGTGTGGAACAAGTCGGAGTGGAAATGGGTTACTGCCCCGTCAATTATCACGTCGTTCTGGTGATCTTCCTTTGGAAGAACTGCGACGTCGAAGAGTTGAAAGATTTGGTTGATGCTCAATCTCACTTGGGCTTATGGGTAGATTAGGGTACATAGAAACAAAAGACTAAACTAAGTGCTGCAAATAATTTTGGTCAGATAGGGGCTCATGCAAATTTGGTTTCCTTCATTGTCTGCCGTTACCGATAATGTTTTGACACTAAAATGGCTTCCTGGTTTAAGAGAGAATCATTAGACTTTTGGCTAACTTAAGCTTTTGTCATCTCTCTTGTGGTTCAACATAGAATTATGAATTTTGGTGGGTACTGGGTACTAAATTACAGATGGCAATGGTATGATTTAGCTGTGTTTGGTCTAAACTACCCGCTTGTAGGGTAATCTTGGACAATCCTTCACTGGAAAAATGAAAGAACTATAATGTAGATTCTTAAAAGCACAGTGCAGGGCCACTGTGATAAGTGGGTTGAAGATGAACCAGCATGTTATGTTTGATAAGTAAATGAATCCAGAGCTCTATATTTGTAATTGGTTCGTTTATTAAAGAATACACCAAGAAATTGAACAAGTTTATTTGTTAAGCCATTCTCTCAATGATATGTAAGGTGGAATGGAGGCCTCGTTAGTCCATTCTCTCTTTGAATTTATTCTGTTTTGGCTATGGTGGCTCTCAAGACCGAGGCTTATCACTTTTCATGGAGTTGTGCTTAATGATGCTAAAATATCAGATAATCCAAATTCGTTTTTCTTATGAAATCAATCACTGTATGTGTTTGTTGTAATACTCATATCGTGTCATCTCTGTCCTTTTTTGTCTTCTCCTTTTGTTGTTGTGATGGAAGAATGAGCAACTGTAAGGGAAAGAAAAATTCATAAGCTTACCTTCAGTCGTTTTGATTTATTTTTTGGTTTTTATTTTCATCATTTAATTCCCAATAATTTTTCTTATTGTTTTGTTTTAATTTTAATAAAATCACTGAAAATAATATTTCTCTTGGTCTCTAAATTTTACTTAGTTCTCATTGTCAATTTGTTATTTTCAAAGAAAACATTATTTTCAGTTGTCAAACATGTTTTTGCTCACATTTCTTGTTTTATGTGAAAATAAAAAACATAAAATAAATATATTTTTTTATAACCAGATGCATCCATATTTGCAATTTTTCAAATCTTTTTTCTATTGAAAAAACAAAAGATAGATGTTGAAACTCGAAAATCCTGTTGGATACGACCATAAAAGCTATTGCTACTTGAATCTTAAGCTGGAATTGTTTATCATTGCTAAGAAATTAAGATCAAACCTCACTAAGAATGAGAGAATATTAACTTTTTTTTTTGTGTAATCTAATTATTTTTTTTAAAATAGTAAATATTATTTTTTGTTCTTTGAATTTTATCATTGACAACAAATTGTCTCTCAACTTTTAAAATTAAATAATTTTCTCTAAAGCTATAATAAATTGCATCATCCACCTAATTTTCTAATTAAATCTGATTGATTTTTCTGTGACAAAAGCAAGTTGTAATATTACGAATTGATTCGTATACTTTTGTTATACATTTGCATGTGTGAAAATTTAATTAAAATTTTTGATGAATAAAACAATTTATTAATACTTTAAAAGGTTATGAAAAAAAATGTTTAATTTTAAGGATTGATGACAATTTGTTATCAGTGATATATCTCAGAGGGAAAACTAATATTAACACAAAGAAAAAAGCTGCTAATTTGGAACTTGAAAGTTAGTTACTCTGGAAAATATGGTTGGTGACTTGGGGCTTAATGGCGGTAACGTGGTTAAAAAATTGAGGGAAATAAGAAAGAGAAAGAGAGGGCTTCTAGATTTTGTGAATAAGGGAAGGGAGAACGCTACAATTGAGATGGGGCTACTCTGGAAAATATCAAATAGCTCCGGGCTGGCGGGCTCCAATTATCCTAACCAAGCAAGTAACAACCAAATTTCTGCGTCTTCATAGCTTCACAGACAGGAGTGGAGACTGATGAGATAGAAAGGAAAACGGGGAGCAGGGAATTTTTTTATTTATATTTTTAAATAGAGTGTGAGCAGAAAGCAGAATGCTGGTGAGAGCTCCTCCTCCTCTTCCTTTCCCAGTTACAACCACCAACAGAAGGTGGAAGGGGAAGGGTCAATTAGGTCATAGCAGTAGTAGTAATGGCGGAGGGAGCAATAATAGCAAAAGCAGACTCGTAACGGTGAGAGCTGGTTACAGTTGGAGACCCATGGAGACTCCGGGGGTTTATGAGCTAATAGACGATGCTACCGGAGACAAGTTCATCGTCTGGGGTGGAATCGACGACCAAGACCAACACACTCTCGTCCCTCCCAATCACCTCCTTCTCTCTTCTAATTGGGACACCTCCCCTTCCCCGTCTGCTTCAGGTTCTCTCTACTATTATATATATTCTCTTTCTAAAATGTCCTCTTTTATTCTTTGGTTCTTTAAAATTCTGCCCTTCATAGAAATGGGTCTTTTCTGGGTTTACAGACAGTCAAGGTGCGGCAGTAGTAACAAACAATGCTTCCTCAAAAGTACCCACTAGAGGATCAGCTGCCGATTTCGGAAGATTGAAAGCACAGAGAGTGAGAGCTATTGTCGGGAAGACTTCTCGGATGAAGCAAGAAATAATTCAAAATGATGACGATGAACAAGTTGAAGAGGATACGCTTCTTGATCAATCTGTTGGTTCACCTTATATTTTTTATTCCATGAGGAAGAAGATGATAAAAGATGCCTTACCCCGGTCAAAACCATTCAGAGAGACGATGCCTCCTACCAGGACAGTAGAAAGCTTGGACAATTATGGTGCAACTGAGACACATGATGTCGAGCGGATCTCTGTGTCTCAAACTACCACAGATAGAACTCACAAGTCTGATACCAGAAGAGATGGACCCCAGGTTTCACATCCAAAAGGTTCTGCTTCTAACTCAAAAGGATGGGGTAATAGAGGGTCCACCAATAACCTGAAATTTGATTCTGAATCATTAGTCCACCACAAGAGATGGCATAAACTGTCTGCCGAGAGTGACTTTTTCAGTAGAAAATTCTTCAGAGAATTGGAGTGCACTGAATACATGATCGAATCTTTAGAACGCCAACACTACCTACGCCCTTCACATATTCAGGTATATCAACCTAACTAGTCTGCATTTTGACTAACCTGAAGCTCGCGTTTTATTTTGCTGTTGGCTGTGTAAGACACCGAGATCTGTCTATGTGCAAATAACCATTTTCTGTTTAAATGTTTTGGAAATTGTCATGTCATAAATCATGTGTCCACATACATCTTGCATCCATGTGGACACCAACACCATGTCAGTGCTTTTATTATGTAGTCCTAATTTAGCCTCTAGTGTAACTTAAATATTCATGTTTGTTGGGATCCATAACATAGACAATGTAGGAGAAATTCTCACGGACTTTGAAATTGGCTGTTGTACTGAAATATGAAGTTAATGTTAGGAAAGTTTATTGAAGAGGGTAATCCAAATTAGGTTTTTAATAAGTAAAAACTTGTAGTACTTGTCAAGAAATTTTCTAGTTACAGGTTGCCAAGAGTTACACTGTTTTCTCAAGTACCACTTAATCTTAGTTCACATATTTGACAACCGCTTTTTGGCCTGCTATGAAGAGAAAGAGCTGCGTTATAGCTGATCAAAGTGGGTCAGGTAAAACATTGGCATATCTTGTACCTGTCATTCAGCGTCTTAGGCAAGAAGAACTCCAAGGACTTAGCAAATCCTCATCACGATGTCCTCGAGTAGTTATAATGGTACCAACTGCTGAGTTGACTTCTCAGGTCAGCTGCTATTAAATCAACTCACTATGTTACTGATTCTTTTTCTTTATTTTCTTTCCTGAATTACTCGGTTCTCTAATCATTGTTGCTTAGACAGTAGCTTATTTACCACACATTGTTTGTTTTCGGTCCTTCATTTTTGATGACTTTGTTAATCTCTGGAAGAAGCATCAATGTTACCAACTTGCCATATGAATACAAATTTTCTATCCCACCTTTTTAGGTGAAAGGTTTGAAAGTTCTCCCCAATTATTTCATCAATCTTACGAAGCTCTAGGGTATACAGAAACTTTAAATTGTTAAAAAAGGAAGCTATTTTTGTGCAGTAAAAAATGCCTAGAGAAAAGGGGGAGCATCCTTGTAGACAGGAACTATGCGAAAGATGCACCTAAGAAAGAGAAAACCTACAAAGGAGAGGGAAAAAAAGATGATTACAAAGTTTACACCACTAACCCCAATTCAAAATTTCCTGAAAGTCTCTAAAAGAGTCCCAATTTACGAACTCCCGTGGAAATGGATGACCAATCGTATAGTCCTTAACCATCTCATCTTCACATCATGCAACAAAGATTCAAGCCCATCAAAAGCTCAACTATTTCTAGTCCTTCTGAAGCTACAATCAACCAAATGCTGTACCCACACATCCATTCTTTGAATAACATCCTTAGCCATAAGAGATAGCACCAGACTCTACACGCTCCAAGCAACAGGAAGCTTGTAAAATCTGTGCTTTCTTATTGAGACCGATGAGGTGGTGATAGAATACATGCATGCATAGTAGTTGGCAGAGTCTTAGATAGAGGCATGGGCTTTCTTGAGTTGGTGACTTAAATAAAAAAAGATTCTGTTAATTTCTGATAGGATGCTCAATTGGATCATTTTATTTTGGTTTATGATGTCTTGTATGTATCTATGAAGCTACTGTCCTGTTTCTGACGAATTTTGTGATTCAAATTGATTTATTTAAAGTTTAGAACATGCTTTGCTTTTCTCATATGGTGATTTCGTATCAGTTTCCTTTCATTCAAAGGTGGGATTGTCTTCTATCTTCTCTGTAATGACAATGTTCTCAGTACACCACAAGGAAAATAAGATTGGGTCAAACTGCTGGATTCTACATAGGTGCTCTGGGTTGTGGGTAATATGTAGTTGCTAAGCCCTATAGAGTTCCTAAGCAAGGAGGTCATAGAAATCCAATTGAAAGTAGGATAATGTTGCTCTCCACTGATGTATATTTAAGTTAAACAATTTAGATAGGTGATCTTGTTTTGCATCCCTCTAAATGGCGGTAAACCTGTTGACTCAGATGAAACTTTTGCAGGTTTTGAGTAACTGCCAATCAATGTCTAAATTTAGGGTTCCATTCAGGTCTATGGTTGTGACTGGTGGTTTTTGTCAGAGAACTCAACTAGAAAACTTACAGCAAGGTGTCGATGTTTTAATAGCGACCCCAGGTTGTTTCGTGTTCCTAATTAAAAAAGGCTTCTTGGAGTTGACGAATCTCAGAGGTAAACTAAATTCACATAAACATTGAAGTCATTTTTTCATCTTGTATATAGGCTCGAATGTTGATTTTTAAATGTGTAGTGTCTTCTAATTTGGATTTCTGAGTAGCGGAATAATATATCAACCTATCGTGATTTCTTTTGTTCTCCTGAGCCACGCCCCCTTGTTTTTTTTTTTTTGAGAAAAAAATATAGGAAGGAGAATGGTATTCATCATACTTACTGATTTTAAGAAGATATCAACTTTTGCTATAGAGACAGTGTGATCTTTGTGCCTTCCATTCATAAAGCATGAGAGATTACATACTATAACCAAGTGAAATAATTTTGAGCAAATTACATTTCACTACCATGAGGTTAAGAGAAATTACACATTACACCATCTACTTTTTTGTTCAACACTGCACCCATCCAGAGCATATTTTAAAGTTTATCCATGGAAACCGACCAAACCTCTGTCAATAAGCATCCAACATGTTGAGCAACAAAGTAGCCTAGAGATCGTCAAAACCAAGAACTTTGATTATTCGAAACAATCACAGTGGCTACGGGCTGCAATTCTTAATGCTAATGATGGGTTAATCTCCACCGCATCATTGATGATGAGTGTGAACGATTCGAGACCTGTCAATCATACGAATTATAAACAGAAAGAAAAGAAGACAAGATTTACCCAAGTTCACCCAGAATAGGGTTACATCCTGCCAGAAGTTTCTTATTATCGACCTCACAAATCTCTCGTTACAATGTATGCTCAGTACATAAAGAGTATTTATATGCAACTTAAGACGTCCTAATTAGGGTCTAATTAGGATTTTCGTTCTACTGCAGAATTACGGCTCTTCATGGGACCCCGTGTTCATCCGGGATTCTACAGATCTAGTCCTGTGAAGTATGCACCAACTCTAACAAGTTGTTGGTGCTGTGAAATAAGGCATTAAGGCCATGATACTAACTGGATTCGTTGGGGTTGGCTTCTTTAGTTGCTTGGACATGTAGCATGACAATAGGTGAGTTTACATCTGTGTACTCACAATTGAATATAGAGGTGGCTCAAACAAAGAGGAAATGAAAATGGAGGAGAGGAAGAAGAGGTGAGAAGGATAGTTTGCCAAATCCATTACAAGCTGTAGGGGCCTCAACTCTTGCATTTTCAAAATACTTGAATTGCCTAGCCTCACACACATAATGATACTTTTATGGCCGCTTTGTGTCCACACCAGCACCTCTTATTACGAATCAAATTTTCAATCTTGAAGTTGTGCTTGCGTTTGAAGTAGGCATTGTGTCAATTTCCAGAAAAACACAACACAGACATTTTATCAGACACTTGGTGTGCCAGGAAGAACAATATCTAGATTACGGAAGAATGGATAATCCGAAAACTATTTCTCTGAGCTCCTTTTATCAAATCAGTGCCATGAACATGCCCCTCGCCCCAGCCATTTTTTTTAATGACCAAGCATTTTGTTTAACCGTGATTACATGAAGTACTAAATTTTTTTAGCAGTTTTACATGCAAGTTTCCGTGCAACACTAAAAATCAAGGAAGGGTATAGTGGGAATAAAAAAGTATGACCTCAGTGTTGACCAATGAAAATTAAACCAAATGTGTGTAAAAGTTAAATCATGGCTTTAGAAGGGTTGCAGTGTTGTGTCAGAAAAATAGATGGTGTCATATGTAATTTCCCTTAGCCTCATGGTAGTGCAGTGTAATTTGCTAAATAATTTTTGTTGTTTGTGTCAGTATTAAGCCACCAACGTGATTATTAATGATACACTCATGTTGCAGTGCTGTATTAGGTGAGGTAGATATACTCTTCAACGATGAGGACTTTGAGGTAGCATTGCAAAGATTGATCAGTTCTTCACCTGTTACTTCTCAATATCTATTTGCGACTGCAACTTTACCAGTAGATGTGTACAACAAGCTAGTTGAAGTTTTCCCTGATAGTGAAGTGATCATGGGACCTGGCATGCACCGTATAAGCCCTGGTCTTGAAGAGGTTAGTTTTCAATTTATTAACGGCTTTACAGATTACTATTTTTCATAGATGTCAATGGAAACTGGAATCAGAACTTAAAGATGTTCAGTTTTTGTAAAAATCCTGGTGTGTTAGAAACTCGGTGCAGTGATTCTTTGAGATTTTTAATTCACATGCTGTTTCTTCTTCACCCATCGTGAGGAAACTAGCATGTAGTTGTTAGAATTTAAGAGAGTAAAGAGATGTGAGAATTGAAGAGAGTAAAGAAATTGTACAAATGCTTACTTGAGTTCATATTATTGAGAATACAATTAAGAGTATATATAGGTTGTTAAAGGAAAAAGACATTCCTTAAAACAAGGAAGGAAACATGGCCTAAAGTAAGCCTTAAAACAAGGAAGGAAACATGGCCTAAAGTAAGCCTTAAAACAAGGATGAATATATGGCAAGTGTGGGTGAAGTGGAATAGTTAGTGACCCTAATTAAAGAAAAGAATATGGACTTTGCCATCCATTGACAGCCCCCCTCAAATTGATGCAGGTTGATCAATAAGCATCAATTTGCTGCTTAAGAAGCAATGTCGATGGCGAGTGAGCGCTTTGGTGAAGATATCAGCAATTTGTAGGTCAGTGGAAACATGTGGAAGAGTGATAACACAAGCTTCAAATGCTTCGCGGATAGAGTGACAGTCGACTTCAATATGCTTCGTGCGCTCATGATAGACAGGATTGGCCGTGATCTGAATAGCACTTGTATTATCGGCATGTAGAGGTGTAGGATCAGTTGCAGAAAAATCTAGCTCAGCAAGCAAACCTCGAAGCCAAATAATTTCGGAACAAGCAAGAGACATCGCCCGATACTCAGATTCTGTAGATGACTTAGAAACTCTGTCTTGCTTCTTACTCTTCCATGAGATCAATGCATCACCTAAGAACACACACCAACCAGTAATGGAGCGACATGTATCAGCACAACCAGCCCAATCAGCGTCGCTATAAGCAGTAAGTCGAGGAGAATTGCCTGCACGAAAGAATTAGTCACGGGCAGAAGTTCCCTGAACATAGTGTATGATCCTACGAACAGCAACCAAATGAAGGTGACAAGGGGTCTGAAGAAACTGGCTGACTTGTTGTACTGCAAAGGAAATATCCGGTCTAGTAATGGTGAGGTGGACAAGACTGCCCACCAACTTTCGGTATAAACTAGGATCAGCAAGTAAATCACCCTCCTCTTTGCGAAGCTTGACATTCAATTCCATGGGAGTATCAACAGAAGTGGCCTCCTGTAGGCCTGCTGTAGCCACCAGGTCACTAGCATACTTATGTTGATTGAGTGAAATACCCGACGGACTACGATGCACCTCAAGACCGAGAAAATATGTAAGAGACCCAAGATCTTTCATATGAAAGGACTCGGAGAGATGGGTCTTGAACCGGCCAAGTAAAACAGAATCAGAACCAGTAATCACAATATCATCAACATAAACTAAAAGAACAACAATACCCATGTCTGATTTTCGAAGAAACAAGGAAGTGTCATACTTGCTCTGCTTGAATGAGAATTGTAATAAATTAGTTCGAGATTTATCAAACCAAGCCCTTGGAGCTTGTTTGAGACCATAAAGGGAGCGACGAAGCTTACACACATGTGAGTTTGGAGAAGGAAACAATCCCGGGGGTGGCTTCATATAAATACACTCTTTAAGATCCCCATGAAGAAAAGCATTCTTGA
This sequence comes from Bretschneidera sinensis, assembly GCA_023935145.1. NCBI lineage: Eukaryota > Viridiplantae > Streptophyta > Magnoliopsida > Brassicales > Akaniaceae > Bretschneidera > Bretschneidera sinensis. The sequence goes on from CM043699.1 coordinate 100,540,395, forward strand.
CATCCATCTGATGTAGTGGCCAATCATTAGAAGCAGCAAGAGCTAGAATCATACGAACAGTGGTCATCTTAGCCACAGGAGCAAAGGTTTCTTCATAATTAACACCATATTCCTGTTTATCTCCAAGTGCAACAAGCTGAGCTTTATAACGATCCAAACTTCCATCAGATCGAACCTTGACGGAGTAAACCCATTTGCAACCCAGGGGGACTATAGTGGAAGGACAAGGTGCAATGTCCCAGGTGTGATTGGCCTCTAAAGCAGCAATTTCTTCCTGCATAGCTTGTCACCAACAATCATGCTTGACAGCATGTGAGTAGCATGTGGGAATATCAAAATTGGACAATGCAGCAGTAAGAGCAGAAGCAAACCACCCATACCTATCCGGAGGTAAAGATATTCGAGAAGAGCGACGTACCAAGTGTTCTGAAGGTGCTGCAACTGACTGGAGCATGGTAGGATCAGATATCGGTTGAACAATCGGAAGAGACTGTGGGCGGGAGCGTCTCGTATATACAATACCTGGTTTAAAACGAGAGCTGACTTGATAAAGATCTGAAAATTGTTGCTCAAAGGAGGGGAGGACCACCGTGGAAGAAGAGGGCTCAGAGGACATAGGAAAAAAATGTTGATTTTCAAAGAAAATAACATTCCTAGAAATACGTGTACGATGTAAGGTAGGATCATAGCAAACAAATCCCTTTTGACACACATTATATCCCAAGAATGCACATCTAACAGATTGAGCAGATAATTTATGTCGCTCATGGGGAGGTAAATGGACAAAACATACACAACCAAAGATACGGAGATTATCATAACTAGGTTGTTTAGCAAACAAGCGGAAATAGGGAGACTCCATGTGTAAGATTTGGGAAGATAAACGATTAATCAAGTGAGTAGCAGTTTTCAAAGCCTCGACCCAGAACATTGATGGAACAGATGATTCTAACAAGAGGGTACGTACCACATCAAGAAGATGACGATTTTTGCGTTTAGCTACTCCATTCTGTTGGGGAGTAGCAGGACATGAACGTTGATGAATAATACCTTTAGAAGCCAAGAATTCCTGAAACTCAGTAGACAAATATTCACCACCAGAATCTGTGCGTAATGTCTTAATAGTCGCAGAAAATTGATTGTCAACATACGCTAAAAATTTAGTGAAAGTACGAAAAACCTCAGATTTAGAGCGAAGAAAATAAACCCAAGTGAATCTGCTATAATCATCAATGAAAATCACATAATATTTAAATTTTTCATGTGAACTAACGGGAGAAGGTCCCCAAACATCACTATGGATAAGATCAAAGCAGTGAGAAGCTCTGCTAGCATGTAAAGGAAAGGGAAGAATTTTGCTTTTACCAAGTTTGCAAGAATCACACTTAAGAGATAAAGAAGAATGTTCTTCATTATCAAGAAAACCATAGTGCAATACATGAGATAAGATCTGAGTATTGGGATGGCCTAAACGATGATGCCACACCATACTCAGATTTGGAACATTATTGCAAGCAAGAGACTTAATAAACGAAACTGGAGAAATTACTGGGACAGATAAAAATAGTGGAAACAAGCGCCCCACTTTAGGTCCCTTTGCGATCAGCTCTCCCGTTACCTGGTCCTGTACAACACAACCATCACCAGAAAAGTTAACAACACAATTGTTATCAACTAATTGACCAACAGAAATAAGATTCGTGGAAAGTTGAGGAGCAAGAAACACATCAGTGAATTTAGAAGAGGCATCTCCGACAGCAGCAATTGGTAAAGAACTGCCATTGGCAGTCTGAATGGCAGATGGACCAACATAGGGTCGAACATGACACAGAGCGGTTGGAGTATTCGTCATGTGATTAGAGGCCCCCGAGTCTACGTACCAGAGTTTGGTAGAATTTTTACCTTGAAACCCCATTGCAGATAATGCTGAAATTAGCATTTGTTGCACCATTTCGGGTGTGCAGTAATTCGTTGCAGGAGGTCCCGGAACTGAAGAGGCACTGGAAGAAGAGCCAGGAGCTGCGGAGGGTACAATAACAGAAGTCTGAAATGCTTGAGCCTGACGATTCTGTGGGCGGAGACGACATTCTTTGATGATGTGACCCTTCTTCTTACAATAAGAGCAGCATTTCTTGGGACAATTGGCAGCAATATGCCCATATTCTTTACAGCAAAAACACTGCAAGTTTTTAGAATGCATAGGCGGTCTGCGTCCTTGGGTAGCATAAGCAACAGTTCTTGGACTACCATAAGATTGCTCCAGAGTGGCTTGAGTACTAAGACGTTCTTCTTCACGAAGTAACTCACCAAAACAAACATCAAGAGAAGGAACAGGAGATCTATTCAGCAGAGAGGAGCGAATAGATTCATATTCCGGGCGTAGTTTCATAAGAAATTGATCACGCCATCTAGTCTCGTGGAGTTGCTGAATAGTCGAAAGAGTGGCAACAGGAACAGCCGCTGTAACAAGATCAGTATAGTCAGTCCAAAGAATCAGAAAGGCCGAGTAATAGTCTTGGATGGAAAGACTGCCATGTTGAAAGGTGGCAATTGCATGCTCTAACTGAAAGCGATAAGCATCATTATCTTGATGATAAACCTTCTTCAGATAAGTCCACATGGATTGAGCAGAGCGATGAGTACGCAAGTTGGTGACAATATGTGGCTCTACCGAACCAAGAAGCCAAGACATGATCCGAGCATCAAGACCTAACATCTTTCGATTGGTCTGTATTGGATGTTTGTGCGACATCCGTGCCATCGATATGGCCCCAAAGTTCTTTTCCCTTGAGGAAAATTTCAAACTGAAAAGCCCATGTAGAGTAATTTTTGCCTGTAAATTTAACACACACAGGTGCAGAGTCCATTGCAAATAAGTGCGAAAAAAATAGCCCGACCAAAAAAAATTCCGAAACCACCCAAAGCAGAAAAAAAACAAACTGTCAAAGAGATCTGAGAACAAAAAAAACACCGAGAAATCTGAGACCCAAAGCCACAAAACACCTCTCTGAAAATAGAGGATGTTGTGAATGCCGAAACTGCTCAAACCAAAAAAATAGGAGGTGCCGACAACACCAACCCAGAAAGAGAAGACCGAAAAACAACAAAAAAAAAATTTCACGTCGGGTTCACCGAGAACAACACAGAACACGCCGAAACACAAAACCGAGAAAAATTACAAACGAGAGAAGAACCTAAGCAACTGGCTCTGATACCATGTTAGAATTTAAGAGAGTAAAGAGATGTGAGAATTGAAGAGAGTAAAGAGATTGTACAAATGCTTACTTGAGTTCATATTATTGAGAATACAATTAAGAGTATATATAGGTTGTTAAAGGAAAAAGACATTCCTTAAAACAATGAAGGAAACATAGTCTAAAGTAAGCCTTAAAACAAGGAAGGAAACATAGCCTAAAGTAAGCCTTAAAACAAGGAAGGAAACATGGCCTAAAGTAAGCCTTAAAACAAGGATGAATATATGGAAAGTGTGGGTGAAGTGGAATAGTTAGTGACCCTAATTAAAGAAAAGAATATGGACTTTGCCATCCATTGACAGTAGTATCAGATGATTTAATTCTGGACTATAGGGCAGTCTGATGGTAAAAGAGATGATAGGGGATTTTATTATTTTCTTTTTATTTTTTCACGTTTGCTAATACCCAATAACCGTAGTTATCATAATTTTATGATTCACGATTCGATTCATACAATTCAATTCAGGATATAAACGATTCGAATCGGTATGCCGAATCTAAGTTAATCCTGAATCAATGTCAAATCTATGATTCAGTATGATTCATTTCGCTTCGCTTTGATTCGTACGATTTGCCCGATTCAATAAAACTTACAGTTTTTTTAAAAAAATTATAAAAAAAAGTCTAAGACAAGATGTTTAGAGCTAAAATAAAACATAGTTTATTAGTTTTTCTCTTTCATAAGTTAATCGAGAAATTTAGGATTCTAAGACTTTTTTTGATGAAACAAACAAGTCCATATAGCATTCATATCTTTGATTTTAATCCATAAATACTATGCTATTATTTTATTTTATTACTTTATTGCATTATTTATTATTTATTATATTGTGCTATATTAGTTGTCAGTTGTTAGTAAATTACTATTATGTGATTATAATATGTTAATTAGAGTAAGTCATGACAAGTGTTTTTCCAATTGGTCACGTGATCATTCAATATATGTTAAAATATTTCACTTTTAATGTATATTGTTTATTTTCCATGTATAGATATCAATTCAAATTGATTTTAAGAATTAATATTGAATCTTACGATTGGATTCGATTCTCAATTCACAAAATCAAGATTTCGATTCTCGATTTGATAACTATGCCAATAACTACCTAATAATCCAAGCTCGTTTGTACAAAAATTTGATATCCAAATCTCTTAGTCCATGGAGATGCTACTGAGCTAGAAGAAGTAGAACTAGAAGCCCTCAGGATAGGGTATACTGGTTTTAGACAAATACCCTTCATATCGTTATATTGATGAACCTACTCAACATTGATTAATTCTTAATAATTTCACTTTCTTTAGCAGACTAGAGGGCACTTGAGTAAGATTTGGGAGATAAGTTGTAAACTCCATGTAGCTCTCATTATTGATAAATTCTTTTCACTTATTTTATTAAGTTTTTTTTCCATATTCCTTTCCTACTTAGGTTGGGCAAGAAATCTATATGGGATTGTTAATATCACTTAAGCACTTATACCCTTAGGAACTCTAGAAATTTAAGGAGATGATACTCATTCTAATTTCACTGATTGTTTATGTTGAAATTAAGAATTGAAAAAAAATTTGTATTATTAATTGATGATCTGAATACAATTCAATAGTCCTATATATAGACTTATGAATATCAAACCTAATAGGACTAGGAGACATCAACCAGATAAGATAGATATAAACTAAATAAGACTAAAAAACGTACTAGGACACATAATAGAAAACCTAATTAGGAGTCTCAATATAAACCTAATTAGAACTCTCAACACTCTCCCTCAAGTTGGAGCATACACATACACCAACTTAGACTCTTAACATTCCCTCAAATTGGAGCATAAACATGTATCAACTTGTTGCAAAGAAACTCATATCAACAACAAACCTCATTCAATCTTACAAATAACCCATAAATTACAATAACCTATAAGAACAAGCCAAAGCTTCACACCCACGTCAAACAATTAGCTCGGATCAACAAGACTTTGACCTTTTTTTGTCTTGCTTTTTTTACTAACGTTAACTTTGACTTGAATGAAAAGCAATCATTGAGTTAGGAAGATACAACATCAACACAGGTTGAATCGGCTTAACATTAACATGTATGGGTCAACAACATCAACATCGAGGGTGAGAAACTTTTCTTCTTCTTCTTTTTCAACTTCTTTTTTTGTAATGGCTTTTTTTTCTTTTTCTTTTTTTTAAAAAAAAAAAACTCTTTTTTAAACGGCCTTTTTATTTATTTTTTTTTTCACTCTTTTTTTTTGTACGTATCTAGTTATCAAACTTTCTCTGCTACTTGTGAATGCTACATGTGAACCGTACTCGAAAATAATGCCGTGACCAGTACTCGTAAACAGATCCATATTTTTTTTTTACGTACAACACTGGGGTCGCGCCTAAAAAATTGCCCAAAAAAACAAATCATAAACTAAAAAGATTTTAAACTATATATATATATATATATATATATATATATATTAATGGCGTTTATCTTAGATCACCTCGAGCATCCCAAACCTTGAGCTCTGATACCATGTTGAAATTAAAAATTGAAAAGAATTTTGTATTATTGATTAATGATCTGAATACAATTCAATAATCCTATATATAGACTTATGCATATCAAACCTAATAGGACAAGGAGACATCAACTTCATAAGATAGACAAACTAAAGTGAGATTAAAAAACTTATTAGGATACATAATAGGAAACCTAATTAGAACTCTAAACAGTTTATGTAAATCCTCGGTAGTAATGTAGGCAGAATTTCGTATCCTTGTGATTCCTGTTGCTATTCATGGAAGTTTTGTTGTGGACATAATGAATTTTAATTTTCCTGATCCCCTGCATCTAAACCTATTGTTAATTCCGAAAGGGCAAGAAACTTTGCCTTAACTTTACTGTGTTTACCATAGTTATAAGTAAAACACAACCATTCCACGATTATGCAGGCTTCACATATACTGTAGATAGTCTTTCTTGTTTTTCTTTTCCTTTGCCTTTTGCTTTCTTATCACAGAGAGCTGAACCCCGACCTTACCCCTTCAGGGCCTCCACCAGGGCAAGCAATACTATAAATATAGTCAAGGGATAAATGTCTATCACAATTTAATTGCACAATTTCATATGTAGTGGTCACACCAATGCATGTATACTCTGTTAGCATGATATAAAGACAGTTTTTTAGTGCTTAAACAGAAAAGCTGGCAATGGGTATTCAGCTGGGGGTAGAATTCTCCAATACTGCACAATCTGTTCATGCTTTTTATAAGAATTAAAAGGATTAAATACATAAAGACATTCTGAACTATGTAATTATGTTGAAAATTAAAGATCAAGTTGCATGGCCAGGGTCTCGTAGACTGCAGCGGAGAAGATGGGACTGAGAGAACTCCAGAGACGACATTTCTTAACAAGAAAACTGCTCTTCTGCAGCTTGTGGAAGAAAGTCCAGTTTCCAGAACAATTATGTAATAAGGTATACTTGAACTTCAAGTGTAGAAATGTTGCCTACCTTTCTGTTCAAGAGTTGTTTGAACATTTTCATCATATGTTATTTTTTGCCTATTCAATTTGCAGATTGAGACATGCAGAAAAGTTGAGAATGCATTGAAATGCTTTGATAGGAAAGGAACTCGGTCGCAGGTCCTACCATTCCATGCTGCTGTTGCACAAGAATCACGGCTTGCAAATATGGAGTTCACTGAGTCTCCGCCTGAAGGAGATTCTCTGTTTTTGGTTTGCACAGATAGGTAATGTAGTTTGTGTATATTACCCCTCTCTTTTAGCTATAATTGGACTGAAGATATAATCTGATTGTTTTTCCTTTCTACAATGAGAATAACAGGTCATTTTTGGCAGAGCATCACGTGGGATCGACGTTGCCGGTGTTGATCATATTGTACTGTTCGACTTTCCACGTGATCCAAGTGAATATGTTTGCCATGTTGGAAAAACTGCCAGAGGGGTGGGAGGAAAGGGCAAGGCGTTTATCTGTGGTTGGGAAGCAAGTCCCTCCAGCGAGAAGTATAATGGAAAGAAACCAGAAGGGTCACCCATTACATGATGTGCCATCTGCGTATGAGTTGATGAGTTAAAGAATTGCATGTTAGAACAAAGAAATCAATTATCCGATGTACATGCTGCCATGTTTTGCAATGTAACAGCACAGCGCATAAGCCTGAGGTTTATGTGCAGCTGGTGGAACATCTACCATCTTCTTAAAAGCCTGTCATCAAAAGGGATATTACTTGACTGCAATCCCAACAAAAAGGATTAAGAAGTTTAGAGTGTGCAAGTCAGTTACCTGTCTTTATTTCATCAATGGCATACTGTAATGAGTTATGCAGCTATGACAGTCCTCTACTTCGGCCTCCTATCTTCTTCTTCCAGTAAATTGAACCAATAACTACAAGGAGATTGTCAAATCTGTCATGTAATTTAGGACATGCGAGCTTAAATGGTGTTAAAAGATCCAAATTTGGAGATGGAGATTCTATTATCCTTTTCTTATCACGTATAATTTGTTGTTGAAGAAGAGAGGATCTATGTTGACAACAAAGTGGAAAGGGAAGGCAGAGGTGATCGGTTAAAACCAATTAATCAGATAGCTTCGAATTGGTTAATTGGTTAATTCGATATTATATTGATTAACTAAATAATGTATATTGGTTAATCAATTGGTTGACGGTTAATTTTTTTATTTGTTTAATCGATGTTGATGTCGTTAAAATGCTGCTGACGTGGTGTTAACATGTGGGACCCAAGGTTGACTTCTCGCGATATGCACGGACAAACAAAGATGAATTAAAGGACCTTCGGAAGGAGGGGAGGGAGAGACTTTCGATGGCGCTCCGACATTTTAGTCAGGTCGAGGTTGAGAGTTAATTTTAAAGTGGAAAACTGAGGATTGTGTGGGAAAAGTGTTCTTGTTTGGACTTACATACCTTAGGATATTTATAGCCTTCCGAGTGGAGGTCGCTCACGTGGAGGGAGGTATGACCTTGCCCCTGTGATCCCAGGCTTTAGAGAGAGATCTTAATCGCTTGCTCAGTGAGTAATGTGTCAGAGGACCGTGTGTTTCATAGGGGGTTAGACCCGCTAATCACGCTTTGATGTGGTAGTTGCGTGATCTGTCTGTTCCATGTGTGCTTTGTCAGGCTGTGGAGGCTTTGACACATGTCATCGTTTTATTGGTGATGTCAGAATCCATATGTAGGTATTTCATTGGACGAGAGTTTTTGTGGGCTCCATCAATCGATTAAAAGTTTAATTAATTAATTAATATTAATAATATATTAAATATAAATATAATATATATAATATATAATTAATTTAAAAAATTAAGTATAAATTAAATATATAATAAATAATTAACTAAAAATTTACATATATAAATAATATTAGTTAATTGATTAATTGATTGTATTGATCGAAATGTTTAAGTTAATTCTATTGAAATTATTAAAAAAATTAACCAAAAAGTTAAATAAAATTTTTAACTTACTAAAATGAACGTAGTGCCTGTTTGCACACTCCTAAGAAGATTCTGTAAAAAAAGAAAAAAGTGCTTGTCAAATGTACGTAGTAATGATGGTGTAAACAGTTATTTTTTATCGTTCTTGTAAGAAGTTTGGTAAAATTCTCTACTGAATTATCTTTCTTGGGTGTATTATATTTTTCCATTAAAGTTACAAATGAAGATAACACCAATGTTGAAAGTTAAGTTTCTTTCGTTTCATTTCAGTTATGGTCTTTTATTTAGATCAATATCATATTTTGGTTAAAATATTATAATATTAATTTTTTTATATTTTTAAAAATTTTAAAGAAATAATTATAAAATTTTTATTTTTTTTCTTCAATTAGAGATTGATCAAATCTGATTGGATAATTCTATAAAAAAAAAAACAAAAACTCTATCTTAAATGACGTGGGTGATAAATTATCTTATTAATGTTGTTTGTGTTAGTATTTAGATTTTAGATGAGGTGAGTAATACATTATTTTTATCGTTTGATATTTAAATGATAATTGTTTTATTATGATATATATATATATATATATATATATATATATATATATATATAATAATTTGATAGTAAGACAGAGTTTGTAATTTGAATTTATACCAAAAAAATGATTTATGATTGATTTTAAAATAAAATATTAAATAAAATTAATTTATATATTTAAATAGTGATTTTTTTTTATGAATATATATATATATATATATATATATATATTAAAATGTATGTAACTTAATAATTATCAATCTGAAAATATCGTGAAACTGAAACGGCACAAAATATTCAACCTTGGATAACACTCTTCCATCAACCATCCTTCAATCCCAAGGTTCTGGTTTCTATCAAAAAGAAAAGATTAAAAAAAAAGCCCAAGATTCTGGATATAACCTCCCAAACAATTTACCAACTAAATTAGATTTTAATTGTAAATCAGGGGATGGAAGATGATGTAAGAAAAGACGAGTAGGGTGTGTGTCGTAAAATAAGGAAAAAGGTAGGGGCTAAAATACAAATAGATGAACAATAAAGGGCAAAACCAGAATCCATAAAACCCATGTATAGTCCAGGTGGGCACCGGGCAGAGGTAAGGATAAGGTGTTAAAACAGAGTGAGTGAGATAGAGTGCGCAGTGTGCGAGCGACAAAGAAGAATGACTACAATCACAAGTACGAGTTGTCGTTATTCAGTGTCGTTGATTTCTAATAGGAGTGCATTTTTAGGGAGCAGAGAGCAACATAATTCCCTTTCCCTCAAACTGGGGCCAAGGCCAAAGCTATCGCCGAAGCCGATGGTGGTCGAGGCTAAAGCCACAACCAGAACAGAAGACAGGACTGCTCGCCATTCTCGCATCAGAAAGAAGGTTACCTTTTTTTTTTCTTTTTTTTATCTCATTTTTACTATTTCATTTATTTTCTTTTTTAATGCCTTTCCCTTCTCTTGCTAATTCCTTATTACTGTATGCAACTGATTGCTTCCTTGTTACCACATTACTCGTGGCTAGGAAATTGTAAGTTAAAGAGTTGATTTTTCGTACTCCATGAGTTTACCTGCCATTTCCTTATAGGAGGCCATGAGGCTGATACATTATTGTGCTCTAAAAGAAAATAATTCTATTTCAGAAATTGACAATCCCAAATTTGGACTTTTTTTAATAAGTAAAGAATAGAAAATTGAGAGTAAAATTATGATACTATACATATCTTTGATAACAATATAAATTTGGACTTCTTTACATTAGTTTACAAAATAATGGTACTTTAGCCAGCAGAGCAAAATCCAGTTGCTCTCTTCTCAAATACGATCTCTCCTGTGCTTTTTTTCAGTCATAATGTGCGCGTTTTCGTGGGTAAATTGGTTAGATTTTTATATTTTGGTGACTAAATTGGGTAGGTTCCTTGATGTAGGACATAATAATTAGTATTTTATTTTGTTTCCTTTCTTTCTTAGTATTAACTTTAATTTCTTTAAAATTATTTTCTTTATTAGGATCAGGTTTACTTTCTCAACAATAATTATGTTTACTTTTCTACTAGGACTAGATTTACTTTTTTTACAAGGAATAAGATTTTTCTGTAAATAGGTGATCCCATTATTGTATTTTTCACAACTTTAATCAAATAGAATTATGAAGAGAATTTCTCTCAAAACTTTATGAAGTGTTATCTTTGCAACCTGCGGGTTGGTGTTTTATCTTTGGGTAAGAAACGTTGTTTTCTTCTCCATTCTAAGGTTTGCCTAGAAGAAAAGGGTTGAAGGCACTGTTCTTCTTTCCTCCTTGGTGCGTTAAGGTTAAACTCAAGTCTTCCACTACATCAGTTGGTATCAGAGCAGGTTTTATCCTGATCATAGCCGGCCAACATAATGGGGACAACCCACATAACGACGACGTTCGTGATAGGGAGGCTCCTTTGAGTGTCGAGTTTCAGAATCTCCAGCAGTCTGTTGAACGGTTGCAAGAGACTTTGGAGCAGATGCAACTTGGGTTCAATCAACATTACCGGGACTATGATGCCCGGGATAACGATGGAATCTGGGTAAGGCCAACCTATCGCTTTCAGCCTAGGCCTCGAGGCAATCCAGTCAATGACGACAATAGTGATGATGAAGATTACGCTGATGGAGTCTTTGGCAGGGACCAAGGTGCAGATCCGAGAGGGGGAGGACAAATAGGCTCTAGAGGTGGCACAGGGTATGGAGGTCATGGGCGCAGAGGCGCTGGTTATGTGGGTAACGCCTATGGTGGTGGCTATAGGAATGCTTATGAAGAGCACCCTAGGCATTAGGATTATGGTAGGGATGATTACTGGGAACATTGGATGAAGATGGACTTGCCTGTTCAATAGACATCTTTACATTGAAGATTTCTTAGATTGGATAAAGGAGGTAAAGAAGTTCTTCGAATACATGAGTATTCCTGAGGAACGAAAGGTCAAGCTGGTGGCGTATAAGTTCAAGTCAGAAGCATCCGTTTGGTTGGAACAGTTGCAAGTTTCTCGATCTCGACAGGGGAAAGGACCCGAGACTTCATGGCTGAAGATGCAGTGGCTTCCCAAAGCTCGGTTTCTACCACCGGACTTTTAGCAACGATTGTTCTAGCAGTATCAAGAGTGTCGCCAAAGGATCCGTACAGTCCAGGTATATGTTGATGAGTTTTATAGACTGTCGGCCAGGAATGATCTTATGGAGACCGAAGCTCAACAAGTGGCTAGGTTTATTGGTGGGTTGCGTATGGCAATCCAAGACAAGGTGTCTATGCAATATGTCTTCACTCTTACTGAAGCTGTTAGCTTAGCCACCCGAGCGGAGAAACAGTTGGAGCGTCCAAGAGCTTCAACCTGGGAGCGAAACCCGAGTGATTCGATGCGATCTGCACAGTCTCGGAGAAAGCAACCAATGATCATTCTCGAGACCACCACTCAGTCTATAGTCCCAAGAAGGAAGGCAACCGGTGGTAGCACTAGTGGACCGAGACAGTCGGGGGCCATACCCCTTTCTAACAACCCTTGTGCACGACCCGGGCCAGATAAATATTTCAAGTGTAACCAGCCGGGGCATAGATCCAGTAAATGCCCGAGAAAAAAGATGGTGAATTACATTGAAACCGAGACTGGTGAGGTGGCAGAGTATGAGGAGTTTGAAGAGGAAGATGCTCTCGGGGAAGAGACATCCAAGTACCAGAAAACAGTAGCCAACGCCAATGAATGAGCTCTTTTTTCCCGGTCTTTGGTTATCCAACGAATACTCCTATCCCCGAGACATGAAAACCAATCACAGAGGCACAATATCTTTTGCACAAGATGCACCGTCAACCAGTGAGTATGTGATGTGATCATTGATAGGGGCAGTGGAGAGAATATAGTGTCCCGAGTGATTGTGACGAAGTTAGGCTTAAAGACCGAGAAGCACCCAGCACCTTACAAGATTGGATGGATCAAGCAGGGTACCGAGACACCAGTTACCGAGCAGTGTCGGTGCACCTTCTCAATCGGTAAACAATATTCAGACTCCATTCTTTGTGATATTGTTGAGATGGATGCTTGTCACATAATTTTAGGGAGACTATGGAAATTCGACGTGGATGCCCAACACAAAGGCCGTGACAATGTCTATATTGACTTCTAAGAGGGTTGGATGATAATATTTAGACCACTGAAAGAAGACTCGGTTGGGCCACCTGCCTGAACCGAGAGGAAGCAGGTTTTGTTAACCGAGGGGGCTGAGTTCCTAGAGGAGGTCAAGGAAGCCCGAGAGATCATTGCATTGGTAGCTGAGGGAGCCATTGTGCTTATGGCACAAACCATTCTCGAGCCAGTGCAAGAGATGTTAGAAGAGTTTCGGGACATCATCCCCAAGGAGATGCCCGATGGACTCCTGCCCATGAGAGACATCTAGCATTGTATTAACCAAGTGCCTGGAGCTAGTCTACCCAACCTTCCACACTATCGAATGAGCCTTAAGGAGAATGAGATCCTTTAAGAACAGGTAGAGGGGCTAATGCGGAAGGGACACTTGCGGGAGAGTATGAGTCCATGTGTCGTACCAGCTTTGCTTGTACCAAAGAAAGATGGTAGTTGGCGGATATGTGTGGACAGCTGAGCTATCAACCAGATCACAGGACATAATAATTAGTATTTTATTTTGTTTTCCTATCCTTATTAGAATTAACTTTAATTTCTCTAAAGCTATTTTCTTTATTAGGATTAGGTTTCCTTTCTCAACAAGGATTATGTTTACTTTTCTACTAGGACTAGATTTACTTTTCTTACAAGGAATAGGATTTTCCTATCACTATAAATAGGTGATCCCATTATTGTATTTTTCACAACTTTGTTCAAATAGAATTATTAAGAGAATTTCTCTCAAAACTCTGCGAAGGGTTATCTTTGCAACCTGCGGGTTGGTGTTCTATCTTTGGGTAAAAAACGTTGTTTTCTTCTCCATTCTAGGGTGCATCCAAAAGAAAATGGTTGAAGACGCTGTTCTTCTTTCCTCTTTGGTGCGCTAAGGTTAAACTCAAGTTTTCCGCTACGTCATTCCTATGGAGTCAAGTGTCTGCAAATAACAGATGAGATGATGAGGAGACGGGGTGGAAACTTGAGGGAGAAGTTGGGATGAATGACAGGTAATCCTTCTTTATGCTGACTATCCCTGGATTATCAAGGATACAAAGATGGTGCTCGAAGATGTGCTTGGTTTGAGCTAGTTTGGAGGAACTCTAATCAAAGCAAGCCTAAACACGTAGAAGCTTGGCTCATTTGCAAACCTTAACTCCTAGCAATCATTGGGATGCTTGAAAAAATTAGGTTGCAATTGATTCGTGAATCAATTTGAAATAAGAGGTTCAATACTGATTGCTTGAATGCAGTGCCAAATTTTTTCAAAATTTTAATTTGAATGGGGATTCATCTGATAATTTGATAACTTAGTATTGTTAATTTGAATTACTTAAGGTGAAGTGTTACATCAAATCATTCCCTAAAAGATATTATGGTGGAATCTCTTGTCTATGTCTTTCTCTTCACTCTTTTTCCCTTGCAATTTAACTTTTATGTATTTGCGAACTTTAATTCGAACAATTTGAACTAAGCAGCTAAAAATCCTTCTATGTTTTATCAAAATCCACCATTAGTGATTTCTTTTCTTTTTTTTCTTGAAATATGATATTGACTTTTAGTCTGGTTCTTATTAGATGTATGGTGCCTGTATTACTTGTTTTGTTTTTTTTCGTCAATAAAAATGCTTTTGTTTACCAAGAAAAAAAGATGTAGTGCGTCTCTGTTGGTGGAAAAGGTTTCTTTTTCCTTTTTTGGGGAGGGGAGGTGGGTTGTGAAGGGTGGAGGATGAGAAAATTAACTGTTTCGCTATTCCATGTGTTGCTATGTTGTTGTATTTCTTTCATAATGAAACTTTCTGGTTTTGATTTATGATGATGTATTACCACATTTTTTTCTTTTTCTACAATCAATTTCTTATTTTTCCCAGGTTGAAGGTACACAAGACAGGCCAAGGCTGTGTGTCTTCCGCTCAAACAAGCATCTCTATGTCCAGGTGATTGATGACACTAAGATGCACACACTCGCTTCGGCTTCAACAATGCAGAAACCTATGTCTGAGGAGTTCGACTATAGTTCTGGTCCCACCATTGTAAGTGTCCCTGCTCATTCCAGAAAGTCTGTGAAAGACATGCACAATGCCATATTTTTCTTCACTGAATTTTTTATAACCCATATCCCATAATGGTTGTGCACTTGAGAGATCACAGGTTTAAAAGTTGACCTAAGGGACCCTAAAGACAATTCTAGCCAATAGTTAACACTTTTGAAGGACCTGTGGTTTTACAGAAATCTAATTGCACTCGATAATCTATTACTTTCCTTTTTAATTCTAGTCTTACACTCTTACTAAAGCTAGTCTCTCTTTTTTATTTATTTTTAATGGAACTAAAGCTAGTCTGTTAGTCATCCTATAGGCCACTTGTGTTACATAATCTACTTGGTGGTGGTAATTACATTATAGTTTGGCAGAAGTAGCCGTTGGCCAACTTTCATCTTCCACCTCTGCTAAGATCTTGATGTCTTAGTTATGATTTGGTTCTCCCTGTCCTACTCCCCCATTATACATAAAAATTTCTTACTGTTGAAAGCTCTTGGCATCAGGAGGTGGCAAAGAGGGTTGGTGAACTCATCGCGAAATCCTGTTTGGAGAAAGGGATCACAAAGGTGGCCTTTGACCGTGGTGGATACCCTTACCATGGACGTGTGGAAGCCCTTGCTGCTGCAGCTCGGGAACATGGCCTTCAATTCTAATATTCGGACGGTTCATTGTTCTTTCTTTTGAGAACTCGTTACCTTTTTCTTGTCTGATAACTGTGCAATGAAAAAATGCATTATACTGTCAACAAGAAGGAAATTTTATAGGTTTTTTTGGTTAATCCATTTTGTTTGAATCTGAAGAAATGTGTTCTCGTACTTGAACTCAGTGATCTGATCTGATCATCAGATTGCCCCTTGAATTTGTCTTGTGACTAATTTGGTAGCAGACATATACATGTTCATAGTGGCTTGGATTGACACCTTTGAAGACAAATTGATGAAGATTTCTTCGTAGGTAGGATGATGTTAAAATTATTTTCTAGGAGTTTACTCTGGAAGAATTGAGCATAAGGTGATGTTGGTTGGTAGAGGAAGGGCAAGAGCATATATGATGGTTAGGAAGAATTAGAATGATTGAAATTGTAAGAATCTTGAACCAAAATAAAGAAGAAAAAACCATGCAAGTATATTGGTTGTTTGGGTGAAGATTCTTGATAGGCTAGAGGATCGAACTACACTTATAGTAAATGTCTCAATAATCTTCAAATTAGAGGGAGAACTGGTTATGCAACATGATTTTGGTTTCTTCAGTATGAAGGCAGAAGTCTGGAAACGCATATTGAAACAGAAATGTAGCATTGACAGGTGCATAACATATTACATATGAATATAGTCTTATAGGACTGAAACTAGACTGAAAGCTTTCTGATTTTTTTTTTTTTTTTAAATAGTTAACCTACCTTTCTTTTTAGGTTTCTTCATTTATCCTCTGTTTGATTCACTGAGGGGGGAACATTTCGATTTTACATTGCCGTACGTGCATGGTTATGCAATTCAAAATCAACTAGGCCAGCTGTAAAAGAACTCCCAGAATCTTGTTTGTCCATTAAATCCATACATGCCTTCTGTGGATATCAGCCATGAGCACTGAGTCGCACATAGGACGTAGTCCCTATGGAAGGAATATGCATCAAAGTGGTATTGCTCTACATCTTCCCTTTCTATATCACACTAAAACAGTGTGGTTCCCACTGCATTGACAGAGAAGTCCCAGCCAAATTCACCTCCGTCTGAGATGGTCTGCTGGCCAAGATCATTGTCTCTTGATTGGCAGCGTACTGTCACGTTTTTTCCATTGCCTATTCTGTTCTTGATGCCGGCCTGAACGTTTCCCGAGTGCACCAGATTGCATAAGCTGGATACCACCAGAAGAAGCATGACAACATTGCCACTCATAGTTGTAGAAGGTTTATTTGCCTAATGCCTCGTACTTTAGTTTCATTTCCATTGGAATTGTTGAATCATATAAATTTCTTCTTGCACCACATCTCGTAGCTGTAGTTGTTGACGTACAGAAAGAGATTATACATTTGGCCATATTGGTAGAGCTAAACAGCAGAGGTTAAAAGCAGAGTTTTAGTCGACGATTTATACCGTAGTTTATCAACAAGTCGTTCCTGAAGTCTCAAATGGACTGTTTAAGCTGTCTCTATGTCTCTTTTGTTATTATCTGAGAAACAAGCAGAATCTAATGCGACAAATTGGGTGCATTATTGCACCTTCTACTTTGGTGCAAATTTCAATTTACATTTTATTCCTTCAATTGCGTCGATTAACACCCTGCAGTTTGAGGTAATGGCAAATAGTGTCTAACAGGAGAATGTGCACGTTTGAGAATTCAAGCGTGCCAAAAGCAAGGGCAAAATTAAAAAGAAAAAAGTTTTAACCTCTGCCAAAAGCAATACTTGAGATAAATTCTTTCATAGGTGACTAGACCTGACCTATCATAAACATCTCTTTAATTTTATTGACTTAGTGTGTTATGATTGATCGACTTATATAGTAATTTTTAATTACTTAATGCATTTATAGCTCTCGCTCTTTCTCTTCCATATAAAGTTTCACTTAGTCAAATGTAAGAATATTTCATAATTATATTTTTTTTTTCAAAAAGATTGTCATTTATTATTATTATTTATTTAATTTTAATTATAATTATTATATATTATTTTAAAAATATAAAAAATTTTAAAATTTTATTTATGTATATATAAAGAAATTTAATAATTTAATATTAAAAAATCTATTTATTTAATTAATGAAATAATAAACGTGATCATTATTGAAAACAACAAAAATAATAAATAATGATGATGAAATACAGTTATCTAAGCCTCGATGATGGACCCACCTGAATGGAGGGGATTTTTTTGAAAGCAAGGAGTAGGGTGGATGCAGGTCAAAATTTTTTATCAACATCTGGACGGATGGATAGTAGTTTAAATCAGTGTTTTCAGAGGCGAGGGCGTTGGGCGAAGCGTTTTGCTTTAATGAGGTGAGGCGTAAGCCCCGAGGTGTTGGGGCGTAAGCTTTTTAAAATATTGGGGCGTTTTGAATAAAATAATATTAATTAAATTATAAAAATATAAAAAATTGAAATAATATAAATAAATTAATTATCAATAAACTTTATTAACTTAAGACCTATGAATGAATCTTTATCAAAATATTTTTACACAAATATCAAATAATTTGATGAAAATTTTAATCAAATATGATATTAAATGTATCCTATCGTTTGTTGCATATGTATCCATCAATTTACATTTTACGCTATGGTCCTCCAACATAGTGGTTCTATTTGTAATGATGTCCAATCAAAATGTTGAAAATTTAAAATTCTGACCTAAAATGCTGAAAATCTGGGTAAGTCTTTTGAATATTTTGGGGCGTTTTGACTTTTAATAAAATACTATTAATTAATTAATTAGAATAGTAAAATAAAAATAATTTAATTTCTAATTAATTAATTAATTTTTATCAAAGTTTAATACGTTACTAATTCTCTATAGTGTGATAATTATAATTTTATAAATATTAATATATATTTATATATAAATTATATGAAGTATAACTTTTATTTCTATTTTATTGTGATTTGTAAGTGATTAATTAAATAGTTTGTAATTATTATTAAACTAGATAACATGTATTATATATTTACGAAGTATAATAATATTATACTAAGAGGACTAGCTCAATGGTAAGGTTTTTGATATTTCAGGTATCAGGTAAGGGGTTCGAACCGCAGAGAAGAAGGTAAGAAAGAAGAGTTCATTATTCAAAACGATGTCGTTTTTGGCATTGAAAAAAAAAATTAATTACATCGGGCGGATAAGAAATTACCCATTCCCTCTAATATATTTGGCCATTTTTATGGTGTATAAATATTAACTTTAGGTTGTTTTTTTTTTACTCATTAAGCCGCTAGCATCCTCCCTTTCTCTCTTCCCTATCTTAGTACCAATGGGCTGCGACCAGATTGATCGCGGTTCTGCTGCGACTAGGTGCTTGTGGTGGCATTTAGGTGTTCCTGCGACCCATCTGGTCGAGGCGCTGCTGCCTTGATTCGATTGGTTGTGACACTGTTGTCATGAGCGGACTTTTTTTAATTGTGGAGATGAAATTGTTTGGTGGGTCATGCAGCACCTGAATCATTTAAAGATTAACCTTTAAACCATTAAATATACAAAACTACACCAAACATGAAATGGTACTGATATGGTCACTAGTTGGTGCATCAAATCTGAGGACAATATTGTTTCAGAGTTGTACGTGTAAGATTGAGAAAGGAAGATGGCCGGTCATCATCTTTGCATTAATATACACATATGCACATACGATTCCATACTTTCCAAAAACAGATTCACTTTGCTATTTGATTTCAGCTTCCCCATGATCTCTTCCTTACTTTCTGCGGTTGTTTCCTCGTATCTTAACTCTTGTCCCTTGGCAGTAGGGACATTCTCAGATAACGAGAGAAGGATATTGTTGTCCTCTTCCTTTTCCTGTTCCTCTTTAGTATCATTAGTAACAAATTTCCCAGGCGGGGCAATGAACTTAAGAACATTAAACATGACTCCCGGGTGTTCGGCCAACTTCTTCCGGTAGGAAAGCGCCAATCGGTCATCACACCCACCGAAGAAGACCACCACAACAGTGTTGGACATTTCACTGGCCGACACCTGAGTGGTGCCTCCCAAGCCACGGTCCACAAGAATCGTGTTATGTGCCTTTCTTTCTAATTATTACTTTATTATTTTCTAGTTGTTGAATAAGTCTTATTAATCTTGTTTTGGTTGAGCTAGTATTATGGGAAAAACTGTTCTTCTCCTAGTGGTTTTGTAACTGTTTTCCCTTTGTTGATGTTCGTTGTAGCAGACAAGGCTATTTAAAAGCCAAGTCAGTTCTTGAACAAGGTATGTTATCAAATTTTTTCAAATACTCAGTATTGTTGAGAGGTCAAAGGTTCCTCAATTAACATTAAACAACTTCAGTTTCCTTATTATCATCATAGGTAAGTCATGAAATATGCAGTACGTACCACAGTGGTATCAGAGCACTAGCATGGATTCAAGAGTGGAGAAATTGGAAACAGATGTCAACTCTCTCACCATCGGTCAACAACAAATTCTTGACAAGTTGAATGAACTTTTTGTTCAGTTCAACACCAAAGTTAGTTCACAACCCCCAAATGTTCAACCTGATATGGAAGGTGAGAACTCACAGGCTTCGCTCCAGAATCCGATTCGGTGAATGGGCGACACTAGTGGCGCATCACAGCAGGGGTCGCACTATGCACCCCGATTTGTCAAACTTGATTTTCCACGGTTCAAGGGAGAAGAAGATACTAATAGCTAGTTTTGTAGAGCGAATCAGTTTTTTGAATTCAATCACACCCCGGAAGAAGATCGAGTGGCTTTGGCATCCTTTCATTTGGGAGGAGACGCTCAATTATGGTTTCAACTACTCAAACAGGAGAAGGACGTACTAACACGGCAAGAGTTCCAGGATGGATTAGATCTTCGGTTTGGTGTTACTAAATTTCAAGATTTTTTCGGAGACTTGATCAAGTTGTAGCAGGTTAGTTCAGTTTGAGATTATCATACCCAATTCGAGAAATTGTTAGCTAAAGTGGGGTATCTTCCTCCAAACCACCAAGTAAGTTTCATCAGCGGTTTGAAAGAGTCCATCAAAGCCGATATACTAGCTGGCTGCTCGGCAACATTGTCAATAGCCATCAGTTTAGCTGGCCTGTATGAAGCTCGCAATATATCACAGCGCCGACCAACGATTACAGCAGACTTGAGAAAAGGTTGTTTTCCTCAGCAAGAGGGAAAAAACAACAACACCACTCTCCCAGTCCGACGATTATCACCAACAGAACTGCAGGAACGACGTACGAAAGGCTTGTGTTACAATTGTAACGAAAGATTTGTTTTGGGTCAACGGTGTAAGAAGTTGTTCCTGATTGAACTTTGTGAAGCAGAGGGAGACGATGACGTGGTTATGGAAGAAGATGACACAGAGCAAACATCTTTGATTGACATGCCGAAAATTTCCTTGCATGCTATTTCAAGATCACGAGTACCAGAGACAATGAGAGTCAGAGGCAGCCTCGGGCGTATATCCACCATTGTTTTGGTTGACTCAGGAAGCACTTATAACTTCATCAGTGAAGTTCTAGCAAAGAAGGTGGGCTTACAACCGGTACAAGGAGGACAGTTTGAAGTAATGGTGGCATCAGGTAAACGTTTATCTAGTCAAGGGAAGTGCAAGTGTGTAACATTGCTCCTACAAGGAATTCATGTGTCTGCTGATTTTTATTTACTGCTTTGGAAGGATATGATATTGTTTTGGGCACACAATGGTTACGAACACTCGGTCCAATCTTGTGGGACTTTGCAAAATTATAGATGAAATTCAAGGTAGCAGAAGCAGAGGTGATTTTACAAGGAGAGTCATGTCCGGCAGATCAAATAGTTGGGGAATTAAAATTTATCAAAGAGGCACGAAAAGGGTATAAAGGTATGTTGTTCCAATTATTTTCTATGGATAGTCCAAGGCCTTCACAAGAAGAACAATATCAATCTTCTCACTTGCAACAGCTCCTGGAAAAATTCCAAGATATCTTTGAAGAACCAAACAGCCTACCACCCTCTCGCACCCATGATCACAAGGTTCCATTAATAACAGGAAGTGGACCAGTCTGTGTTAAGCCATATTGATATCCATTTATCAAAAATCGGAGATTGGATGACTTGTAGCGGAGATGCTTTCTACAAGAGTGATTAGGCCAAGTAACAGTCCTTATTCCTCTCCTGTCATTTTGGTTAAAAAACACGACGGTTCTTGGTGAATGTGTGTCGACTACCGTGCTCTTAATAAGATCACGATCAAGGACAAGTTTTCGATTCCCATTATTGATGAGCTACTAGATGAGTTAAATGGGGCAAAAATATTTTCGAAACTTGATTTGTGAAGCAGGTACCATCAAATCTGGGTAGTTCCAGAGGATATTGTTAAGACAGCTTTCCGTACGCATCATGGGCACTACGAATTTCTGGTGATGCCGTTCGGTCTCTCCAGTGCACCCTCAACTTTCCAAGCCTTAATGAACGAGGTATTCCAGGAATATTTGCATAAATTTATTTTAGTATTTTTTGATGATATTCTTGTTTACAGTCAGTCTTGGAAAGAACACCTTCACCATTTGGAACTAGCCTTAACTATATTAAGAAGTCACCAGTTGTTTGTCAAGAGAGAAAAGTGTCAGTTTGGGCAGCGACAGGTCCACTACCTTGGCCATGTGATTTCTGATGAAGGGGTTGTCGTGGATCAAGACAAGATCGCTACTATGGTTAATTGGCCTAAACCCACCACCCCAAAAGCATTGAAAGGGTTCCTTGGGTTGACAGGTTACTATCGCAAGTTCATCCAGAACTACGGAAAGATCGCAGGGCCACTGACTCGGATGCTAAAAAAAGACTCATTTCTATGGTCGCCTACAACGGATACTGCCTTCCAAAATCTAAAATCAGCAATGACGAAAGCTCCTGTATTAGCTCTACCCATTTTTACTCAAAAATTTATTGTGGAATGTGATGCCAGTAGTTCAGGGATGGGAGCTGGATTGATGCAAGACCGGCCAATAGCTTTTTATAGTCAAGTGTTGCAAGGTAAAAATTTATTATTGTCAACATACGAGAAAGAAATTCTGGCATTAGTCTTGGCTATACAACGATTCCGTATCTACTCGGGCGACAGTTCGTAGTGAGAACGGACCACCAAAGTTTGAAGTATCTATGGGTCCAAAACATCACCACTTTAGCTCAACAAAGATGGTTATGTAAATTGATGGGGTTCGATGGGACCTGAAAATATTATGGCCAATGCTTTATCTCGAAGAGAAGACGATGCAAGGGAGGCAAAAGCACTTGGCAAGTTAGTAGTAATCTCTCAACCAGTGTCAAATTGGGTAGCTACAATCAAAGAAGAAATTAACTCTACAACAGATTTGCAAGACTTGGTTCAACAAATCCAAGGAGATGAAGCCGTGGGACCATGGAAGCTTGTTGATGGAGTGATTTTTTTTTAAAGAAAGAATTTTCCTAGCTGCAGATTCACTATTAATCCCTGATTCATGAAGGGTATCATAAAACCGTCCAGCGGATTCGGGCCAACTTTTACGGGACGAGAATGCTTAAAAAATCAAGAAGTTTATTGTTGCATGCGACATTTGCCAATGCCACAAGTCCGAACAACTTGCTCTTGCTGGGCTTCTACAGCCACTATCAATTCCGAATCAAGTATGGGAAGATATATCGATGGATTTCATCGATGGTTTCCCAGTATCTAAAAGCAAAACTACAATTTTTGTCGTGGTTGATAGACTGACCAAGTGCGCCCATTTTATTCCATTGTCCCATCCATA
This sequence comes from Bretschneidera sinensis, assembly GCA_023935145.1. Classification (NCBI taxonomy): domain Eukaryota; kingdom Viridiplantae; phylum Streptophyta; class Magnoliopsida; order Brassicales; family Akaniaceae; genus Bretschneidera; species Bretschneidera sinensis. The sequence goes on from CM043699.1 coordinate 100,563,755, forward strand.
TACTGTTGTTGGTGTTGCTGAGCTTTTTTTTGAGAATATATTTAAATTGCATGGGATGCTAAGATCAATTGTTTGTGATTGAGATCCCACCTTTACAAGTATCTTTTGGTCAGAGTTATTCAAGAGGAATGGTACAAATTTTAATTATAGCTCTGCCTACCATCCGCAAACCGATGGCCAGAGCAAGGTGGTGAATCGTACCCTTGAGATGTATCTAAGGTGTTTTTCGAGTTAGCAACCTAAAGAATGGTGTAACTGGTTAGCATAGGCAGAGTACTGTTACAAAACCAGGTGGCATTCCTCTATCAAAACGACTCCCTTTGAACTTGTATATGGCAGGGCTCCACCTACATTGTTGCCTTACATTCCTGGTGCTATTGTTGTTGAGTCTGTGGACAATCAACTACATATTAAAAATCAAGTTCTTAAAGACTTGAGGATCACGCTTTAGGAGTTGCAATCTCATATGAAGAAGATACACGACCAACATCGTACGGAACGAGAATTTGAAGTGGGAGACTGGGTTTATCTGAAACTACAGCCTTATCGACAGTCATCAGTGGCAATACGAAAAGCTGCCAAGCTAGCTCCAAAATATTATGGACCTTTCATGGTTCTAAAGAAAATAGGAGCAGTTTCTTATAAGTTAGAATTGCCATCAGAGTCTAAAATTCATCCTGTGTTCCATGTTTCTCTTTTAAAGAAAAAAGTTAGCTCCAGGTATCCAATTTAAGGTGAACTTCTAGCTGTTGTAATGGATACAGGAACTCTTTTCCCTACACCACAGGCCGTTCTCGATCGGCATCAACGAAAATATGAAGATGAAATTCTCATTCATTGGAAGGGACTTTCACTTGCAGAAGCGACTTGGGAAAATCTTGCTACTATGCATAAGCAGTTTCCTAACCATGGCCTTAAGGTCAAGGCTGATTTTTAAAGGGGAGCAAGTTGTTATGTGCCTTTCTTTCTAATTATTGCTTTATTATTTTCTAGTTATTGAATAAGTCTTATTAATCTTGTTTTAGTTGAGTTAGTGTTACAGGAAGAACTGTTCTTCTCCTATTTGGTTGGGTAGGTGGTTCTGTAACTGTTTTCCCTATTTTGTTGGTGTTCATTGTAGCAGACAAGGCTATTTAAAAGCCAAGTCAGTTCTTGAATAAGGTATGTTATCAAGTTTATTCAAATACTCAGTATTGTTGAGAGGTCAAAGGTTCCTCAATTAACCTTAAACAGCTTCAGTTTCCTTATTATCATCATAGGTAAGTCAGGAAATACGTAGTACGTACCAAATCCCCACGGAACAAGGAGCACGTTGGAGGACACATTGGTTCACTAGATGGAAAAAATGTCCTAAAGGCTCCATGGATCCGTTTAGTATCTGGTGCTTGTGAAACAGAAGCAGAAACATGCTTCTGATGCGCGCTCATGGTTATGTCCCCCTGCATACTACTGAGGTTAGATATCGCGGTCATTGGTCGAAAGGTGATGTTTAGGAGCTGTTGGTAAGCTTCGAACGTGATAACCATTTGATCATTGTCATCACCCTTCCTGTTCCAAAAGGGGATACCATTGTTATCCGCTTTGTGAACCACTGAGATGGTCGTTGATCGCAAGAGTTCCATCAGATGCATTGTATAGACAGAAAGGCGACCTCACTTTTGGGTTCCACGAGATTGATCAAGGTAGGGATGTTGCGGGTGCTGTGGAAGCAAGTCAGAATCTGAAGCTCTGAATCGGTGTCTTTGCGTTGAATGGTTTGGTGCTTGTAAGGTGCTGCCTTCCTTGCTGGCTGGTAAACGGCCATCACAATTTGGGCTGTCATGAAGGTAGTGAACAATGCCATTACGACTAAGACTGCAAAAGATTGGTCATTCAGCACCTATACACATACCAAATGGCTAATAATTTTATGAATTGAATGATGGATGCACTAATTAGGGAAAATAAATTACTCTCTCTACCCATTTTCTTGGTTTTTCTTTCCCTTTTTGAAAGTCCCAATCTATTTGTCGAGCTAAAAAGTTTACGCAAATTTGAAAAGCAAATATTTTAATGAAAAGACTAAAATATTTTATAATTTATGATATTTACACGTTATAGATATACCCACTAATAAAGTGGACCACCAATTTTAACACTCGATCATAAATTTAACCTCCTATTATAGTAATTTTATCTTTGATAAAATTAATAAAACGTATAATTACCCGTAGTTGTTTCCAAAAAAAACCTTTTGCACAATTTTCAGTTGAAAATTGTGGTTGAATATGGTGGTATTTATTGCACAGCTCTTATTTACCAAAAAAAAATGGAAGGGAGAGAGTAATTTAAAGACAAACAAGTAGTAATTAATAATTTGATCACCTTGCTATCCTCGCCAATGTTGAGGACAATGAGCTCAACCAATTTCACAAGGAATGCAAGGGCCGCGGCTTCCCTGAAAGGCACCTTACATAGCAAAGGCACACTAAGTGTCCCTAAAATCCTCCAAAAACAAGTATTGAAGATAACAAGCACTAGCAGGCGCCAGGATCGAGCTCCACTTATTGTTGCAACGCTGATCTTCAGCCCGCTAGCCGCAAAGTAAAGCGGCAAGAAAATCCCTGAAACAAGATCTTCTATCTTCTCAATCGAGCACCCCGGCCAAAGGACTCTTGGGAATTGTTATCCCCATCACAAACGCTCCGGCAAGCTTGTGTATCCCAATCGCATCGTCACAAAATCCACTGCCAACACCATTGACAACGTGATGCATCTTTTTATTGAAAAAATAATAATGATGTATTCAAATAATTAACAAATAATCAAAAAAAAAGTGACAGTAAAAAGTTTACTTCTAAAATTAAATATAAAAGATGTTAAATTGAAAAGAAGATACTAAATCGAAAAAATTAATTTATTGTCATTATGAAGCGATTTCACTCTAATGTGATGCTGATGACTCTGACGGTCGTTTTTAAGATACTAATGAAAATTAATTTTTCGGTGGTTGGTAATTCATGCATTAATTCTCAACTTAATTTTGATTTCAAATTCCAAAAATCTCATGATTTATTAATTATTAACTACGCAATAAAGCAAATGCTGAAGAAGAAAGATGAGTATGTAAAACTATCACATGATATTAACTATATATCATTTAAGACCATGAAAAAAAATCGAAAAAATGAAGACATCCATTGTATTAAGTCTGAAAATTCAATGGAATATTAATTGAAAATTATCTTAAAGACAAATTTTAAAAAATTTTCTAACAATCCTTCACTGGCTCGCCCTCAGGAGCGTCGAGCCATTGGAGTATTGGTCTTATTGCATAGATGGCAAACGCTATGAAGGCTGTGCCACGGAACAGAATCTATATGGGGACAAGATGATATGTTCCAGTTCCTTATTAGAGAGCAAATGCAAGTGCGAGGAGTACGTATCCACGCAGCGACATCATTGACGGTAAGTCCTCGGTGGTGAAGAGCTTGAGCTCCGCAAGTATGTGAGCGAGGACAGGGAAAGCCCTGATGGATAAGGCGACGCCCATGAAGACGATAAAAGGGAGTTGATCGGCTCCTTGTCTTATTGTGGCACGAAACTCCAAGCGCGAAAGGGTGGGTAATCCAGTGAGGGCTATCTACAATGTCTTCTTGCAGGTCCGAAGAATAGCTGCAAATTCAAGCTCAAGACCCACGAGGAACAAGAAGAAGATGAGACCTACGTTGGAGAGGGTTTCTAAGACGATCATGCTCTTTGGTGGAAATATTGTGTGCCTAAACCTCTCGCTTCTCCCTAGAGCAGACGGTCCAAGTAGTACCCCTCCCTGGAAGAAACACACCCATCAAATTAATATAACATGCTATTTATTACTCTTACAATATAAAACTATTTATTGTCAATAAGAGGAGAAAAGAATAAAAGGAAAGAACAACAAAGAAATAAAGTATGACCAGATATAGGCGGGGTGATCTTATGTATGTACATATCCTTTGAGATTATTTAGGAGAAGAAATCATATCAAGAGCCACTGGTTTTTTCTGTCCATTATGAAGTAAGAAACATAAGGGAGAGAATCAAATCAAGAGCCACTGGTTTTTTCTGTCCTTTGAGATTACTTGTTGGTTAGTTGCTCGCCGTGTTGCCCAACCAACTGTGCTATGTTCTTCTATCAGGGCACACTACAAGATAAAAGGCTAACGCCGGCCTTATTTTTAGCATATTTCAACGTTTTAAAGTGCCGCAATATGCAATACCGGGCTTATAATAAACGTCGGATAAAGCACCAATATGTGTGGTGTCGAAGTGTCAAAACTGGCGCTTAAATAAAATGCCGCAATATACATTTTTTTCGGCGCTTAGAAGCGCCGCTATATTGCGGACATTATGCATATTGCGGCACTCTTAAGCGCCGTAATAGAGTTGGTTTAATTGTGTTTTTACATTATTTTGGCTTAAATATCAATACTATTCACCCTTCAATAAATAAAATGTACCATCAAATTCATAAAAATTCAAATATCAATACAAAAGTCATCTCATTTACACAAAAGACAATCATAGTTAACATATAAAACTCATACAAAACAAAGCAGTGGAATGTAGTCTGAAAAATTATTTTACCATCACACTTGAAATCAATTATGAGGTCCTCTATTAACCAATTGTTGTAGTAAAGACTTCAGCTCTTCATCTTGGGATTGCATATTGTTCATTTGATCATCATGCTTCGCTGTTATTTCTTGAATCTGATGCGCATGTTGTTGATTGTTTTCTTTTATTTGTGCTCTCAAACTATTTATCTCTTCAGCATAAGCCCCATTGTATCCCATATCATTCCTAATTTGAGCTGAAAGTCCATACACAGCTGAGGGTGTAACTCCAAACCCTAGACCTCGAACATGACCAGAACTCTCTTCACCCATAAGCTCGTTGAAGACTTCATTTTGTATTTGTAAATTATTGCTAGCATCAGAAGATCCTGAAGCTGCAACAAGTTCAGCCACACGAGCTTCAGCTATCACCTACAATTACGAAACAATAAAGATTAAACTCCCTTAAAGATTATGCAGCGAAAGTTACATAAAAGAAAAGTTACTTATAAGATTTTATAGAAAAACGGGCAGAATTTCCCCTATATTTCCATAAAACCTCCTGCAAATGAAAAACAAAAATACAGTCCAAACAAAATAAACCAAACAGTGATCTAAGTTTCAACTAGTTAATTGAGGTAGCAACCATCCAATAGGCAGCATAAATTAATCTATTCTTAGCAATGGTGAAGTGAATCTCTTGGAAAAATATGGGATATTAGACAAAGCTTAGCCAAGTAAGGGAACTTTTCAACCCTCAAACATCTGTTTATGAGCTTTTAAAATAAGATATAAACACTTAAGATGGCTGAGTAATATTCTTGTGAATAATCCAATATACTTACTAGAGTAAAATCAACCAGGAATCCACATTTAATAGCTTTTTAATTAACATACTAATAGATTATCAAGAAACAATAAATCAACTGTTTCCTCCCAGTTAAAATTTCACCAAGGCATTCATAAGACATGAATCCTCTGAGCATTAGGCTATATTAAGCATGAATAAAGAACCACATAGCCAATCACAACTAGATGGCCATGTTATAAAGTTTAGAAATATAGCAACTAGCAAATAATGAAGAGAAATCACCCAAACCATGCCTATATCCAAGCAAGCGATTACAATATAGAACACTGCTGAAGACCTAGGGCTAGATATATATTTCATTATCAAATTCCAATCATCAAAATGCCACCTACTAGTATTATTGTTTGCAAAATGGAAAAAAAAGAATAAGATAATAGTCTAACGATGAATATGCCATTAGCATCTACATGAGAAACAATTCAGGTTAGCAGATGCATGTTTTTGCCAAAGCTGAAACTGTCTTGTTTTCCTTCTTGATTCATAACAATACCACTAACTAGTATCTCATCTCACTTCCCTGTACTCAAAGTGAGTTGTCTAAGTGCTCTCCCTTTTTTACTTTTTCTCATTGTCTATCTAGTAATCATTGGATTAACTAAGAAAAAAATGAAGAAAAAAAATTAGATTATGGAGCTACAGGAATAATTTTGATAGCATTCCTTACAGCTATATTCAAAATCAAATGGTAACTAAAAAGGTAGAAACAATGGCAAAACACTTTCCCACAATCAAAAGCCTCCTATTGAGCACCTAAATGACACACTTTGAGTAGCAAAGATAGTTGGAAGGCTTTGAAAGAATTGACTCCCAAATGATAAAGGAAAAATTGTATCTTTTTTCCAATTTACTACATAAGGGGCACAATAGAACCATCTTTTTTTTTTTTTTTTGATAAGTCACAATAGAACCACCCTTGAAACATTGATATTCTCAGAGATGCCACTTCGACCGAACACACATGGCTAAGCTTCCCTCAAAAAGCACATACTCAAATCCAGCACTCAGTGATGCATAGATAAAGCCATGATTGCATCCAAGAAGGGTCACCGCCACATTTACACAATCAAACTCCATTAAGAACAAATAAACAGAAAACGTCATCATCTCATTCCCATAAGTATTCAAAACCAGATTCGGTGCCTAGCTCATCCAAAGGCAATAGAACATGCAATGAATAAAAATTATTTAAAATATCAGGACTCTTTCTTTGAACAACAACAGATACTTTATCCTATTTGTTGATGATTTCACCAGGATGAAGTGGGTTTTCTTTATGGAAGAGAAATCAGAGGTGTTCAAGGTCTTTCATAAATTCAAATTTTTAGTAGAGAAGTAAAGTGGTTGGGTTTTGAAGACCATAAAAAATTACCAAGGCAGGGAGTCTAATCATCAAGAATTTGACAAGTTTATTATCAAGGTTTATGCAGAAACCCACTCAATTACATATATTACCAACTAATGACCATTTCAATATGAAAATAAAAGAACCACACAAAAGTTTCATTCACTTACAAGTTAAATTAATGACTAACCCTTACCACAAATTGTCGTGATGCTTCATCAATAAAAGTTTCATCCTTGCATTTATGAGTTTCAGCAAAAAACTCTGCGCGCCCGAGCTTATTTTCATGTGTCATCTCCTACCATTTATGAAAAAAGTTCAAACAGTGACTCAATACACTACATCTCAAATGAAAGATTGAATGAATGAAGAAAATCAACTCACATATTCATCCCATCTTTTAGCAAAACTTTTTGATCCGGTCGTGTGAGGAAATTGTTGTCTTTCACGTGCTACTGTCCCTATAGTAGAATATTTCTACACCAACAATAAAGCAAATGAATAATAAATCATTAAAATAAAATAGAAAAAATGAGAATTCAAATTAACATAATTATGAAAAAACAACCTCACTCTACTCAGAAAACCAGTAGTTCACCAATTGTTTTCACTAGTCTTGATCTACTCTTTTTGGAATATTATTGCTCAAAACTTGTTTTTTTGTTTTGTTCCTCACGTGGTCCCTTTTAAGCACATATCTGTAGTCCTTCCATTTTTTCCCGATCATCCTTAATAAAATTTTGTCGATCACCTCAATCATAGGATAATGGAACTTCCTCTACCACAAAGAAAGGAAATCGATGTCAAATAAGCATTTTTGGTGTTAGGGATTATATGCATGTACAACACCCAAAACAAATGGAAGAAAACCCGAAATTAAGTTTTTGTTACTTGCCCGAATCAATAAAACAAGGTCTTTCTTGTAGTTAGAAGGCACCTTCTTCCAATCCGTGTAACCAAACGGACAAAGGTTCCCCTCTTTACAACTTTGCCCAACCAGCTACTTAGTATTTGCCCACATTTTTTAATAGATTGATTACGTGCATTAAAGTGGACAACAATTTTCTCCACACGTTCCAAATACCATACTTGTGAGGTTCGCATGACATGTGTTTGCTTTCTCACCCACACTTCAGAATCTATACATTGAAAACATAAATTTTATAATTAGTATAACAATGTGATATCAAACTAGTTATAACGAGAATGTATTATAATACAAAAATTACCAATTATCTTGTATTGTTCATTATCATTGTTTTGACTTTCCGTTGTTATTGGCTCGGTCTTAGAATCAGTTTGTGAGTCATGATCATCATCAAGGTGATACTCATGCTCATGGTCAATATCTTCTTGATGGTGTGAAGTCCCAGCTGGAGACTGGTTTGACATATTACCTTTGACTAAGGGAGAAATATATTTTGACCTAAACATCTTACAACACATAACGATGTGCTTGAGCCAATGACATGTCATCGAGCTCAACACTTACAATCTTTCCCATTATCCATCCACCTGAGAAAAATATGTATTCATCCGGATAATTTACAGTATCATTGTTCCTTTGGGGGCGGTTGAATTTTATCTCTACACCTTTGAAGTATTGTGAGCAATATGTTAGACACTCTTCCCCATTGTACTCTTCAGCAATTGACCCATGGGGTCGACTTCTATTACGTATGTAAGATTTCAAGCGCACTAAATACCATGCAAAGCCAAAAAATTAAAGATAAATTTAGTAGCTAATAATATAAAAAAAAGAGTGGACAAATTAGATTTGAACATCTAACCTCTCAACAGGATACATCCACCTATAGTGTACGGGACCACCAAGTCTAGCCTCGGAGGCTAAGTGAATGATAAGATGAACCATAATGGTAAAGAAACCCGGGAGGAATATTTTCTCCAAATAGCAAAGTGTCAAAGTGATAGGTGCTTAAATATTCATATTTAAGCCCCCTTATTTACATTTGTTAGGTCCTTAATTACGTTAATTTTATCTCTTTTACTCCATTTGTGTGTTTTATATGTTTTTATAGGGTCTTGGAGAAAAAGAAGCCGTTTTGGCACTTAAAGGAAGAAGTCTGGAAATCCTGGAGCAGTCTCTGGTCAATCTGCGATCGATCGCACCATGCAATGCGATCGAGCGCACATTGCGATCGTGCGCACAGAAGAGGGATCGAGCGCAAGACACATGCAATCGAGCGCACATGTACGGGCGTGAACAGTAAACTGCATAACCCTATTTTGGAAATAAAAGAGTTTTGTTTTTAGGAAAGTTTTAGGAACTCATGGGCCTCTTAGAACTTCTCAAAGACCTATAAATACACTTGTAAAGCACACACAAGAACACCACAACTTAGAGAACACTTCTCTTAGCTTTTACTTGGAGTTGTAAGCTTTAGAGAGAATTGACACCTCTTCTTTCGGGTTTATTCTTCTCTTTATGTTTAGTTTATATATGATATTTTTAGATAGCATGTGTAACTAACTTTCTTATAGGGCTCGATTGAAGCCCTACTTATGCTTTCTCATATATTTATGCATTTATAAATCTTTGTCAATAGCCTTTATTATGTTGCTTAACTTGATTAATGTCTGTGCTTATTTAAGTTCCTCATATGTATGTGTATGGTCAGCGTATGCATGTGGTATGGACCTGTTAGTTAGATCAATTTGGATGACCGAGTCCTGGGTCTAACATTAATAACAAGGGATATCTTATCCGGATACCCGGGTTAATCAACATGGAAACTGGGAGTAGATACCATGCCCTAGGTCTCATGTGGTTGTCGATTTCCATAGTACTTATGTTTTCTTAAGGAACAACTCAAGCAGATACCATGCTGAATCCCTTAAGGAAGAAAGGAGTTAGAGTAAATACCATGCCTAACTCGTTGCTTAGGGAAATCAATAGCTTAAGGAGTAGATACCATGCCCTTAGGTTGGCAACTAGTAGGTCTACATGATAAGGCTAGTGCACTGATACCTTATACAATTGGGAAAGTATGACTAGTGGTGGATATCAAAGCTCTATGTCTTTATTATTATCAAATCACACACAACAGTTATTTAATTTCTTTTTACTTAAAGAAACTAATTCTAAAAACCGAACTTTACCAATCCCTGTGGAGATGACCTTGCTTCCGCACGCTACACTACACTGTCGACCTTGTGCACTTGCAAGTAAAACTAGTACGATTATATGCTTAATTATTTAGGTATATAATCACGCAACAATTTTTTGGCGCCGTTGCCGGGGATTGCACTAAATTTCATTTTAGGATTACTTTCGTTTAGTTTAAATCAGCATTATTATTTTATTTTCTGATTATCATCTTTATTTTTATTTTTCATCAAACCCCAATTGATTTTTTTTTTCTGTTTCAGGCACATCAAACAGAACTCTCTGTGATATTTGCGATCGAGCGCAATTAGGGCAGAGAGCTACCCGAGCAGCAGAGTTACACTGCTGCACTAAAACTGTTCTACCTGATTTATGCATGGACTTTGATCCGGACATCAAATAATTTTTCCCTTCGATCCCGAGCTTGAGCGGACCATCCGACAAAGGCTTAGGAATAACTTTAAGGATTGTCCTTGAAGGTTCAAGGCATTTTGATTGTTGCTCTATGAGAGGTTGGGGTGGTCTCGCCATCCAGGGTTGTATGTATTTGCATATGCACTGTTCGGTCCCACATAGTTTGCTTGCTCGGGATCTGTAGATGAATACAAATGGCAGGTCTCAGTAGTGTGATCAAATTGAGAACATAAAGCACATACCTGGCTTTGTGTAGCTTGTGGTTGAGGAGAGATGTTTTGAGTAGACATAGCTTTTATAATCATATCTAGCCTCATATCTAGCTTCCTCTCCAAATTAGCTATTTAGGCAGAGGGTCCACCATTCAGAGTAACCTCATATATACCTTTGCTCTTGACTCCTTGTCTACCTCTAGAGGAGAATTGTTGGGTATGCTCACTCAATGCCTCAAACAGCTCCATGGCTTCTTCACTACTCTTCTCCATCAGCACACCTCCACAACCAGAATCAACAATACCTTTATTCATGTCATTTAGACCTTCATAAAAGGCTAGTACCAGCTCATCTTGAGGTAGGTTGTGGTGTGGGCATTTGAGTAGTAGCTCGTTGAAGTGTCCCCATGCCTCAAAGAACAGATCTCCATCCCTTTGTTGGAAGGATTGGATCTCCTTCCTAATTTGCCTCGTCTTTTGGGCTGGGAAGAACTTCCTTAGGAATTTTTCAGCCAACTCCTCCCAAGTGTGGATTGAAACTGCAGGCAAAGAATTATACCATAATTTAGCATTATCTTTTAAGGAAAAAGGGAAAAGAATTAACCTTATTCCTTCTTGGTCTAAGCCTTGGATGTGCTGGAACTTGCAAAGATCAAAGAATTCTCGAAGGTGCAAGTGTGGATCCTCTGCCGGTGTACCCCTAAAGTGAGTCAAAGCATTGAGTATCTGCGGGGATATGTAATAGTTGCCATTTGCTTTAGGTTGATATGCAATGCATGAAGGATGGTTGAGGTTCTGTGGGATGAAGGATTGCTTCATCGGTCTTCGTGCAGGTGGTTGCTGGATTTCTAACTGTTCCGTCATTGGTGCTTCGTTCTTGAATCCTTCTTTCACATACTAATGCACTCAAATTGTTTGTTTGTTTTTTTAGAAAACTAATTTCAATAAGCATAAATTAATTACCAGTAAAGAACCCAATTATTCTAGTAAAAAAAATAAAGGCCCTGGTTGGCCTGGCTTGGCCTAAAAATGGAAAAACTTCAGCCTACGAAATTTCTAGCGAGAAGCACTTTGACAGGTAAGTAGATATTGAAATCTACCTACCTATGCAAGCAGAGAGAAAAAGGTGAGCTGGTGGTAAGACCATGAGGGAAAGAGAAAGGTAAGAACAAGGAAGATCATAAATTTGTATATAGAACGGAGAATACCTAAATTCAATCACGGAGGGCTTAACAGTCCCATCATACTCACCCAAATCCATCACTCTTGATTTTCCAGAATCCAGAAATTGGGCTTAGGCCCGTTTCATTTCCTTTCATGATCAGATAAAGAAATCCATGATGCACAAGCCCAACAGAAATTGAACATTCACACTTAGAGCCCATTCATTATAACACACAGCTATGAATAGTATCTGCATTTATTTAAATGGGCCTGAACCCAAAAAAAGAGTACACAAATTGGGCCATTTTGACCCTCATTCTCTCCGTTAATCCTAAGTGTTCTAAAGGAGCCCACCCGGTTAACGTTTAGCCAAATCCATTATCACACAGCAAACCAACATCAATAGCATTCAATCTCAAAATATGGCATTACAGCAAAGCAGCAAAGGGAATTCTAGATTATGATGAAACCATAAGCAAGCACCATAGCATACAAATGATAACAATCTTTCAGGCAATCAACAGGAAAAACTGCATACTAAGAAGGGAAGAATGTAGGGTCCTTTGGACCTATTTGATGTGTGCAGGACCATTTGGCAACAGATGGGAGAGTAAATGTCACGATAGAGGGGTGTTAAGTGGGAAATGAGAGCAGGGCAGTGTGTCAAGAAATACCAGTTGATTGTTTCATGAAACATAGAGTATTTTCTGGGCTTTGTTAATACCAAGGGATGGTCTAAATTGTCAAGGGCTCTCACCTACTGCAACGAGTTTATGCGGTGTAACCCAGGCTTGTACGAGGGGGGAAAAATGTAGACCAAGGACGGTGTTTCACTGAAGCATTTTAGGTGATGAGGAGGGAAAAATCAAGGTACTGTCAGCCCACTGAAATTAGGACAGCAATGTATTCATTTCAAGAGAATCCCAACACATTATAGCTTATTTTAAGCAGTCAATAGACTATACCAACATAAGAGCAAGCAAACGGATTCATAATAGAGCACACACTGACAGGCACATCACCCAGCACACTTATGTTCTTATCATCAAGCTATTTCACGGTACATTAATCATGACAGTAAATTATAGCACAGTAACAGCATGACTATAAAGCATTATAGCATGGAAACAAAATTTAAACAATACATAGAATATGTGAACATGGCAGTGGATTAGCGAGCTCAAGATGGAAAAGACATGGTATCTCGAGATCAAATTTAAGCACAAATAGGAGCATATCACAACTCATTACAGTGTATGAATTCCACAGAGATGATTCCAAGTATTCATGTTGTACTCATGTCCAGGGTTCTAAAGAAAGCTGATAACATCAAAATCTGACCATATAGACCCCAAATTTGGCCCCAGAAACTCACACGTAGGAATCTTGAACACAATAGCATTCGGGCATTAAAGCAAAAAGATTAACACACAACCATAGTGCCTAGAAGGTAAAATTCGTACATGTATGAAAAGCATCATTTTAAGAATCATTCTTGGCATTTTTAATCATGCTAAGCCATATTCACGTATTCATAAAACAGTTTTGAAGGACCTTGGGATAAATGCACTCGAATCAACCAACCAGAGAAGAATCAAAGTAAGGGGGGTCCTCTAGACACAGCCATCACCCCCATACCACCAAAACGTCAACTTTCACATCACAAGTGAGACACTTTTGAAGGAAAAAATGAAAAAACAGAACGATGAACATCAGGAATGGAAACTCCCAATAAGCAACAAGAAAAACAATTACAAACATTGAGAGCAAAAAATCCAGTTTCTGTGCTAGATTAGTTGCCCATAAGCAAATGATGGGTGAATGTAGGTAATGAAAGGTAACTACCATACCATCAAATAAATGAGAAGGAGAGTATGAAAGCACAGTCCAATCGTTGAAGCAGCCTAATAACTTTTGGTATTTAAGAACACTTAGAAACAGTTTCTTTTGCTTTTGTTGCTTTAGATGAAGCAGCAAGAAGATTACGGTGGGGGAGCTAAGGGTGCATGACCTAAATTTCAGGGAAAAACACGGCGCGACAAGGAACGTATATGTGAAATTTTTTAGCATATCCCGACGTTTCAAAACGTCGGAATATGAAATGGAGCATATTCCAGCGCTTTTAAGCGTCGGTATACTACGGCACTTCTAAACGCCGCAATATGTAATAAGATTCGCATATAACGGTGCTTTCTTTGAATATTGCGGCGCTTCAAAAAAGCGTCACAAAAAAGCGCCGGCGGTTAATATATTGCAGCGTTTTTATGAAGCGCCAAACGCCGGCAAATATCAATTATCTTGGAATGGCATAATACACATTTATAAGTTAATTTGGTTACAACATTTCCATCTCCCCCCACCCTCCACCCATTCTTTTAGGATGTTACAAAGTTAAATTTTTATACTTCATTTGGAAATATCAAATTAAAATGCATGTTTTTATATATAAAGTTAATTTAAAAGGTTTTGATTTTTCAAAACTATCAATTTTGTAAATTTAGGATCGAAGTCATTCAAGTCTCAAGAACTTGTGAATTTGAAATATTATTTTTTTTATAACAAGTGCATTTCAACTTCACAAATTTTAAAGATCAAATTAATTCATGAATATGAATGTTAATATTAAAAGTTCTATCATTTAAAATGTATTTAAGCTTCTTCTTTTTTTACTAATTTAAAGTACAAATACATGCATTTTAATTTTAGAACTCCAAATGCAATGTTGAATTTTGTTTATGGAAGTATGTTTTATTTACCTCCTTACGTTATGTTTGGATTGAGGTGGAGGGAAAATTTAATGAAAAACTACATGTCCCGCTTCCTTTCTTTTTCTTCAACCCAAAGAGTTTACGTTCCTCTATTTTTAGATCATGAAGAAAGTGTACCTGCGTAAATTAGCATAGCAAGGTTAGCTGAGTGAATCTAGAATTTAGTTGTTAAGGGAGTCAGGTATCATGTATATATGTAAATAGAATGTGAGAATGGTTTGTATTAGTATGCGTGCAAAAGTGTTGTATTATGTAATAAGTATTGATCGGTTGTGTATGCATAAAGTTATATACCAATGTTAAAAGTTTGATATAATGCTTCTGCATATTGATGACTTTTAGTTTACTCTGATTACCTTTTGTGGTATTTGTAATGATGGATTTGAGCGAAGGATGAAATATCTCACCAAGAGATGTTTCGAGTCCTCACAAATATGGTATCAGAGCTTAAGTTTTGATAGGCTTAAGTTTTGTTAGGATTAATGTTCTTATCAGGGCTTAATTTTGAATTAGAAATTATGTTGCATTAGCCAGGATAAGGTCTTCAGTTGTTTTGCTAGAGTTTTAAGTTTGATCTTAGAAAAATTGTGGGATTTAGTTAGAGTTTAATCTGTTTTATCTATAGGTTACCATGGTGAACACAATGAATAGAGGAGAAGGAACAACTATTGTGCATGATAAAACAGAAGGTCTCAAGGGAGTTTATGAAGCCTTGTTTAGAATGATTGATGTTATGGAGCACCAATAATAACACAATTCACAATAGAGGCAACATGAGAAAGAGAACCCACAACATAGACAAGATGAACATAGGTTTAATGACAGTACTTTTGAGAAGTTTATGAATTTAAGACCACCATCCTTTAAGGAGTATCCTAATCCAAATGTTACAGAGAAATGGACCATGCAAATGAAAAAGTTATTTAAAGCTTTGGGATGTACTCAAGAGCAAAAATTTCTTTTATTGCGTTTATGATGGAAGGGGATGCAAAACACCAGTGGAAATTAGTGGAGACTGAATGAGAAATAGCTGGAACACTTCAAACATGGGATAATTTCTTAAAGGAGTTCAATAACAAGTAAATTCCAACAAGTGTTCGGGAAAAACGAGAGACTACATTTATGGATCTTGAACAAAAGAATATTTTTGTAGCATAATATGAAGCAAAATTTATAGAGTTAACAAGATTTACTCCCTTATCTTGTGGAGATAGAAGAAAATAAGATAAGGAAATTTCTGGAGGGCTTAAGACCTAAAATTCAAGAAAGGCTAGTACCATTGAGAATCAGTAGCTACACGGACGTGGTAGAAAAGGCATTGGAGGTTGAAAATAATATTACAAAACTGAAGATGAAAAAAAGCCAAATTAGTCAATCTTGACTCGCACCTCAAAGATGGCATGCAAGTAGCAAAGGAAAAGCTCAAAGGTTGGAGAGTTTAGTACACAGAGGTGCACATCTAACAAAAAGATTTGTACCTTATACCAGGGCAATTTAAAAACAACCTCCTAAGCCAAAGTTATACCGCTCATTTGGTGGAAGGTCCAATCACATGGTGAAAGAGTGTTGGAAAGAGGCGAGAAAATGTTTGATATATGGATCTGCCAGTCATATGGTGAATGATTGTCCTAATGCACGTTCTGCCCAACTAAAACAATCGAAGAAAAAAAGGTGAAAACGTAGGACAAGGAAGAGGTGTAGGGAGACCTAGAGTTCAAAGGAGAGTTTTTACTCTAGACCAACAAGAAGTGATAGAGTCTACTTCTGTCATAGGAGGTACACTTAATATTTTTCAGCATATAGCACAAGTTTTAATAGATCCATGCTCATCTCATTCGTATGTGACATCTCATTTTGTGCATAATTTGATTGTGAAACCCGAGTATCTACCTTATACTTTGGAGGTTAATACCCCTATGGGAGTATCTTTCATTACTAATTTGGTGCATAAGTCATGTGCTCTTATGGTAGCTGATAGAACTTTATATGTTGATTTGACACTTTTGCCTATTCGAAACTTTGATATCATCTTGGGTATGGATTGGTTGTCTTTGCATCATGCTAATGTTGATTGTCATGCCAATTTTCTATATCAAATTAGTCTTGTTACTAGTTGGTGGGTTAAAAGAAAACTACACAAAGTCCTTTAATTTCTGCTTTGCGTGCTAAGAAGCTTCTTAACAAGGGTTTTCCAGGGTATATTGCTTATGTTATTGATAATAAAAAAGAATAGCTAAAATTTTCAGATATTTCGATGATGTTTGAACTTGAAGGTGTATTTCTAGAGGAGTTAGTCTCTCTACCCCTAGACAAGGAAATGGAGTTTGTCAGTGATGTATTACCAGACATTGCTCCGATATCAAAAGCTCCTTCCAAAATGGCACCAACTGAATATCAAGAGTTGAAGGTACACTTACAATAATTACTTGATAAGGGATTTATCCGTCTTACTGTATCACTGTGGGGTGCACCAGTATTGATTGAGAGAAAGAATGATGGATCTATGAGACTTTGTACTGATTACCGTCAACTTAATCAAGGATAATGAAAAATAAGTATCCATTACCGCATATAAGAGGATGTACCGAAAACTACTTTTAGATCAAGGTATGGACACTATTGAGTTTCTTATTATGCCTTTTGGAGTAACTAATGCACCGGTTGCTTTGATGGATTTGATGAATCGTATCTTTAAGGCCTATTTGGTGACTTTGTTGTGATTTTTATTAATGACATATTAGTTTATTCTAAGACAAAAGGGGAGCATGAACGACATTTATGACTTTTGTTACAAGTGTTGCGAAAGAAGACGTTATATGCAAAGTTTAGTAAATGTGAATTTTGGTTGGATAAGATATCTTTTCTTGGGCATATTGTTTTAAGTGAAGTTATATTAGTAGATCCAATAAAAATAAAAGTAGTGTCAAATTGGCCAAGACCAACAAAATGTTGCCAATGTTTATAGTTTCTTGGGATTGACAGGATATTATCGTTCCTTAACTGACCAGTAGATTCATTCTTCTAAATATTTTAATTTACGTTCCTTAGCTTCAAAATCCCTTACTTAATTCCTATGTGACATCCTCACATGACCATTAGTAGTTGTAAACAAACCAGTTTGAGAATCAAACTCATTCACAAACCTTTTTATCCCCAAATTGCTTTTAGGGTTCTTACTTAAGGCTTCAATCCAACGTTCAATAACCTAGAAATTTTATACACATTTCATTGCAAATTAATACTAGTGACTAGTCAAATTTTCCACCCAAATTGACTAGCTCATATCTGATATGCATTTACACGTAAGAGTTGAGTGAGGATTTTGAAGCTAAGGATGTAATTCGAACATTTAGAAATTTTAGGTATCCAACTAAGACAAATCAAATTTTGAAGATGTTAATATGACAAGTAATGAAGTTGAAACACGAAAATTGAAATTTATTCGTTAAAAAGATAAGTAAAAATAGCATTACTAAGTTCAAGTTAGTTATTTAAGCTTTGATTGGTTGAGAAGATAAATGGTAAAAAAAAATAAGAGGGAGACAAAAGAAAAAAGAGAGGATAAGAAAAAAAATTAATGAATGATATTTTTATCATGTCTTTGATAAAGACGATGAAAAAGAGAAATAAATAAATGACAAATAAAAAACTCTTATTTAGCTTTCATTCCCCAATCATTTTAATTAAAAAAATATATTGTGATTTTTACATTGTTAAAAATAAAACTTTAATCCTCACTTCTCTTTCCTTCCGCACTTAACAGCTCTGCCACCATATTCACCCTGCCTGAACTACATGCAACACATTTTCAAGCAAAATAATTTTACGGGCAAAAACCCATAAACGAAACTAAGAGACCGAAAAAAAAGGGAAGACAAGTAGTGTTTTCAAGAGTAACCTGAAAAGAACCGACATACATCCTGTTGCTGCAACCAAGCAAAAAACAACCATGAAACTAAGAAATTAAAGAGAAAAAACAGTAATTAATTAAATAAATAAAAAATCTAACCCCATGAAATCTCTTCCCTGGGTTGCTGTCCGTCCAAGAGGTTATTAAGGCAGTAGCAGCTCCACACTGACACATTGGCCTTGCCATTGTTGATTATGACATTGTAGCTCCTCTGATGATGAAAAAGTAGACCGAAAATGGTCTTTGATGCTCTGTTTTCAATGGTGGAATATAGAGCTAAATAGGAACAAAAATGGCTGAAAAATTCCCTCCATAAGTTCCCAGGGCCAGGTCATACACCAGAGTGGCGCGGCGTCAGCTTATTCCGTCCATTTCATTAATGAGATGACAGTAGGGATTGATTGTTGATTTATTGAAACCTTAATCTCTATATTGCTTAATTTAGAACGTAGGGATGAGAACATAAAAGGAGGCAAATCTCAAGGACGAAAATGCATAGTTAGCCAATAAACTAGTCTAGCAGAGAACACCACAAAAATTAAAAACATATCAGAAAAAGTTAGAAAGAACCTATGCATTATTCTGTTATAAGATTATTTTCATTTCAGTAGAAGGGGGAAAACCACAGATAGGCAAAGACAACTGATACATGGAGAGGAAAAAAATCATAAATTTTCACATCTGATTCAGTCCAGCCAGCAGTTAGAAATTGAACACCACCCTCAGTTCCAATTTCCAAAGTTTCTCACTGCGGATGGTTCTTCTGTCAATAAGCTTTTCACTCCTGCAGAAAAGTGTGGAAGACCTAGTAGGAGAAGAAAGAGGGAGCGACTAGTTTAACATTTCTCAACATAGTAAGCATTAACAGGAGCATTTGAGTAATGCACCTATGTCTGAAGGAAAATGCTTAGCTGACATATCATTGGCAGTTTCTTCCCCACTGACAAAGCAACTATTGCATATGGAGATGCATTTAAGTACATCTCAATTAGCATGGTGTTGTACAGAAAAACAGATCAATTTTCAAATCCACAACAAGCTCCCATGACAAAGATAATTCATAATTATAGATTTCTAGGTACATCCCACTCATTATAAATGCTGAAAAGGTTGTCTATCAAGGCAGCACAATAACAATGACGGAAAACATCATTGAATAATCCAGAACTAGGTAAAGAATAATCCCAAATGAAAACAATAAGAATAATTGCATAAGAAAAGGACCCAGAGAAACAAAATTATTTCTTACTGAGATGAGCATGTAATTTGATAGACGAGTGCCAAATTCCAACAACATAGAAAGCATTTATTAATGCATGTAAAGTTTCATTACAGCCAATGAAAAAAGACCAGTAAACAATTTACCAGAGGAGCTGACCATCTCATTAGAGTTCCGTATGACATTTTCAGCTTTCAATCCCTATATGCTGATCGAAAACTGTCCTGATTAATTAGAACTTAGAATGAAGCGAATGTGTCAACACTGCCAACTGAATCGGGATTCGCAAGGCATGAGCCATGCGCCCAAACTGCAAAGCAGGAAGGATTTGAGGGGCACAAGGGAATCCAACATGAAAATCGCAAAGTTAAAAGCACATACAGAGTTGCATATGTCAATATATGTACGTGTAAATAACAGAAAAGTCACATGACATGATCACTGTCACATATGTACAGATTTTAATAGCATCTTAGTTCCACCGGACAATATATCAATGCAAACCCCAACCAGGATCAGAATGATCCCTCGACTTGGTATCTTTATCGTGTGAGGAACTTTTTAATAACAAATATAGACTCCATAAATTTTCACAAGAAAGCTCAATAGGTGAACGATACACTTTCAACTCTAAGGAAGCAATAATCAGAGAAGAACAATCCACCAATCCATCCATTTTAAAATTTGTAGCAGAAGCAGAACCAAATAAGATAGCTCACTCACCAAAGAGTATACACAATAATGGCCCCAAGTGAAATTCTAGATAATAAGATAAACTCCACCCAATAACACATAAAGCAAACCAAACAAATATAAGAGTGGCTTTCACACAGTATTGACAGTTTCATGGCCACAGAGAAAACAATTTGAAACAGAATACAAGTGATTTGATGCATGCGAGCTGCCAAGGAGCATCACATTTTAAAGCAAGAAACAATTAAAAGCTTTAAGAAATTGCATAAGTGGCTTAACAACAGCTGAAGCAGAGAAAAATCGCATTAAATAATCACCAGAGTATTATCCAACTACAATAGACACCAGTTCAAAGGAAAAGAAGAACAAAAGTGTGAATATATGACATTGGATTCAAGAAGTTCCTAAAAAGGTTAAACTAATTGCAAACTATCTGTTGCCAAGCCATGTTTCCTAGTATCACTCAATGATGGACTGGATAACGCCAGCACCAACAGTCTTCCCACCTTCTCTGATGGCGAACCTCATACCCTGCTCACAAGCAACAGGCATAATGAGCTCGACAACCATCTTCACACGGTCACCTGGCATAACCATCTTAGACTCCTCGTCCTTATCATTCATAATGGAAGTCACCTTGCCAGTGACATCAGTAGTTCTCATATAAAATTGGGGCCTGTAACCCGCGAAAAAGGGTGAGTGCCTTCCACCCTCCTCCTTCTTCAGCACATACACAATCGCAGAGAACTTAGTGTGTGGGGTAATCGTTCCGGGCTTAGCCAAAACCATCCCTCTCTGAATATCAGCCTTTTGAATACCCCTAAGCAACAACCCCACGTTATCCCCAGCCATAGCGTCGTCAAGAATCTTCTGAAACATTTCTACCCCAGTGACCGTGGTATTCCTAGTATCCTTCAATCCAACAATATCCACAGTCTCTCCCACCTTAATCGTACCCCTCTCAACGCGGCCCGTGGCCACAGTACCACGACCCGTGATGGAGAACACATCCTCAATAGCTAACAAGAAGGGAAGGTCAGTCTGCCTCTGTGGGATTGGAATATAGCTATCAACAGAATCCATGAGTTCATAAATCTTATCAACCCATTGATTGTCACCCCTCTTGATACTAGGATTAGCCATCAAAGCTTCTAAAGCCAACAAGGCAGACCCAGAGATAATAGGCACATCATCACCAGGAAACTCATAAGAAGAAAGCAACTCACGCACCTCCAACTCTACGAGCTGCAAGAGCTCTTCATCATCGACCTGGTCCTGCTTGTTCAAGAACACCACCATGTTAGGGACACCTACTTGCTTGGCGAGCAAAATGTGCTCCTTGGTCTGGGGCATAGGGCCATCGGCGCCGGAGACGACGAGGATGGCGCCATCCATCTGTGCTGCGCCCGTTATCATATTCTTGACGTAGTCAGCGTGACCGGGGCAATCGACATGGGCGTAGTGGCGGTTCTCAGTTTCGTACTCGACTGTGGCGGTGTTAATGGTGATACCACGGGCGCGCTCCTCGGGGGCGGCGTCGATTTCGTCGTACTTCTTGGGGGCACTGTTACCCATAGATGCCAGGGCCATGGTCAGGGCGGCCGTCAAGGTGGTCTTGCCGTGGTCCACGTGGCCGATGGTGCCGATGTTAACGTGGGGCTTCTTCCGCTCGAATTTGCCACGGGCGGCACGTACCGTGAAGGAAGAGTGACGGCGGCGCGTGACGGTGGTTCTGGTGGCTGGAGAGGTGAAAGATGAGGAGGAGGAGATGTGGGTGTGTGTCAGTGTGGAAACCAGGCTGGGTTTCAATTTCATATGGAAAGATTGTGAAAGTGTGTTTCTCGTGGTGGATTGGACAGAAGGGGAGGGAGAGGCATAGGGATAGATGAGGTTGGAGACTGCAATTGCCATTTCAGTTTTCGAAAGAGAGAGAGAGGAAGCAATTAGGGAGATTATGAAGAAGGAATATGAAGAGGAGAAGAGGATTATGGGCTTTCGTTGTGTTATCCGCTTAAGCAGTGGGAGAACAAAAGAGGGGCTGATATCAGTTCTATCCACTCCTACCTCGTAGTTGTAGACTTGTGGTTATGGGTGGGGAGAAGACAGACTCGAGTCGAGACGTGTAGGACATACAGTGATAAATAAAAAATAAATAAATAATGTACCGAAGAGAATTCTCCTAAAATTAATTAAATAAAAGGGCGTAGGACACTTCAACTGAAATGTCCTACTCTAAATTTTTTAGTTATAAAACTGGTCTATTTCGTTTTTTAATTTTTAATTTATGTCTATTTGGTTTTACAAAATCCAATTTCCTCTTATAAACTTATTTGATTTATCTACCTTGTTCATTTAAAATTTTATTTCGTTCAATTAAATAAAGATTATGCACAAATTTTGATAATAAAAAAAAAACTCTAATTAGACAAAAGCATAAATTAAAAACTAATGAATGAAACATACACATGAGATTTCAAGAACCTATTTGTTTTTTTTTTCTTTTATAGCTCATTTCAATTTCTGTGATTATTTTTTCTTCAACATAATAATCGAGATCGAACATCTCTCTTAAATGAAGAATTCAAAGAGATTACCATTAGAGTGATAGACTGCAATTTCTTTAGAACTTTTAAATCGTATTAATTGGATCCAAACATTAAATTAACGGTTCATGACATCTAATTTTGTTGACTGACCTAACATAAACTTAGGTTGCAAAGAATATGAAGCTCACTAAATTCCCACGTCAACAAAAAATAAAATAAACCATAGTATAATTTAAAAGAATCATAAAATCAAAACGTGAAAAAAAAAAACAAATCATTTACATCTCGTTCAAAAGAGACTCGTCATGCGGCCTTAACCTTGGTTATAATTTCCACATTGTCTCGCTGGAAATGGTTATTCTGCCAATAAGGTTTTCACTCCAGCAGAAAAGTGTACAAGGCTTGGCCGAAGAAGAAAGGGAGGGCAAATAGTTTAACAATTCTAAAAGTAGAAAGCATTAACATGAAGAGCATTTCATTTGAGTAGAGCACCATTGTAGGTAGTAAAATGCATACTGGACATCTCATTGGAAGGATCTTCCTAACAGACCACTGACAAAACAACGTTTGCATATGGATATGCATTTACAATCACTGCCACATTCGTAAAGCTTTCAATAGCATCAGTGCAAACCCCAACCAAGTCCAGAAATGATTCCTGGACCTTAATTGGTATCGTTATCATGTGAGGAACTTTTGAAAACAAATAGACTTCTTAAATTTTCACAAGCAAGTTCAATGGGCGGAAGATACATTTTCAACCTAGGCGACTAATTCGTGGAGCAAATGCAAGAGCGAGAGCGAAGGCGTGGCCTTTCAAAGTTTTCTGAAACGAGTGTATATTATATTATTATTTTTTATTATACAAACTAATATAAATCACATGCAAAGAATTTAGTAAGTGTAAAAGAATTGAAATTAATTATCCAGTATGTTAATATGAATATTACAATCATTATTTTTTAAGTGAATAGAAGGTTAATTTTGATAAATTCTAAATTTTAAGAAATCTTTTGGATTTACATATTCTATAAACATAACATATATATATTATGTATACCATATATGCATGTGCATATATATGTAGGAGTGAATTGATTTTTTGGGTTGAAGGATGTAAAGGGATTTGGACTTTATCTCGGATATTTCCTATTATTCCATGAAATTTTACCATCTGAACGAAGCTTTGTAGTAGAGAGGAGAAAAAAAAAAAAACAAGGCATTTGTGAAACAATTAAACTGAATCAATCTTCAAATAACATAGAAATAGTAAATATATTTTAAGCATCATATTTACCAAACGGGGGTGATCAGCGGACATGTAGAGGAGAATTTACTCACCAGACTGACAATATACGTAAAAAAATAATATTGTTTAGTGCTCCTTACTGGCAATATATGCAGCTAATGGAAACAGAATAATTAATATCTACCACATTTCCCCGGGAAGGAGATGATTTACCCGAAATTTAGAGAAGAAAAATATGACGGACGAGGATAAAAAAGAAAAATAGAACCTGATGTAATGATCAGAGATACATTGAAGAACTGGAAAATAATTACAAGACTAGCATAAGTTATCTCACCTTACTGGGTTGTGGTTGAGGAGGGACAGGAGTATATGGTTCTTCTCTTTACTCCTAGCCTTCTTTTGCTAAACATTTTTCCTGGAAAAGCCATTCAAGTCTCCAAGAGAAGAACAAATATATGAGAAAAGACGCGTAAAGTGCTGAAAAATACGAGAAAACATTAAAAAAGTAATGGAATAGATATCATACTTCTTTAACTTTGGCAGAAACCTGTCAAGGCTTTCAATTGCAAGAGCTGGGTCCCTCCCCAATTCTTTCTTCATTATGAGAATGTAAAATCGAGAAGGATCAGAGAGACTGACATAATTTCCACACAAACATCCTTTAACATGTGTGCGTGTGTAATACATGAAAACTATGCTAGGATTAAAGAATGTCTTTGCTAGAGTACGAATCGGATCTTATGAGTAGCGGGTCAACCAGTACAGGTTAAAAATATTCGTTTTCTGACGAGTCTTATTTTTCATGCCCATACCTGTGTGTTTAGTCGGCTGGTTACGGGTCAAAACGGATATTATGTGAGAAAAAGGCAACTAAGGCTGGGTCTTACGGGTAGTGAGTCAACCGGTACAAGCTAAAAATGCCCGTTTCCTAACGAGTCTTATTTTTCAAGTCTATACATGCGTTTTAGTGGGCGGGTAACAGGTCAAAAAGGGGTACAAGCTAAGTGTCCCACCTCTACTCTCTGCACCTTGATATGATATACAAGGTGCTTTTTGTTATGCACGCAGTCTTCCACAATCCTCCTAACTTACTTTAGACCATTATACTAATCTATATCAGCTATTGTGTTTCCCTATTCAATCCCTCACCACCCCCCCCCCCCCCCAAAAAAAAAAAATCAATTCGCAATTCTCCAGTAACAAAGAAATCCACAATTTAACTATCAAAATTACAACTGTAAAAGTTACCAGAACGAGAATGTAGCAGCCTGTTAATATTTCAAGTGACTGCATCAAGTAATATGGGAGAAATAAGTCAGTAATAGAATAAAAGAAAAATCTAACCATGTCACCCATGATTTTTGTACACTTCAATTGAAATATTGATGTGTCAGAGTCTTGAAGACACAACATTCGTACCCATTTGTGTCTGACACTTGAAACTGTGTATCCTCGTATCTAGGTTTTAGAAACACACGTGTCTGACACCACGTCCATGTTGAAAAGTCAATAGTGTCACCGTAATCATGCCTAAATGTCTGCAGCACATTTCTCTTCAAAGTAGAAGAATTTGGGCCCACAAGATGCTGTCTTCGTTTAATAAATTGTTCCTGCAAACAATAATGATATATTTTAAGATGACCTATTTCTGGTATTTTGGACTCATTTAGCACTGTTCATAACACAGTGATCTCTGATTTCATATTTGCAACAAGATGTGCATAAACTATGAAAATTCATGAGCTCATATCCATTTTATTTAGCATATACACGATGGTCTAGCATATAAGATCATGCAGAAGATCTTAGAATGCACAGATTGATTTGAAGTGAAAACATAATACATTGTTAATATAACAAAGAACAAAGAGGTCCTTAATCATGATTCACAAAACCAAAGTAATAAACCAAAGAGCACTACAAACAAGTGGCAGCGAATATTAGTCAGATGAGCCAAAACCTTATATGTAAAAACTTTGGGAAATATTTTGAGGACTCTGTGCTCCATAAGAGGGTATAAACACCACATGTCAGTGCAAAGATCCAAAACATGCTGAGTGGAGAAGGTCCAAAATAAACTAGTAACCTAGAAAGCTAACCACCTTTCACTATAAACAAACTGTGCTTTTTTACATAATGCAGAACAAGCACGATGATATAGCAGTTGGTAATTTCATCAGAAGGCAACATACCAGTTACACTCAGCAAATACTTGTCTAAGCATGTCTCAAGTACTTCACAAGCACAAAAGATGTGTAGGAGCCTACAAAATCTTTTCCCTGAACTCTGATAGAGAACTCTTGGTAGCAAAGAATTATTGGAGCTTACCATATCCCCAGGCACCACACCTACTAGCTCTTAAAATGATAACCCTCTAACTACAACCTTTTTCAGGGTTTCAACATCTAATAGCATGGTTTCATCATACCACTGCCATAGACCTACAAAAAAAATAGCATTGAATTGATCATAAAATATACTTGGAAGAGAGGAAAAAAAAGGACTTGACAGTTAGAACATGCAAAAAAGAGACCAGTTCGGACGCATGATTCTGTAACTGTGTGAGACAAATTGAGGTGCAATCCTAGCATAATAAAATAAATTAATAACTGTTTGATGTTTGAAGAGATTTAATTATAGTGAATAAGATAACATAATCTACCAACCGAACATGCTTGCAACGAAATCAGGTGAAATTTGCCTGAATATTTGGAGTAGAGAAGAATCATCATATCATATACTCTCTTGAGAAAACTCTATGTGAAATTGAAAACATGATTGTAACCTTGTATCAGGGAAAGAAATTCGAGCAAAAACTGCAAAGCATATTAAAAACTTGCATTCGGCTCAATGAAATAACACAAACCCAGAAGTCTCTAAACAAAAATTCTTTAGACTGAAACCATAAGTTTGGTTGAAAGGATGCTATATTCATCATGCTATCTATTGATTTTCTGAAAAGAAAATTTTCTAATAACTCCGCAGAGGCCAGAACTGTTTCCCAATGGTTAGGCCATTCTAGAAGAAAAGTACATCTGGAGAATTTTTTAGGCAAAGGACACCTCTTCCATTGGACTGGAAGAGACTGAATGTTTATTGGTGTTTAACAGAGTACTAGGCCTTGGTATCATGCAAATAGAACACTAGTTTATGGGAATGCTCGGGAATGTGCATATATAGAGAACACAGTCTCTCTAGACTGGCATGCAGAGGCAGTCAAACTCATCGGCTTGGTTAGCTCCTGTACTTGGATAGGAATAGGATTGCTAGACCTAGATGTTGTAAATAAGGAATCTGCCTCCAACCTTCCCTGTTGCACAATAAAAAGAGAACAAAATTAATATGTTTTGATAAACACAAGACCCTAATCCTTTTCCCATTGCATCTCAAGAACTATGGTAATTAGTAAGTTTCCAGATACAAGCGTGAGGGTGTAGCCTAAGGTAATTTCATCAAAGGGCAACACTGTTAAAACCAGTGTATTACCAATTATACTGGGCAAATACCTGTTCTAGCATGTCTCCAGAGCATTTCACAAGCACAAAAGAAGTGTCTCAGAAGTGAAGAATGATTGGAGCTCATGGAGCTTCACCTTGTCCTAGGCAGCACCCCAACTAGCTCTTGAAATATAGCTCTCTAACAATAATCTTTTATGGGTTTCAGCATCTAATACCAAGGTTTCATCCTATCACCGCCAGGGATCTACAAGAAAAATTTTAGCAATGAATTGATCATAAGAAATACTTGAAAAAAAAATTGACAGTTGTGATAGGCCAAAAATAAGAGACCATTTCAGAATCCTATAGAACTGGTTTTTTTATTAGTACCCTAAAGAACCGGTCAAGTGCTCCTAAAATTCAATGATTCAGTGAACTTCAAGAGCTATAAATTTCAGAATATGAAGAAGATCAGATTCAGATCAACACCAAATACACCATGAGTAAACATGTGTCCTTCTCTAATCAACATTACATTTAGAATTAACACCATCTGAATAAAAGTTACTCCAAAACCTCAATCAGAGAGCAGCACATAACCAAATGAAACCCCAAATAAAGCCCCAGCTAGAGAAGAAACCATAGACCATAAGCACCTAGATAGCAGAAAGAGTAACAAGAAAATTATTCCTTTTGCACATAAAGTGATACTCCCTCCATCCCAAAACTTTTGTCACGTTTGACTTTTTGAAGCAATTTTGACTCTAATTCTTCTATATATTTTATCGTTTTGAAAATATTGAAAAAATAATTTTTAGAAAACTCCAAACTCTATTTATGTATATCCAAAAAAAAATTAAGTTTCTTTAGTGATTTAACCTTAGAAAAAAATTAGTCATTTAATTGGATAAATAGTGAACGTGACAACCATTGTGTGACATTACTTACTATGCGCTCTGGCAAGGACTGTTGCTCATTTGATTTTCATGTGAATCACACAATAAAACAAACACAATAAACTACTCTAGCATAGGACACCACAAATATTAAAAACATAACATCAAAAGCTAGATTGAACCTCCGCACTTTTCTGTTATAAGATTATATTCATTTCAATAAAAGGAGAGAAGAAACCACAACAGAAAAACTATGAATAGACAAAGACAACTGATACGTAGAGAGAAAAACAAAAAAAATCATAAATTTTCACATATGATTCAGTCCAGCCAGCAGTTGGAGATTGAACATCTTCATCGCTTCCAATTTCCACAGTGTCAATAAGCTTTTCACTCCTGCAGAAAAGTGTGAAAGGCCTGGTCAGCAAACAAAGAGGGAGCAGCTAGTTTAACATATCTCGATGTAGAAAGCATTAACAGGAGCAATTGAGTTATGCACCTCTGAAGAAAAATAGTCAACTCACATATCATTGGCAGTTTCTACACTATAGACCAAGCAACTTTTGCATATGGAGATACATATAAATACATCTCAATTAGTATTATGTTATACAGAAAAACAGATCAATTTTCAAATCCTGAACATGCTGCCATGATAAAGAAGATTCATAATTCTAGATTTCTAGGCACATCCCACTCATTATAAATGCTGAAAACTTTGTCTATCCAGATAGCACAATAACAATGATAGAAAACATTACTGAATAAACCAGAACTAGGAAAAGAATAATCCAAAATGAAAACAATAAGAAGAATGGCATAGGAAATGGACCCTATGCAAAGAAATAATTTCTTACTGAGATGAGCATGTAATTTGACCGACGAGTGTCAAAATCCAACAACATAGAAAGCATGTAATGCTTGTAAAGTTTCATAGCAGCAAATGAAATACAAATGGTAAACAATTTACCAGTGGAGCTGACCATCTTATTAGAGTTCCTTACGAAATTTCCGGCTTTCAAGTCCTATATGCAGATTGAAACTGTCCTGATCATTAGAACTTAGAAAGAAGCAAAAGTGTCAACACTGCCAACTGAATCAGGATTCACAAGGCATAAGCCATGAGCCTAAACCGCAAAGCAGGAAGGATCTGAGGGGCACAACAGAATTCAACATGAGTATCACAAAGTTCAAAGCACATAGAGAGTTGCATATGTCAATATATGTATGTGTAAATAACAGAAATGTCATACGTTATGATCACTATCACATATGTACAGCTTTTAATAGCATCTTAGTCCCTCCGGACAATATATCAATGCAAACCCCAACCAGGATCAGAATGATCCCTCCACTTTGCATCTTTGTCATGTGAGGAACTTTTCGATAACAAATACAGATTCCTTAAATTTTCATAAGCGACAATGATTGGACGATCCACTTTCAACTGTAGGGGAGGAACAATCAGAGAAGAATGATCCACCAATCCATCCATTTTAAAACTTATAGCAGGAGCAGAACTAAATAAGATAGCTCAATCACCAAAAGGTATACACAATAATGGCCCCAAGTGCAACTCTAAATAATAAGATAAACTCCACCCAATATCGCACAAACCAAACCAAACAAATATAAGAGTGGCTTTCACACAGCATTGACAGTTTCATGGCCACAAAGAAAACAATTTGAAACAGAATAACATCTTGCCCAAGCAGATTGATGCATGCCAGCTAGGAGGAGCATCACATTTTTCAAGCAAGCAACATTTAAAAGCTTCAAGAATTTGGCCTTGAGTGGCTTAACAACAGCTGAAGCAGAGAAAAGTCGCACTAAATCATCACCAGAGTATTATCCAACCACACCAGACATCAGTTCAAAGGAAAAGAACAACAAAAGTGTGAATATATGACATTGGATTCATGAAGTTCCTAAAAAGGTTAAACTAACTGCAAAAACTTGAGTTTATAAATTTTGACAATACTAAAAAAGCAAAGAAAATCTCTTGCCATGCCGTGTTTCCTAGTATCACTCAATGATGGACTGAATAACGCCAGCACCAACAGTCTTCCCGCCTTCTCTGATGGCGAACCTCATACCCTGCTCACAAGCGACAGGCATAATGAGCTCGACAACCATCTTCACACGGTCACCTGGCATAACCATCTTAGACTCCTCGTCCTTATCATTCATAATGGAAGTCACCTTGCCAGTGACATCAGTAGTCCTCATATAAAATTGGGGCCTGTAACCCGCGAAAAAGGGAGAGTGCCTTCCACCCTCCTCCTTCTTCAGCACATACACAATCGCAGAGAACTTAGTGTGTGGGGTAATCGTTCCGGGCTTAGCCAAAACCATCCCTCTCTGAATATCAGCCTTTTGAATACCCCTAAGCAACAACCCCACGTTATCCCCAGCCATAGCGTCGTCAAGAATCTTCTGAAACATTTCTACCCCAGTGACCGTGGTATTCCTAGTATCCTTTAATCCAACAATATCCACAGTCTCTCCCACCTTAATCGTACCCCTCTCAACGCGGCCCGTGGCCACAGTACCACGACCCGTGATGGAGAACACATCCTCAATAGCTAACAAGAAGGGAAGGTCAGTCTGCCTCTGTGGGATTGGAATATAGCTATCAACAGAATCCATGAGTTCATAAATCTTATCAACCCATTGATTGTCACCCCTCTTGATACTAGGATTAGCCATCAAAGCTTCTAAAGCCAACAAGGCAGACCCAGAGATAATAGGCACATCATCACCAGGAAACTCATAAGAAGAAAGCAACTCACGCACCTCCAACTCTACGAGCTGCAAGAGCTCTTCATCATCGACCTGGTCCTGCTTGTTCAAGAACACCACCATGTTAGGGACACCCACTTGCTTGGCGAGCAAAATGTGCTCCTTGGTCTGGGGCATAGGGCCATCGGCGCCGGAGACGACGAGGATGGCGCCATCCATCTGTGCTGCGCCCGTTATCATATTCTTGACGTAGTCAGCGTGACCGGGGCAATCGACATGGGCGTAGTGGCGGTTCTCAGTTTCGTACTCGACTGTGGCGGTGTTAATGGTGATACCGCGGGCGCGCTCCTCGGGGGCGGCGTCGATTTCGTCGTACTTCTTGGGGGCACTGTTGCCCATAGATGCCAGGGCCATGGTCAGGGCGGCCGTCAATGTGGTCTTGCCGTGGTCCACGTGGCCGATGGTGCCGATGTTAACGTGGGGCTTCTTCCGCTCGAATTTGCCACGGGCGGCATGTATGGTGAAGGAGGAGCGACGGCGGCGCGTGAAGGTGGTTCTGGTGGCAGGAGAGGTGAAAGAGGAGGAGAGGTGGGTGTGTGTCAGTGTGGAAACCAGACTAGGTTTCAATTTCATATCGAAAGATTGTGACGGTGTGTTCCTCGTGGTGGATTGGACAGAAGGAGAGAGGGAGGCATAGGGATAGATGAGGTTGGAGACTGCAATTGACATTTCCATTTTGGAGAGAGAGAAAGGAGGCAGTTAGGAGGGTTTTGGAGGAAGAGAGGATTATGGGCTTTCCTTGTGTTATCTGCTTAGGCAGCGGCGGAACAAATTGACGGCTGATATCTGTCCAATCCACTTCAAATCCTTGTCGTCCTGGGGCCCGATTTGTTTTAAAATGTAATTCGTAATTTTGAAAATTTTTGTTGAATATATTTTTTTATATTTATATTGATATTATTAATAAAAAAATTTAAAATTATTAATAAAATATTTTTAATCTAACCAAATATAAAATATATTTGAGATAGAATAGGACATTAATTATTTAGTATAACTGGGTGAATCAAGTTAATCCCACTTAGAGCAAGAGCTGAGTGAGATTAATTTTTTTAAAACAATTATAATTTACACGTTTATCATCATTATTATAATTATTATTAACATTACAATATAAGTTATAGCATCTCAGTAAATGCTGCTCGTTTTAATTAACTCATTACGAGTTTAAGTTACATTGAGTTGTTCTATAAAAAAAACTTTTAAGTTCATTATGAGTCGCAGTTCTAATTGGTTAATAAAACAATAATTTATAAAAGAAAAATTCAAATAGGATCGTTCAAATATGCTCGATTTATAATGACTTTAAAAAAATCTCGAATGATATGTATATGTAATATTCAGTGTGTTCGATAGAATATTACACTATTTTAATCCCATTTAAAATATCTAATTAACAGGCATAACGCATGTTAAAACATTAAATCTCATAAAAAAAGCATATCACATGTGCATGTTAAAAAATTAATTTTTTAACTATTTAAGTTATTTTTTTAATTCTAATTGTTAAATGATCAATTTTAAAGGTAAAGATGTATAGCACTAAAACCGCCCTTTAACAGCTTGAAATTTAATTTGGCAAAAGACAATTTAGCAAATACAAGGAACACCCACACCCAAGCAAAACCATCATCTTAGAATGATTAAATAAGATGCCAAAACAGAAATAATTGTGTTATCTCAAAAGAATCATAATAAAGAAAACGTAAATAGTGGGAAGGGGAAAGCATGCATGAGGAATGAGCATAAAGACAATCATATATAGGCTGGTTAACACTAATCTGAGAGTGAGAAAGGGGGATCATACAGAAATTTGGGAGAGAGAGAAGCTGAGAATGCAAGTGTAAACGGTTTTCTTTGAGATACGAAAGTTCAATGAGTTCGGTAAGAACTTGAGCTTACATCGAGAACTTTTATATTTTATTATTATTACCATTTTAGTATGCAAATAAATATGATTCACATACATCAAATCTAGTAAACATAAAAGAATTGAAATTGATTGTCTAGATGTTGATATGAATATTTCTATAATTATTTTTTAAGCGAATAAAATGTTAATTTTAATAAATTTTAAATATTTAGAGGTTTATTGAGTTTACATATTCTACAAACATAAACATAACTTGCGTATATATATAACCTAAAATAAACAAAAATAATAACCCGACTGCAATCCTTTGAATCAAAAGACACAAAATATTACCATTTAATTCAATTTTAAATTAATCCGGCTGCAATCCTGTACATGATTGAACCAATCAGACTGTTAATATACAAACACACTGGACTTTAAGCCTTTTCCCTCCAAAAAAAAAAAAATTTGATATCCCAGTGAGTGCGAGGGAATGGGGTAACACTCTAACCAAAAGGCACGAACCAGAGATGTAGATTGCGCTTCCGTTGGGAGAGGGCTCAAACTAAGGAAACCTTGTCTCAAACCCACCTTTCAGATTGGCTCCTATTGTCACCTTGAATATTTTTTTCATATTAATAAAATTTTGCAGAAATTTTCTCAAAAAATAAAAAAACCACCTTCTAGATTCATTTCATAATCGTTGCCAACACGTAACAATGAATAACTTGTTCAAAATGGATCAGGAAATCCATACGTGAAAAACACAACTGCTATTCCATAATATTTCACCCTAAACCATGAAAAGTATGAAATTGCAAAAAAAGAAAATGACAAAATTACTTCAAATATTTTTTTGATGAGTAAAGGTAATATAATCACAGAAATTTTAAATTAGTCTATTTTGCAAACCATCATCATATATTTACAAAATATAGGGAAAAAAATAGATTGAGATAGATTTGATGGTCCACCCCCATTTTCCAAATCCTACTTAAATTCCAGCACTAACAAGTGGATTTTTATCTGATTGGATTGTCCCCCCCGGTAGTTGGTAGCAGCAGCAAATAACAATACCAAACAAAAGAGCTCGTGCTAAGCCCAGCTATCTGTGCATACCAGCATCAAAAATCCACTGCTAGGCTGCCCACTGCAATTGCTCAGTCAGAAGAAAATTGATGCAAATGAGGTACTGATTTCTCGACTGAAGCATCTTGACCCTTCTTTTCACTTTTTTCGTTTCCACTAACCTAAATTTTGAGTATGCCCTGCATGCTAGCCATATTTGCTGTCATTTCTTAGCCAACAGCAGAAACTGCATCATCTGAGTCCACCTTCAGCTGAAAAACAACAAATAAAATAGTAACCTTGCAAACATTGGGATACAACTTAATCCAAAAACACCTGTTACAAAAAGTCATATACCAGCTTGAGATGGTTTAGCAAAGCTCCATGGAGTAGTTTTTTGAGCTTATTGCACTGATCAACCATGTGACCTAAACTGATCAATTCTTCAAGATGGCACCACAAGCGCTCTATTGTTGTATATGGGAACCATATTGCAAAAGGCCGTTTTCGATTAATTATGTCTGCTGGTCTCTGTGGAAGGTTGGCAATAGCAGCATTCAAGTAAACAGCAAGAAGAATATTGTTAAGGGCACTCATGCAGACAAACATACTGGTTAGTGCAAAAAGAACTAATATGATGATGCAAATGATGATTAAATAGTCATGCGCCTTCAATGTTTAAAAATCCATTAAAATTGAATATCCCCTATGATTTACAATAGCCATTCAAGGCCGCAAGGAAATGGAAAACCATAGCGACAAATCATGTCCATTATCATGGAATACCTAATTCACAGTTAAAAAGATGCAATGATACAAAAAATAATCTATAGAACAAAGGGAAAACCTCAAAATCCATGGAACACCCTAGCATATTCAACCATATTTCAATACTGAGTAAATTGTTGCGTGTTTTGAACAAATTCATTTGGGAATTCAGCACCTTTCCAGATTTCAGTCCGTTTAGGAATAATAACAAGGATGCAGATAGTAAATTATACATAAGTTGATGTCTTTTGTCAAAAACTCCTTTCAACATAGTGAAAAAATTACCGATATTTAACCAACATCTGCTATATCATTTGATATAATGATATGTGACAATTTTTCTATGTGAGATTTTATTTGTCACGTCTGTTTCGTTGTTAACAGAGCAAGCTTACATATAACTAAAACTGAGATAAAACCTAACGGCCAAATGAAATCTAACCCAAATTAAATCCAAAAGAATAAAATAGGTTGGACTCATAAAATTGGAATATTTTTTGCTTTTGCATATCCAAGGATGGTTGATCCTACTTCATACTGTCAAACCCTGTAATTATCTTCATCGCTAACGGTCATTAATGACATTTTCTTTTCCCATATTTTAATTTGATGTTATCATTTTCATTTTCCCAACTCTAGTTTAGTGTAATCCTTCCAAGGATAGTTGATCCTACTTCATACTACCAAACCCTGTAATTATCTTCATCGCAAACGGTCATTAATGACATTTTCCTTTTCCCATGTTTTAATTTGATGTTATCGTTTTCATTTTCCCAACTCTAGTTTAGCGTAATCCTTACAAAGTTCAAATTGTTTATGTTGCAGTAATTTAAATGTTACAGTTTGCACAAAGCTAGCTTCTATCACTTGTGCCTTTCCTTTTTCTCATTCCTCAAGGTTCTTTCTAATCAGTTCCAACACAAGTAAAGATGTCTTCTTATGATATATCTTCTCTTGTTTTCTTAATTTCCTTGATTATCCTTCTGTTCTGCGGAAGCTTTACAGTATATTATATTAACTGACATTATGATCTATATGGAAGGTGTTGTAGACATTGTTAGCATGAAGCATCAATAACATGTTTAGTGTAGATTCTTTAAACCTATGTTACAGGAAAACTCAACTTAGTTGATAATTTTATGTTCAGTTTACAAAAAATATTTCGATGAGAATGTTGAAAACAACTGTTAGAGATATGTGATCAAAGGCAGTTATAAAGTATTTCTCAACAAAACAAATAGACCAGCTGGAATGACGGTTAATTTATACTAGTAATCAAATTATGATGAAGAAATATTGCAACTTACCACCGACGCAAACGACTCTATGTATTCAATCAACAAATTTGTAGCTTCTGTATATCGACCATGATTAACATATAGTTGAAACAAGGCCACAGGACTTGATTCTTGGCCAGTCATTCCGAAAGTCCTTTCCCTTTGACCACCCTGCCAAAAACCAAGAGAACATGATTAAGATGGTTGACATGAACTAATACCATGACACAACGAATAAACAAACTAAATAACATATCCAATTGAAAAACTGGAAGCAATTAGTCCAGCTATAGTAACAATTTGAGAATGCTCATATGACAGCATCACTTGTTAGTCCTCTATAAGAGTTGGTGCAGCTTTACCAAGATTCATAGAATGAAAAGACAAAAAAGTACATCTGTGCTAAGTAAATTGTTGAGGAAGAAAGGTCTGTAAACCAAGCGCACCAATGCAGTAGTTCAAGGTGATCTTTTAGCATCATAAAGTCACCTATTAAAACAAGATCTTTCACCTCTTATTTGGGTCCTTTTTTTATAAAACTACCTTCCACATTCTTCAAACACCAAGGGCACACGTAAAGAATCAAAAACTAAAAACTTTGTTTCTTGAGCAAAGGCCTTCTCCAGAAGGGATTTAGTATAAATTGCAAAAAGGTCTTCCCAAGAATAGCTTTAGTAGATATGATGAATTTACTCGTCAAGAAAGTAACATATTCAATATGGTCTGTTGGATATTCTTTCTTTTTTTTCTGTTTTGTTTTTCTTCTAATGGTGTATTACAACTGTAACACAAGTTTTGGTCCCCTCCGTCAATATAATCTCATGTCTAAAAATTTTCTCCGATTCTCCAACGTCTAGCTGGAATTTTACCTTGAACATATGAACCAACCACAGAGGCAATTCAATCTGAGGATCTGCACGAAGAAGCATCTCAGCAACAACTACTGGCAGTCTAGCATGAATGCCTTTGTACCTTTCCTGCAATTTATGAATATTCCATAATGGAAAATTAGATTGGAAGCAAACTAAAAATAGTTATAAGAAGCATAGAGAGGGGGAAAAATAGAAAGGGCTCGTTGGGGATGGGAATGAATATTTATGGTTGCATGTAATCCAAAACTTATACATTCTCCTATTTTCTAACTGCAGTTATCTTGGAATTCAATCTGCACAAAAGATAAATGTTGGCATAGTGTAGAGCCAACTTTCAGAAATTCAGAGATGAAACCTAGTAAAGTCAGTTATCAAGACGGCAGGGACACTCTTTTAATAAATAAACATTGTATATATGTAAGGCACCAATGGGGGGCAATCCAAGTACAAAAACCTATGGACACCCACGATATTTAAGTAGATGTTTAGAACATTTCTGCACATTGAATGGAACATAAATTCTTGCCATCATTTAAGAGTCTTGACAAAGCTGTCATCTAATTTAAGATCTGGAAACCAATTCAATGGGCCATGAAGAAATAGGAGGCGGAGGGTGGGTCTAGACTTGAAAAACAGTAATATTTTTTCCCAGAACAATGCTGTATAAACATTAATTTCATTCCTTAGAATTCATTATATTAATTATATAATAAGTTCTCATCAGTCAAGTTGCCATGCTACCTTATCATCAACCATGTGGATATAAGCAAGTCTATCCAATGACAAGGGCATAAAAGGCTCTACGTATCAAATTTGAACTTACGAAGATATTATTAATTAACCAATTAACACTACAATTCATACAAAGGAGAAAATAGAATTTAACTCTCATTACAAGAAAACTCTATATAAAAAAAATAAATATTTTAATAGCCTTTTGACCAAATGCAACGAGGGAATGATGTACCATTAACCAAAAAGAAACTACTAAAATGCAAACACATGTTATTTTACACACAAAAGGACCTTACTGTAACTTCACCTAATTTGTAAATTGCTTATAGCATTTCTTTTTAGATAATTACCCCAGTACCTTAAGACCAGTCTAACTGTATCGCAGAAGACCAGCTAAGAAAGAAAGATGGGAATAAAGGGAATATTTGAAAACTATAATATCAATAAACTGCTCTTCTACTTTCGGCATCTATTTTCACTTTCATAACATACGTTAATATGTTCACAGGATCTGAATGTGGCAAACCACCACCAGAAAATAAAACGGCCAAGTTTGGTTTTTCATTTAAGCCAACTAAAATCAGTTGAAAAGTACAACACATACTAAATCTAGATGCTATATTCGATTTTATTTGTAAATCTAAATTTAAGAGGACAAGAAAAACTTTAGAGCTAATGGAAGCTTAATTTTCAAAAAGGATGCAGAAAATACTGACAAGATAAAGCTCAAGAGTTTCCCATTGACCAGTCGCCTTAGAATTTTGAATAGTAGGACCAATATCAGGTGAACCACCAACATCCACTTCATCCTCTGATGCTGTCAACAGAAGATTATGACTTCTGAAATCACTCCTGAAAGTTGTAAATTACATTATGTAATGACTTAAATGAACTTCAAAAGCAAATGAATAAAAGTGAAGGATGATTGATATCTTACCCAACCCCTACAGAGCCCACTTTACTCGGACAGCATTTGAGTGCCATAGCGGTGAAAACCTTTTCCAGTTCCCTGAGCAAAAACAGCCAAGTAACATTTCCAGGCATGCCAGAGGAAGCATAAATGATTACAATAGAATTACAACCCTAGTGCAAGAATTCCACCTCTTCAACCCTGAACCCTTCCAAAATGTTAAAAGAACAGTGAATGCCATATCATATAAATTTGTCTGGACCAAGAGATCAACCAGGTCTGATGGGGGCTTTTCAATTACTGGAAATAAGATCAAAGAAAAAATTAATGATCTGAAAAAGAAAAAACGGAAAGTGATCATTCAAAACTGTCCATAGAACAAATTCAAAATGTTTGATAAAGGTCTGAATCCTCTCATAATCATTTAATTTGATAGTACATATAACCAATCCAACTTTCTACCAAACTTTCAGCCGGTCATTGAAGTCGGAAGAGAATTAACTCAGAACTAAAAGCCAGATAGAAGTGTAAAAAATTAAAGTTTTATAAATTTGTGGCATCATCACGTTAAATTCAATTGTCTTAGGATGTTTATCCAAGGTTAATTGCTTCAATCACACAAATTGAAATAAAGAGACCCAGAAGAAGAAAATAGAGGAAGAAAATATGAAAAAAGTTACCATAATATCTCCATTTGACATTCGCGAGTGAAAGCAAATATTCTGCTGAAGTTAGCACGAACTCATTTTGAAGTTTCTCGATATCAATGTAAGATTGCAGAGGATGACCATCACTGCTGATTGCTGCAGCAGAAGTGAAGAATGTTATTGCCTCAGAACTAAACAGCATTATGCATGATTTAAAAACTACACAGTCAATCAATAAACTAACCCTATAGAATGCGGGACAAACATTGTGCATATCACAATAACTGAAAATGAAAATACAATGGGCAAACTAGACATAAATAAAAATGATTGGTTGCTGCGTTATTTACGCTGATCTTTCACTGTCTTTCTAGCCTTTTTACTTGGATAATGCTCGCTCTGAAAAGCAATTTCCACAGGCAGAGGATCAATCCAAGCATATGCGGGATGAACAAAATGCAATGCATTGATAGCAGCAGAAAGTCCATTCAGCCTCTCCTGCAACGCCAGTGATACGTGCTGGAAATCTTTAAAAACTGGCTCAGTTCTCAAGCGAGCTGAATATTGGTACATGTAGCTTGCTGCCCTTCGCCAATTATGTCGGTGCATTTCAAACGAATAAAGCAACTTATATGGGTTTGGCTTTGCCAATATATCTGAGCGCCCCGCCTACAGATTTTTGTAGAAAGAATGACAAAATAATTAGCATGTAAGAAAATCTACTCAGAATACTACAGCCAATGAAACCATTTTTTCTCTTTGGAACTAGGACACACCTTCCAGGCAAGCTCTCGCTCGATCTTCTCTGTTAAACCAATGAAGGGAAGTTGGCCATCACAAAGAATCTGCAGTGAATAAAAATGAAAGAATAAAAGTTCTTCTAATAAGTCATGGCGGTAGGAAAATTACTCTTCGTTCCTAGCACTGAAGGAGGGAAATTATCTATTGGCATCCACCAAAAACCAATCAGTTCGTAATCACATTGAAACAAATACTTAACTCTAAAAATTTGCATGTTAAGAACTAAATGCCCATGACATATAAAGCAAATATTGGCAGTGATTCCTTAATGAAATTTATAACCTGTCAGCGTTATATCTTTGTTGCTTAGCATCTAGCAAATATCTTGGCCTTTTGGCTAAGATTAAGTGCAGAACTTTTTAACCACCCTTGGGAGTGCAAACAACAACCCAAGCTATAAAGCTGTTCATAGTTCCTAAATATTTTTTTCAAATTTTAAAAGAAGATTATGCTTTGTTTTTGCCTATTTCTGAAGGCAGAAATTAACAAATGGTATTGAAAACAAACGACAAAAAACAACAAGAAAAGATTGTAATCTAGTAAAAAAACCTTCATTCCACCACGCTCATAAAGAACTATTGTAAAACGTCTCAAGCAGATGTACTTGCTCTCCTCATCTGGATTGGAAATTATTGCACAATAAGCATCATTCAAGAGATTAAGATCTAAGGCAAACTTGAAGACATTTGCCCAAAGTCGTCCTTTGATTGTGGTGGCTGATTCATTGAGTAGATCTCTTCCGTTGCTATCATCTTTCAGACTAAGAGCCTCATCAACTTGCTCAAGTGCAGCAAGAGCAAACTTGCAGGAACCTTCACTAATATTATATTGCTCAAATATTTGCATTGCCCACTCATAGTAATGAAGCTTCCATGCGACAGATGACACACTACCATCTGGAACCCCACCCCACAGGAAAAAAGAACTATTAGTTCACCTATTTGTTCAAATAAAAAATAAAATCATGCACTTGTTCAGGACACCACTACAATTTTCTTTGAATAACTTACTAAAACCGATATGTGGCAACCCTGCTTCATTAGACAAGCTCTGCAAAGCCTCGAAAGCTCCTCCTCCTGATGAAGCTCTGAATAGAATAGTAACAACGAAAACCTTGTTAGAGGCATAAGCAAATGACTGAATAAGGACAGAAAAATGTCAACGGCAATTTGATCTAAAAATTTGTTTCCAGTCCAAAGACATACAAGAAAACAATATTTAAATGTCAAGCGATAAAGTTGAATATTAAAGAAGAACCTGCTAGAGATTCTCCTTATTAATTCCAGACCACAAGAAATGTCTTGAAAGATAAAGCAAAGAGAAAGTTTGACACTCCGTTCAAATTCCTTGACTGGTCCAACTCCAATGCCCTCCCCAAAAATGCCTCCATAAGATGCATGATAAAGATAGATAATAAGATATTCAAAATTATTAATTGACAAATTAACAGAACATCAAATACCTAAAGAAACAGCGAACAGCTTCCCATACTTTCCTCTCTCTTAAGACTCCACGTAATCCACGCTGTGCTTGAGCAAGAAGGCAACATCCCAGAAGATGTTGAAGCAGGCACCAATCACCACTACTATCTTGGATACTTCTAAAAATTTTCTCTCTTCGTGAATTTGCCTCCAGAATAGTAAGGAGGTACTTGAAGATGGAAAAGAAAAGAAAAAAAAAACACACTAGTATCAGTTAAAATGACAAGCTATAGATATATTTTATAAAAAGTTTTCATAAAAAAAAAAGTTTTCGTCAAAAAGTTAAGGCACAGAATAACCTCAACAGCATCATATTGTCCATTTCTAAACAAGCTAAGTGCAAGTTCAGTTGAACGCCTCAAAAACGAAGAAGCTTCTTGCCCAGTTTTGCCCCAAATGATCCAGCTGGTAAAGTTCCGCACCAAGCTAATAACAATTTGTGGATTAGGAAGACATCTTAGAGAAAGGTGGCTCTGGTCTCCAGAGGAACCTCGACTATTTAGTAGAAGCACAAATGCTAATGTGAAATCACATTTCCCTAGCTTCTTGTTCCATGATCTTTTATTAACGTTGCTATCTGGGCCAATAGCAAAACAAGAAAATAATCAAGCAATACTATATCAGTTATATGACCTGGTAACTTGCAAATCTAGAAACAATTGTGTCGCATAATGCATTTTTACGACATTTTCTTCAGTGGAAGCATATTTTACTCTTCCCCATGAAAGCCCCTTATATGGTGACCCGTAGCCCATCCCATAGGTGAAACTCCCTCCACACCAAACAAGAGGTTTTTAACTATAATATTCTCTCTCTTTCACAAGGGGAGATCCAATCAGCATATTATTTCTTGATTCCTTTTGACAAAATTGATTCCAACTTGTGTGCTGGTCATAAAGTAAATTGTGTTTTGGGAGAGAATATTTGAATTCAAATTGTTCTGTAGATTGTAGTTCAGTTATTGTACCCAAAATTTCAAATGAGTTCAATACATAACCATATTAATGAAGATACTAACATGCTCTTAGATCATACGACAGGGAAGTGATACTCTGCCCTCTTGGGATGACAAAATCAGGCTAGCAATAGCAATTCTGACTAAAACCACAATTAAAGAAAAGTTCAAAAAAAAACTCACCAATCTGTAATGACGAAAGTTGAGAACTGAAATCTTCAATTGAAGGTGATTCAGATGGAGTGGTGCCAAAAAAGAGAATAATAAGCCACTCGGAAACAATTTCTTGGATCATTGGAATCAGCTCAAGTTGTATTCTGGACATGTCATCATGTAACATATTAATCTGCAAAAAATTAAAAGGAATGTAATTAACTCATACATAATCAAATCTGATAAATAAATCGAAACAGTTTTTCGTTAGAAAAAGCACATGTAATACACAAATATGCACACGTAACAAAGACAAATATATCATCTCAAAAAAACTTCATCGATTATCCAATGTACCAAAACAATTTTTTCCTTAAAAAAAGCACATTTAATACACAAATATGCATACATGTATACATAGACAAATATATCATCTCAAAGGGAACTTTTTTTGTGATTTTTAAGTCGATTTAACTATGCCAATTTGCCTCTGATACTTGCAGAAAATTAAAGGAAAATACAACATTGAGTATAAACCGAGATATACTAAGGTACTATTTGGCCTAGCAGTAGTTCCGGTTTAGAGTTTAAAAAACAGTTAGCAGTGGAGCTAAAAGTTGTTTAGTGTTTGATAAAACAACAGCCGACACAAACTCAATTTCTTAGAAACTATTTTACAGTTTTTTATTCTTTTTATAAACCATTTTAGGGGTGTTTCGCGTAGCTTCTGTTTATAGAAAACAGAAATCATTTCATAAACTCTCTCAAACGGTACCTAAATAGACAACTTCATTCTACTAGTTTGTACGAAAAATACAATTATAAAGTTCATATTCACTAAAAACCTACGTGAACTAAAATCTACTACTCTACTCATAATTTCATATATTACTACTTACATGCTCGTGCCCTACAAGGGATTGTTACATTACGATGACATAATTGTATTGTGAACACTTTTTTATTTAGGTTTTCTTATCATTATTTTCATTTAAACTATTCAAATTAGCTTTTTATATTTAACTGGAGTATATTCTCTATTTTTGACTTTCTATAGATTGAGTTTTATATTTTGGTCTTGGTCAGGTTTAGAAATTGATCTATATATAGCCCGCATGATTCAAAATACCGAGACTACGTCATTGGAAAAAAAAAGCATATTCAATTCCCCCTTGTAGAATATGATCTCATATATTTACTTTGTTGGAGATCTAATTTAGGTTTACTACCTAACTTGATTGTGACTTTTGCCTTTTCATAGAATGAGCTTTATTATTTTTGGGTTTTCGCATAGTAGATTGGCTTATATAGCCCACATGACAACAAATACCAAAAACTACATTGTTTTAGAAAAGAGTAAGCACCACATAAATTCAATTTGTTTTCTATTAAATTATCTTATAAATTTAACTATTTGGATATCTAGTTCAATTAAGTTAACTACTTAATTTTATTGTAGTCTTTACTTCTGTTGTGGATAAAAATCCACTCTCCTATAAGAGGATGACATGTGGCACGACCAAGCGCAAAATAGTCATTTCTCCATTTATGTCTTCAAGGCCGAGACCTCCATGCTACCTTGACACCATCAAAGAAGTACAAGACACTTGGTGAATCTAATGCTAATCGCTTTATGAGTGTGTCAAAGGATGAGCTAACATTTGATGAGTACATCCAACACCAAGTAATGAAGGTCAATACTCACTTGAAACCTTCAAAGACCAAGTAAACCACATCTAGTAGCACCGACGGAAAAGTCACAACGGTGAGCTCTAGAAGACACCAAGAAAAGACTTAGTGTGAGAAGGCAGAAAAGAAGTTTTGAGGACAAGTTGTGTGGCCATATGGCCGATGAGGATATGGCCGTTAAGCTCACTAGCTACATGGCCGGTGAGCTCATCAGCCACCTTGTCTCCAAGTGTCTCTCCTCATGCTGATTTTAGACCTCTCCTTGGTATTTTCACCATATCTCAAAAAAATACTT
Organism: Bretschneidera sinensis; assembly: GCA_023935145.1. Classification (NCBI taxonomy): domain Eukaryota; kingdom Viridiplantae; phylum Streptophyta; class Magnoliopsida; order Brassicales; family Akaniaceae; genus Bretschneidera; species Bretschneidera sinensis. The sequence goes on from CM043699.1 coordinate 100,608,488, forward strand.
GGAGTTTTCATGCAAGACCAACTGCAAATGAAAGTAGAATCCCACGCCTTCTCAATGACCAAAGTGTCGCCAACTATAGGGCCAGCAAGCTCGCCAACCACCTTATCTCTCGATGCGTGTCTCCTCTGCTCACCACCAATTTGCCTCAGGAACTCCGTTTTACTCCATTTTTGGACTAAAAATTGCCAGAAAAGACCAAAAAATGAGGAACGCCAAGTAATCAAGCCAAAACTCGAGTTCTCAAACCCCGAGGGCTCCTAGAGCGTCAGGTCAAAACCTAGAGTAATAGACTCGATTGGCCATCCGAGCACGCAACAAAAAAAGACGATTAAAAGCATAGTGACCTCCTTAGAGGTCGGAGGAGATACCCGAAAGTTAGACAGACACGTCCGAGTACTAAGAAGAGTAAAGCTTAAAGATTCGATTGGCAAGTCCAAATACCTGAAGACCGGACAAACATGTCCGATTACTTAGAAAATAAAGCTTAAAGATCTGACTTGCAAGTCAAGATACTCAAAGACCTAAATGAAGTCAGGACATTCCGAAGGTTGGAGTGCTCAAAACCAAAAACTACTTCCTTAAGGTCAGTTAGCTCAAAGAAGTGGGAGGCTTTTGTTGTTGATAAAAATACACTCTCCAATAAGAGGATGAAACGTGACAAGACCAAGGGTAAAATGTTCATTTCTCCAACAAAGGATAAAACGGCAATTACCCACCTAAGGACAAAAGGATAAAATGCACACCAAATCCCTAACACGATTTGGATCCTCCATCGATTCATCATCCAACGTTCAAGATCACTTGGAACTAAACTTGTCATAAATGGCCTCCGCTCCTTTTCACTATAAAAAAGGGGTCAGAATACTTTTTCAGGTTTGAAACCTCTTTCAGGGCCTACTCTCTCTACCGAAGATAAAACTCCAAACCATCAGTTAGCATTTCAAGTTCTTAGCAGGCGTCTCAGGTCCCTATCAAGCGAACTCCATAAACATCTTTTCATCTCCGATGAGGCCCTGTAGCATAGCTCGCATGCCGGTGACTTGTCATTTTTAGGGTATCAAAAAATTAAAGCCTTTTATCAATAGTCCTTTGTTATTTTAGACCTTTATGGGGTTTAAACTGAGCTTTAAATAGCCCGCATAACTACAAATACCAAAATTATGTTGTGTAGGAAAAAAATGAAAAAGTGCCATACAAATAAAAAAAATTCTCTTTTTTAAATATAACCTTCCATGTCAAATTCACGAAATTTGACCCAATCTGCCACCCCAGAGTGATGAATACAGTATTACAGTCAAATCTGGCTAAGAACTGCAAAGAAATGACACACATTTCATCTCCGATTGGTGAGGCTCTACAAAGAAACAATATTCTTTCCATATCCTGGAAGAATATGTAGAAGCTAAAGCTAACTACCAAGATCCATATCTTCCTATGGGAGCTACTTCTTAAAAGTCACCCTCTAATACAATCCTTTTAAAGCTTTAGTGTGGACTATCTGGGCTTGCAGGAACAAAGCTTTATTTTCTGACTTCCGTCCATCAATGCATGATCTTATGTCTCTTTTATATTTCTACACAGATAGACGATCGCATTTACTTCATGCAGATGATTCTCAACAGACTCCTAGATCCCTAAGGAGTGACCTGTGCAACTCACGAAATCCACAACATTTGAACCAACAAGGACCTTGGCAAATAGGTCACACTGTCCGGATCAGACAGCAAGGCAAGGAGGGCATAGGGATTGGAGTCACTATCTTCCAAGCAAATGGAAGCATGTTGCTAAAACGTCTACATGGAAACCAGTCAATATAAAATCAACCTTGGTGCTGCTTGGATTTCATCATCTGGGAACACTTGTGATTCGGCAGCAAATCCAGCACATCGCTGTCAACAAATGCCTCAAGTGGCATCAAAGTCAAAGTCTAATGGTGGGTCAAGGGCCTGCTACTAGACTGTCTTGGTTACAAGATAAAGTCATGTTTGCCTCTGTCCAGATCCTCAGTCCTAGCCAGATGGACAGTGCAAAATCATTGGCAACATGGGGCCTTTGGAGCAGGGTGACTCAGCAGAGGTTTAGTGCAAATCACTCTGCAAGTTGATGCATTGCTGCCATACTTTTCCTGCCTAGCTATACTTGTTACACTTAATTTTCTTCATTTATGTTCTTACCAAAAAAATAAAAATCTTCCTTTATGTTTACCGGAAGTATGAGCTAATCCTGTTTGTTTGTTTCAGCATAATATATTGCTGCATTATAAAAAAAAATATCAAATGAACGTGTATGAGGTCTCTAAGCTCATTAGCCAGTATAATAAAAACTAAATCTAAGTAACAGATAAATAACAGTTTTAGAGGTACATGCAAGGTCTGTTTTATTTAATTAAGAATATCGTTCCAAATAAGATCTAAGGGAAAAAAGAAAAAGAAAAAAAATTAAGGAAAAGAAAACTGACCTGCCCACTGATGTTCACCAGATAGCTTAAAAACAGAAAGATGTCAAACGCAGACTCAAACATCACCTTTGCAATCTGGGAAGAAGCCTGGACCAGGATGGAACTACTGATGCTAAATAATGTTTCAGCATCAAAGTTCTGTATGATCTTTTGAGGGACAAGAAACTGTAGATAGCTCTCAATGACATTCAAGACTTTTCTCCAAGATATAGCTCTTTTACACACAGCATGAAGAGATAATAGCATGTCAATAGAGAATTTCCTCAGATTCTTGTGATCTGCCAACTGCTTCTCCCAAGCAATATCAGCGCCAAGATCTGATACATTGAGCAGAGCTACAGACGAACTGTATCCCATTTCCAGAATCTTCAGTAAGCGAGGAACAATTTCTTCAGATGAGATAATTGGTTTACCAACAAGTGATTCGTAAAATATAGCAGAAGCTGTTTTGCCCAATTGTTGGCTGATACTAGTGATGCATCTGAGTACTTCAACAAGAATCTCTTGTTCGTCATCAGATAAATCCAATCCAAAGTTTACAAGATCATCAAGTTCATCAGAAGAACCTAGCAGAACATGAGCAAATGAAAGTCCATTTTCCGAGTTGAAAAAAGAAAGATCAGAATGATTAATAACAATAGAAATTAATTCAACTCCATACAAGAGCAAGAATATCCAGCATACCATCAACAAGCAGCTCAATGTTTTCCAAGCCACGAACCAAAGATACTGAGTTCTTCCTGATTAAACCGACAACATCTGCTGAGGACTGAACAAGCAAACCATATGGTTCATTGTTCTTGCACCAGTAATTGAAATAGCAAGCACAGAAGTTTTTCCACCAGTAAAATACTGAAATAGAACTTTCAGCAACACCCTGGCACAGAATACAGAACATATCAGCTTTCTTGCAACTCTCCACTCTCTCCCACCACCCTCGAATGAAATAAAAGATATAAAATTTACCAATGATAAGAGAGAGAGAGAGAGATAAGAGAGACAAGAGAGTAATATAAACTGAAATAACAGAGCAAAGAAGACCTCATGTTCAACCAATGAAAGCAACTCCTTTTTGAGTCCATCAAGAGTTAAGGACTGAAACTCAGAATCAGTCCAATGCTTGTTGTAAACCAGCAATGTCGAACGTAGAACAATATTATTAAAAACTCCAGGGTGAAGAAGCCTGCGTAAGAAAATATAAGACACAAATGGAATGATTTGATCCTGCGAAAAAGCAGAGAAATGTGGTTAAGCAATACATCTTTTGTCAAAATAATTTCCCATATAAGAACTTTGAGAAGAAAAATACAATTATTAAGCATGAAAGCTTATAGAGTACAACTATTGCCCGGGACTTATCCTTTCATCAACTATGCATATCCATTAAATAGGAAAATGACGAAAAGTGGTGACAAAAAAAAAGCATAGCACCATTCATTATTGCACTCTGATGTAGGATACTTTAATCTAAAAATGGAGAAAAGTAATGAACTGGGTGCCACAGAATTAGGAATTTTTAATAGCTGCTTACCAAATGGAGATAAATAAGAGCACTACTTATGGTTGGGGTGGGGGATTAAATGGGGTAGAAATAAGAGCACTAATTCAGAAAGTCCTGATTAGTTTCTTTGCTTTAGCTGATATATACATTTTGATGACCTCATGACAATGTGTAAGTATTTTTTCAGAAGGCTAGCGTAACTTGAGTCTTGTTTCCATCCAAAGAAATCTAATTTAAAGGAGGAAAACATCAAGAAGTTCTCGATGTGTTACTTTTGGGCCAACTGCCAGCTTAACAAAGGGCTGGCTCGCATTCCAACACAGCCAAGCGGGAATTGTTTACATTTTCATCATTTTAGTCCTTCTGTGCTACAAAAACTATGGATTATATTAATTTAAAAGTACTCACAGAACCCCAAAAAAAGAAAAAAAAATAGGAAAGTGGCATACAGGAAGTGTGAGGCAACACCCTAAACTATTTCTTAAGTGAATGAAACCCAAATGAGGCCCCAATACAAGGCAGTCAAACAAACACAACTGCCAACATAGTACAGCAGTGGCATAACAATCCACCATATTATAGTTTGAAGTAAGTTAGTAACTAAGATTTAAGTAACGCAACAGAAACACAAATGATAATGTCACAGCACCTTTGCAGATGAAGATATTGAATGGGTAATCAAAAGAAGATCATCTGAAGAATGCTCGGAACTCTGAAATAGTTGGTCAGCAACAAATTCCTCCTGCAAAGCATAGCAATGTGCTTCTTCCCTAACACGAGCATGGAGAAACAATTTCACATGAAAAAGTATATACCACAATAGAAAGGGGGAGAAAAGTGAGGAAAAGAAATAAATATATGGCTAAAAGATGCCGAGAATCAAGCATGGCAACTTACAGAGAAGGAAATCTAAGTTACTACGCATGCAACAAATCATTACTCTGTTTCTTGTTTGCAGTTTTGGGGAAGAACATGAATTTGCTTACACAGCATTGAGATTGTGATTTAATCAACTTATTACTTAACAAAAATAGGTATAGAATGCTTAGACCGAGAACAAGAAGCATACAACCATATCTTCAGAGAAACTTGAAAAAATGAGCAAGGCAACCAGCAGAAATAACAGGTAAATTTCCAAAAAAATGGAGATATATAATGCTTATAATATAGAAGTTGCAGGATGGTTTATCAGAATAGAAACTATGCTAAAGTAATAAACTATGTCACAAGATGGTCACAAACACTAATCGAATATAAACTTACATAGTAGTATTCGTATGAAACAACTTGTGAAATACTAATCCATTATCCTTTAACAACCATAGTTTGTCAGAAGTAAGTTTGACATCAATGCATCCCCCCTGAAATCAGATGAACAGCACATTCAACGCAAAGAAAAAAAAAATCGATTTTAAGTAAAAAAAAGGGAATTGATGAGAATAACTTTGTTCTTTTACCTGTTCCAAAGGAATATTTTGTATTTTAGACTCCAGAGACAAGGTCAATCTGTCCCCAAAACTACAATGGAGACTGTAGACATTGATCATATCAATGCTAACTTCCTTCAAAGTTGGGCAGAAAAATCAATCAGCATTACGGCAAAGAATGACAACATCATAACATATAAAACAGCTCAGGCTCAGTTATCATTAAATAAAACTTACAAAAGCTCTTTCAGTTCAGCTTAACGTCTATCTACTGATATTGAATTTATTGATCCATGCTAAGTCATGTTTTTTTTGGATAAGTAAAAGACTTGTACAGAAAAAACACCAAAGGGATGCAACCCATTTATAAAAACTACACGATAGTAACTCCACAAAATCTATAAGATCATTTTCATTAACAAAAAGTTTGCCCTTAAACCAAAACCTAAGAGTATTGAACCATCTATCTCCTTTTCTTTTTTGATAAGTATTGAACCATCTATCGCTATCACCTGTAAGAGCCTCTTTTCACCATCAAAGTCCTATTTCTCTCGTTCCAAACAAGCCATAAAACAGAGAGAGAAATCAAAGAGTAAGCCTTCTTTATCTCCTTAGAAGCATTTATACCACACCGAGCACACACTTGACCTTTCACGAAACCGGCAACCACCCAAGAAACGCCCAAAACGCAATAAACCATTTCCCAAACTTCTGTCCAATGGGCACTCCACCAAAAGATGAAGCACGGACTCGGTGCAATCTTTATAAATGTAACGCCTATTAACAAGCAACTTTCCCCTTCTTTGAAGATTATCAATAGTATCTTCCCTCGGAAAGCTACCACACAAAGAAACTTACTTTTTTAGGAGCACAAGGAACACAAATAGCTTTCCAAGGGAAGTTGGGTGAACCTTCCAATGGAGTGTTATCAAAAAGGACATTATTTTCACCTCAAACCCCCCATGTTTTACTTATATACCTTTGAGAGTTTAATACTTTAATGTTGCTTAAAGATACTTGTGAAATTAACAACAAATATAGTAAGAAATTGTTTATAATGAATATAAGAGAACAGAAAACCTAAAACGTTACACAACTAAGATATCATAACCCCTGGAAAAATTACCTGGAATGACGTAAAGTATGCGCACAGACAATACATACAGTCTGTACGTTTCAGTCAAGGCATCAATGAATCAGAACTTGGCTAATTAAAATAAAATGGGATGCAGTTCCTTCCATCTCAACTCTTTTGCTGATTGGTTTTTACATGGCTAATTTTCAAACATTGTATCTGAACTTTAACTTGTCCACCCAAAGATACATGGCGGAATAACTGTAACTATGACATATCATTGATAAAGGGGTATTTCCATGGGTTTGCCTTAATTTAAACCACTCTCTCACAGCTTCAGTTGTTGTGGTGTCAGTTGTTTAAGGTAATATAAAAGCATGAAAAGTCTTGTTTTCAGATATCAAAGACCATTCTTATAATGCATTGCTGTTGGTTGGTCAAAGATATTTGCAAGAAATGAAATAAATGGAGATATGGGGAAAATTCAGAGACAAGAAAGTAAATTTCTCTCACCTTGTTTAGATGAACAAGTGGGGAAAGAAATACCAATTTATCTATATTACCCTTTTTCCTTCATGTTTTAAGTTGTGGTTCTGGTGTTGGTAAAAAAGGCAAAAATAATACCTCATGGAAAAGTTTATGTGAATCAGAAAGGAAAATAATTAATCTCATTTTCTTTCCTTTGCTATAATCCATCAAACCAAACAGTAGATCTACCGTTTCTCGAGTAACTTTTCTCTCCCCATAATTCCATCCCTTTACATTTCATTCCAACCAAACATAGTGTTAAAACAAAGGAGCCTTTTTTCCGATAAGTGAAATGTTAATTTTAAAAGGCACCAGGGGGTGGTGCCCATGTACAAAACCAATCTACAAGATAGAACTTTAATGAATTCTGTAAGTTGTAGCTCATTTACAAAAGAATTCCCCTCAAACCAAAAAATAAGGGTATTAAGCCACCTCTCCAAGAAGTAATTGATCTTTCCACACCATTAAAGGCGCTCTGATTCCTTTCGATCCAAACCATCCACAAAATGAAGAGTAGGAGTTCCTTCTTAAAACATATTGTTTAGAGCATTATACTTGAGCTTTTACAATAACAACTTGTTGGTGTGTAACTCTTCTAAAGGGTTTAAGGTTTTACTATTGACACCTATATCCAAAGGTAACGATAACTATTGCCACATTAAATCTCTCAACGAATGATACAGAAAGACATTTAACTTTATGGGGCCATTTGATTTCTGAAAAGTTAGATTCCAATAATAATTAAGGAATCCAACTTTCCACAAATGAAGGAATTTGATTATTGGGAATGTGAGAATTTTGTGTTTGATTTTTGACAGAAAGTAAAGTGACGTAGCGGAAGACTTGAGTTTAACCCTAGCGCACCAAGGAGGAAAGAAGAACAGCGTCTTCAACCCTTCTCTTCTGGGCGCACCCTAGAATGGAGAAGAAAACAACGTTTCTTACCCAAAGATAGAACACCAACCCACAAGTTGCAAAGATAACACTTCGCAAAGTTTTGAGAGAAATTCTCTTAATAATTCTATAGATCAGAGTTCTGAAAAATACAATAATGGGATCACCTATTTATAGTGATAGGAAAATCCTTATCCTTGTAAAAGAAGTAAATCTAGTCCTAGTAGAAAAGTAAACATAGAGTCCTAGTAGAAAAGTAAATATAATCCATGTTGAGAAAGGAATCCTAATCCTAATAAAGAAAATAGTTTTTAGAAAAATTAAAGTTAATCCTAATAAGGAAAGGAAAACAAAATAAAATACTAATTATTATATGCTACATCAGTCTCCCTTTCTTGAAAACAACTCGTCCTCGAGTTAGGTTCTATCCCCTTTTGGTGGAAAATATTCAAAAATTTCCGCCACATTGAACGTCGAAGAAATTTCTAAGTCCTTCGGAAGATCAACAACATAGGCATTATCATTTATCTTCTTAAGAACTTTGCAAGGTCCAAACTTCTTGTTTCGTAGTTTTTCCGATGTTCTAGTCGGCAGTCGCCCCTTACGCAGATACACCATCACAAGATCTCCCTCCTGGAAAACCTTTGATCTCCGACCCTTATCTGCCTTCTCCTTTTACTTAGCATAAGTATCCTCGAGATGCTAACGAACCTCTTCATGAGTTGTCTTCACCCGCTAGGCCAAGTGCTCAGCTGCTATACTGGCCCCGAGTAATTTGGGCAAATTTGCTAAGTCTACAGCAAGCTTCGGAGTTTTTCCATACAGGACCTCGAACGGTGTCTTTCCAATAGACCTGTTCACCATATTATTATAGGCAAACTCGGCCTGAGCTAGAGCCAGGTCTCACTGCTTCGGCTTATCTCCTGCAATACAACGAAGCAAGTTGCCTTATGTGCAGTTCACAAACACAGTTTGTCCGTCCGTCTGCGGAAGGCTAGTGCTACTGAAATTTAAGGCTATGTCAAACCTCCTCCATAAAGTTCTCCAAAAGTAGGATAAAACCTTGGTGTCTCGGTCAGAAGTAATCGACTTTGGCACCCCATGCAATCTTACCACTTCTCAAAAGAATAGGTTGGCTACCTAGACAGCATCAGAAGTTTTCCCGCAAGAAATAAAATGAGCCATCTTGGAAAACATGTCCACTACCACCATAATAGAGTCAACTCAACCACAGTTTGTCCGTCCGTCTGCGGAAGGCTAGTGCTGCTGAAATTTAAGGCTATGTCAAACCTCCTCCATAAAGTTCTCCAAAAGTGGGATAAAAACTTGGTGTCTCGGTTAGAAGTAATCGACTTTGGCACCCCATGCAATCTTACCACTTCTTGGAAGAATAGGTTGGCTACCTGGACAGCATCAGAAGTTTTCCCGCAAGAAATAAAATGAGCCATCTTGGAAAACCTGTCCACTACCACCATAACAGAGTCAACTCCTCATTCGATTCTTGGAAGTCCCAACACAAAATCCATAGACACATCATCCCATGGTGCCTCGGGTATCGGTAAAGGCATGTAAAGACCAGTGTTTTGCGTTTGCCCCTTAGCTACTTGACATACTTGGCATCTCCTCATGACGTTTCCAACGTCCTTGTTCAGTTGCAGCCAATAATACTAATGCTCCACCAATGCAATGGTCTTGTCTCTTCCGAGATGTCCACCTAAACCTCCACCATGCAGCTCTCGGATAACTTGCTCCCGAAGAGAACTTCTCGGAATGCAAAGCTGATTTCCCCATAAGAGATATCCCTCCTGGATATGCATCTCGAGTATAGGTGTCCCGAATTTGCAAAGATCCCAGTCCTCTCCAAAATCCTCATTTGATTCATATAACTCCTTGAGGCACTCGAATCCTATTACAGCAGCTTGTAAACTTACCAATAGGGTAGCTCGGCGGCTCAATGCATCAGCTAATCGGTTCAGCTTCCCTAATTTATGCTTAAGGGAGAAAATGAATCGCTGAATGTAAAATATCCACCGGGTGTGCATTCGATTCAAATTCTTTTGACTGTTGATAAACTTCAAAGCTTAATGGTCAGTGTAAATGATGAACTCTCGCTGAATAAGGTAGTGCTCCCATACCTTCAATGCTCTCAGAATAGCATAGAGTTCTTGCTCATATGTTGACCATTTCTATCTAGTCTCTACGAGCTTCTCACTAAAAAATTCAAAGGGCTTTCCTTCTTGAGGCAATACGGCTCCAATCCCTACAATTGACGCATCACACTCAACCTCAAACAATTTGTCGAAGTCAAGTAGAGCTAGTACTGGTGTTGTACATAACTTCTCTTTGATTAGTTTAAAACTCTTCTCAGCTTCTTCACCTCAATAGAAACCACCTTTCTTCATGCACTCGATGATAGGGGCTACTATACTGCTGAAATTTCGAACAAACCTCCGATAGAAGGTTGCTAACCCGTGAAAGCTTCTGACCTCCCCGACAGTCCTTAGCGTGAGCCACCCTCGGATTGCTCTCACCTTGTCCTCATCAACCCGAATCCCATCTGAACTAACTACAAATCCAAGAAAGAGTAGTTGGTCCATCATAAAGGTGCACTTCTTCAAGTTGATAAAGAGCTTGTGTTCACGAAGGGTCTCCATTACTTGCCTTATGTGACTCATATGGTGTCCGGGTTGCGATTGTAGATAAGAATTTCATCGAAATAAACTACAACGAATTTACCGATGAAGGGTTTCAATACCCGGTGCATAACTCGCATGAATGTACTCGGTGCATTAGAAAGTCTGAATGGCATCACCATCCACTTGTAGAGTCCTTCTTTAGTCTTGAATGCAGTCTTCCATTCATCTCCCGGTCGGATACGTATCTGATGATAACTGCTCCTCAAATCGATCTTCAAAAAGATCTTAGCTCCTGCTAGCATATCAAACATATCACCTATCCGAGGAATGGAGAACCTGTACTTCACTTTGATCTTGTTGATAGCTCGGTTGTCCACACACATCCGCCAACTACCATCTTTCTTCGGTACAAGCAAAGCTGGTAAAACACATGGACTCATACTCTCCCGCAAGTGTCCCTTCCGCATTAGTCCCTCTAGCAGTTCTTGTAGGATCTCATTCTCCTTAGGGCTCATTCGATAGTGTGGAAGGTTGGGTAGACTAGCTCCAGGCACTAGGTCAATACAATGCTGGATGTCTTTCATGGGCGAGAGTCCGTCGGGCATCTCCTCGGGGATGATTTCTCGAAACTCTTCTAGCATCTCTTGCACTGGCTCGGGAATGGTTTGTGACATAGGCACAGTGGCTCCCTCAGCTACCAATGCAATGATCTCTCGGGATTCCTTGACCTCCTTAAGGAACTCAGCCCCTTCGGTCAACAAAACCTGCTTCCTTTCGATTCAGATAGGTGCCCCAACTGAGTCTTCTTTCAGTGGTCTAAATATTGTCTTCCGACTCGGAAGACAATATAGACATTGTCACGGCCTTCGTGTTGTATGTCCACGTCAAATTGCTATGGTCTCCCTGAAATTATGTGACAAGCATCCATCTCAACAATATCACAAAAAATGGAGTCTGAATAGTGTTTACCGATTGAGAAGGTGAACCGACACTGCTCGGTAACTGGTGTCTCAGTACCCTGCTTGATCCATCCAATTTTGTAAGGTGTTGGATGCTTCTCGGTCTTCAGGCCTAACTTCTTCACCATCACTCGGGACACTATATTCTCTCCACTGCCCCCATTAATGATCACATCACATACTCGCCGGTTAACGGTGCATCTTGTGCGAAAGATATTGTGCCTCTGTGATTGGTCTTCATGTCTCGTGGATAGAAGTACCCGTCGGATAACCAAGGACTGGGAAATGAGAGCTCCTTCATCGACGTTGGCTGTTGTTTCCTGGTACTCAAATGTCTCTTCTCCGACAGCATTATCATCTTCAAACTCTTCATACTCTGCCACCTCACCAGTCTCGGTGTCAATGTAATTCACCATCTTTCTTCTCGGGCATTGATTGGATCTATGCCCCGGTTGGTTACACATGAAACATTTGTCTAGCCCGGGTTATGCATAAGGGTTGTTAGAAGGAGGTATGATCAATGATTGTCTCGGTCCACTAGTGCTGCCACCGACTGCCTTCCCTCCCGGGACTATAGATTGAGTGATGGTCTCGAGAATGACCATTGGTTGCTTTCCCTGAGACTGCGCAGATCGCATCGAATCACTCGGGTTTCGCTCCCAGGTTGTAGCTCTTGGACGCTCCAACTGTTTCTTTGCTCGGGTGGCTAGGCTAACAGCTTCAGTAAGAGTGAAGATATGTTGCATAGACACCTTGTCTTGGATTGCCATACGCAAACCACCAATAAACCTAGCCACTTGTTGGGCTTCGGTCTCCATAAGATCATTCCAGACCGACAGTCTATAAAACTCATCAACATATCCCTGGACTGTACGGATCCATTGGCGACACTCTTGATACTGCTGGAACAATCGTTGCTCAAAGTTGGGTGGTAGAAACCGAGCTTTGAGAAGTCGCTTCATCTTCAACCATGAAATCACGAGTTCCTTCCCCTGCCGGGATCGAGAAACTTGCAACTGTTCCCACCAAGCGGATGCTCCTGCCTTGAACTTATATGCCACCAACTTGGCCTTTCGTTCCTCAGGAATACTCATGTATTCAATGAACCTCTCTACCTTCGTTACTCAATCTAAGAAATCTTCAATGTGAAGATGTCCATTGAACGAAGGCAAGTTTATCTTCATCCGGTATTCCTTGGACTCATCCCTACCATAATCCTGACGCCTAGGGTGCTCTTTAAACATCCCCATAGCCACCACCGTAGGCGTTACCCACATAACCAGCGCCTTTGCGCCCATAACCTCCATACCCTGTGCCACTTCTGGCGCCTCTTTGTCCTCCCCCTCTCGGATCTGCACCCTAGTCCCTGCCAAAGACTCCATCAGCGTAATCTTCATCATCACTGTTGTCGTCATGGACTAGATTGCCTCGGCGTCTAGGCTGAAAACGGTGGGCTGACCTTACCCAAATTCCATCGTTATCCCAGGCGTCATAGTCCCGGTGATGTTGATTGAACCCAAGCTGCATCTGCTCCAAAGTCTCTTGCAACCGTTGAACGAATTGCTGGAGATTCTGGAACTCGACTCTCGAAGGAGCCTCCCTATCACGAATGTCGACGTTAACGGGTTGTCCTTGTTATGTTGGCCGGCCATGATCAGGATAAAACCTGCTCTAATACCAACTGACGTAGCGTAAGACTTGAGTTTAACCTTAGCGCACCAATGAGGAAAGAAGAACAGCATCTTCAACCTTTTTCTTCTGGGCACACCCTAGAATGGAGAAGAAAACAGCGTTTCTTACCCAAAGATAGAACACTAACCCGCACGTTGCAAAAATAACACTTCTCAGAGTTTTGAGAGAAATTCTCTTAATAATTCTATTGATCAAAGTTCTGAAAAATACAATAATGGGATCACCTATTTATAGTGATAGGAAAATCCTATTCCTTGTAAAAGAAGTAAATCTAGTCCTAGCAGAAAAGTGAACATAGAGTCCTAATAGAAAAGTAAATATAATCTTTGTTGAGAAAGTAAGCCTAATCCTAATAAAGAAAATAGTTTTTAGAGAAATTAAAGTTAATCCTAATAAGGAAAGGAAAACAAAATAAAATACTAATTATTATATCCTACATCATAAAGACCTAATATTGGAAAAGTAAAAATTTCCCTTGTATGATTATCATGGGGAAAGATTTTTTTTCTAGTTATAGATTACGAAACTAACCTTAGACCAAACCAATATTCTTTTGGGTTGTTTTGCTAAAAAACCAAAGCTTAATAGTTCTAATTGAAAGTTTTTCAGAGTTACGATGAATTTAATAGTATGATAAACAAAAAGTCTATTGATGCAAAATGGAAAAGAAAATATTTTTGTTTTAAGATTGTTGAGTTTTAGGGTAATTCATGGGATTATCTTGTAATTGTCAACTATTCTTGGGAATCAAGTAGTAATAGTCTAGGACTTTAGTTTAGGAAAGTAAGGACTTTAGTTTGACTTTTTTTCCTTATTTAGTTAGTAGTGGTGCCTATAGAAGAGCGCATCTATTGGAGACTGATTATTGAATAAAACTATTGAGTTTGGTCTCCTATCTCTTTATCTCACCTCCCTCTTGTTCCTTTGCCCACCTTTCTTCTATCTGTTATTCTTCTCTCTGATTTCTTCTATTGCTCTCCCCGTTCTTCCTTTCTCTCTCTTTATTCCTCTATTTCTTGTTCTTTAGTTACTTCTTCTACATCAATCGGTATCAAAGCATCTCTTGTTCTACATCACATATTCATGTACTTTTGCGAAAATTTGAGGGAGTCTTCCAAATTAGGAGCTAACATACCATAGTCCATATTAGTTCCAAGTTTTGATGACCGGAGAATGCAAAAATTGGTGAAGATATGAGAGAATAAGAAGTAGGATTTTTAGTGGGGCATAAAAAGGGTAGTTTAAGGATTAAAAAAACCCTTCGGGTAAAATCTTTTACTCAAGAAAATTAACTTTTCTCCATCTCAGGAAAGTTAGTTTACCTTGGGGTTAAAGGGAATAACTTACCCACCTTTTGAGTAAGTGACTCACCTGGAAAGTGAGAGAAAAACAAACGGGGGAAGTTGAAAATCTTCCAACTTTTCCAGAAAAGTTACACTCAACAAAAAAAAAACCACCCCCAAGAAGATACAGCAAATGACTCTGGCCAACTTAATCTTAACATGGAATAGACATATTACTTTATGTCATAACCGCTCCGATTTCTTTATCACCAAATTGATATTTGTATTACACCACTACTTAAATGGAAAAATAATGATTCATTAACAGCACAAGGCATATCACCACTTCAGTCACGTCCAATTCCGTTCCCCTAACGCTAGCTAGCTCTATTAGACTAATCTATGAGAGCAAGACCAGTAACAACATCTCAAGTTTCCAATGCATATAAATTGCCATTACATTGATTACAATCAACAATAGCAATTTGTAGCCCATCTTTTGCAATCTACTTGGATGGGAAGAATGGGGGAGGGGGGATATACGCCTAACTATTGTTTGGGTAAAGCAAATTATTATCTACCAAATGTAATGGCAAAAAGTTCCAATTCATCTATTTTCTCCCAATGTTCAGAAAGCAATCAAGGACTTATTGTTTATTTTGGAGATACATACCACAGTACATCTATACAAGACAGCCAACGGAATAATACTTGAATCCAGATCAACCTCGCCCACCCATAACCTCAAAGATGTAGCTCCTGGATGTAAAAGACACAAGCTAAAAATCCCAGAAAGTACAAATTGAGTTTAAAACTAATAGGGAAGGTCAATAATGTATTGAAAGCACTGTCTAAGAACAATTCAAGACTATACCAACACAACTCAATCATTTGAAGCAAAATTAATCTTGCAAAACGACTGGAAGAAACAACAGAGATCAAAAGCTATCCAAACCCACAAAAAAATGAAGAAAGCATCCATAATAGTAAAAGCCATAAACTAAAGCATTTATGTTTTTAATTGAGACAGCAAGCAATCGTATAATTGATAAGAACATAGTGATATCACACATATTGTGCGGCTTTCTTATAAGTTTCGTTAGTCGGATATTATTTAAGAAAAAATAAATTATGTTGATTACAAAACTGCTGGAAGAATTTTGAATAGTAGCACAAACATCCATAACTTATGCAAACGGTTCCTTAATTCAAAAGCAGAAACTTTGCTGCACCAATCCACTCTAATCAGAAACAAATCTATGTCAGAGTTTCATCAGTCCATCCACCTAGAATCATTTTAGCCTTATTGGACCAATCGTCCATGACATGCTTCCTCCACTTTAATTTCTTTTAACATTACCAAACATTCTGAGGAAACAAGCAGGATAAACACCTTTTCCTTTTTTTTCTTTTTTTTCTTTTAAAAGTTTGACCAAAAGGATTTCTTGACAAGTATGGGGCCCAAGCCAACTTCAAGGCCTTCAAAGAGGGTACTTCCAACCAGAATAAGACTCCAGCATTTAGTTCATGCCTCAAGTATACTACTTGGTATCCCTTTCAAGGATTGTACTATATCCCTTAAAATATATTGTATAGATTCCAAAAATTTCAGCCATCTGTGAAACATGCAGGTCCCACATGACATCCAAATATAGTTTCCATCAAAAGTATGCTACTTGCTATCCATGTCATGCATATACCATATCCTTCATAATATATTTGTTTACATCATAGGAACCGTCCATCAATGTAGGTCTTGCACGGGACCAATGTGGGTCTGATACAAGTCCCACAAGATTATCGGTTTAGATTCTAATATAGTAGGGATTTTGGAGGCCCAAATTGCAGGTGAGACTCCCTTCATGCATAAGCAGAAAGTCTCATTACCCCTTTTTTAGATTTTTTTTATTGACTGACCATTTTTTCGGACTTGAATGTACATGTTTTTAACCCTGTTACACCACACATAGTCATGATTGCTCTAGCTTGTTCAGATACCTTCATAATTTAAGGCATCTCTCAAAGTTGGCATTCGCTCCTTCTACCACACTATTAATAATCCCAAATTATTTAAAAGCAAAAATACATCCAAGAATATTTTCTTTTCATGACAATTCAACTAAGCTATAATTCCTTCTAAATTGGGTCAGTTAAATGAATAGTGCTAGACTTTGATGAGAAATCCCTTTTTTAGATAGAAGAAGAAATTTATTGAAATAGAGAAATAGAGTTCAATGGTAGAGGAAATAAAGTAGTCCTTAAAGAAGTAAAGAGATTACATGAAAAAAAGCCCTCCAAACTCTTTGAATATCATTCAAAGAGATATCCTAAATACAACGATAGCTATAGCAAAAGAGAGGAAAGGAAAACAAACCTATCCCAAAGCATGTGAACTAGCATGAATTGATTGGGAAAATCCGTTCATTTCTTTCCTTCCAGATCGCCCAAAGGGTCACAAACTAAGCACACTGCCACAAAACCCTTTGTTTCTTTCTCCTTCCAAAACCCCAAACCTTTATCTTTATAAAATGCTCTAACCAAAGTGGAAAATCCCATACCTCACCATAAATGCCAAACAACTTTTTCTAAGTTGCCTTGCAACACAACAAGGAAGAAATTGTTTGCCTCATAAGAGGACTTACGCATTAAACAATTATATACACCAAGTGCCTTGTTAGGGATCCTCACTTGCAATAAGTCATTAGTATTACAAAAGCTTTGATTTTAGATGGAGCATGTGCATTTCAGATAACCTTGTCCAAAGGGAAAGGAGATAAAAGGGATGTTCTTAACTTAGCATATGTGACATGAATTATTTGCAAGAAAAAATACCAGAATTATCCCCCCCCCCCAAAAAAAAAAAAAAAAAACTCTAGCATCACACCTAGAACAAGGAACAAAAAGGACAAGAATAATCACCCAACCAACAAAGTCTTGAGTTTCCCTTTCATTGAGATTCCTACAAAAATGAAGATCCCATGAAAGTGAATCTGTGCGTAAATAAGAAGAAAATAGAGCATTGTGGAGATAGGAATGTCTAAGAGATGAGGGAAATATAGAAAAAGAGGAGCATCCCCAACCCAAAGATCTTCCTAAAACCGAGCAAAGGAACTGTCTCTTAGCTTATACAAGTAAGCAGGGCAAAAAAGATGATCCATGCGGCTAGAACTTCCAAGGACTCCCATGTGTTGCATGTATACCTTCTCTAGTATACCACCCATTCCATTTCAGTCACTCATGTCTTCATTTACATGAAGGTGCTTAAATTATGCTTTTTGCTTATTTTTATTGTTTGGGTAATTGAGTACTTAAATCAACTTAAAGTGTTGTTTATTGTCCTTTCTTGCCCTTTTGAACTATCACCAAGACCTTTGATTCTTCATATCCTCCTCCCTGTTCTTCATGGTGGCACTCATGTAAAAGATTCATTCTGATTTTGGATCTTTTTGGATGAAATTTTTACCAAGGATGGCGATTGACAACTCCTCTAGCATGGCTTTCATCTCCTCCGTCATAGATTCAATTGTTTGTACTTCACCTTTAAGAGCCTCGTGGTCTTTAGAGAAAGCATGCAATTTTGAGTTTAATTCAACATTTGTAAGCGTGATAGTAAGAAGAACAATGAAAGCAAGGTCTATGGGAAGTAAACAAGTCAAAATCGTTTAGCTTTGATACCAAATTGATACAGAACAGATTCAAAAAACATGTATATGACTCTGTAGTGGCCTAAGAGAAAGAGAATTAGGGATTCTAGGGTTCAAATGGGTTAAGGAAAGGAATTAGGGTTCATGGATAGAATTAATCCAATTTAGGATTGATATCAAAAGAGAGAGGAGAATGGAAGAAATATGGTTGCTGAAATTTCTGGCAGAGACAATAGAAAGAGAAAGAGGGAGAAAGAAGAGAGAGAGACCACCAAACATGCAGGGACAATGCCTCAATAATAATTCATCATAATTTTATTATCAAAAATACCTTTTTCCTTTAACAGAGTTCCAACTCTTTTATAGACTTAAACCCTAAAAGACATTAAATCCTAACCCTAGAAAACATCAAATCCTCTTGGTAAAAGTTTCGGGGCTTAAGGTAAATCTTAGCAAGAGTGACTTAATTCCTCTTGGTGAGAATATTAATGGTCATTTTCTAGCTTCTTTGTTGGGGTGCTATGTGGGATCACTTCCTATTACTTATCTTGGGCTCTCTCTTGGGGCTAAATTCAAAACAAAAGTGTTTGGAATCCGATCGTGGAAAAGTTTGAGAAATGGTTGGCCGGGTAGAAGAGTCATTACCTCTCAAAAGGGGAAAGGCTTACTATTATCAAGAGCACTCTTTCTTCTCTTCCCATTTACTTTATGTCTCTCTTTCCTATTCCTAGTTAAGTGGCTAACCGATTGGAGAGTATTCAAAAAAGGTTCCTTTAAGATAATATGGGACAGGAATACAAGTATTACTTGTTGAGGTGGGGTGTGGTTAAACAACGGTAGAAAAAAGAGGGCTTGGTCTCAAATCTCTCACTTTATTTAATAGAGCTCTTCTTGGTAAATGATTATGGAGGTTTCTTGTGGAGAGAAATCATCTTTGGAGGAAAGCAGTGAAAGCTAAGTTTGGGTTGGATTTTGGTAGGTGTATGACTAAGGAGGTGTGGGGTGCTTATGGTGTGGGGGTGCATTCGGAAAGGGTGGGAGGCTTTTCATCCTTGTGTTTCAGTGTTGATTGGAAATGGGGAAAAAACTAGGCTTTGGTATGACACGTGGTTTGGGAACACTCCTTTAAAAGACCGTTTTTGATATAGTGAGGGACAAAGAAGTGCTCATTAGCTCGTGTTTCCTTCACCAATGATGGTATTTCTTGGGATGTGCCCTTGATCCGCAATGTCCAGGAAAGTTGAGATAGTGAAAAGGTTTCTCGAGTCTTTATATAACTCTAAAGTGAATGTGAATAGAGAGGATTTGGCTAGATGGGGTCCTAACCCGAAAAGAGGTTTTGAGGTGGTCTTTCTATAAGTTTCTCCTTGATGAGATTTCGTGGGACGGCTCCCCCAACCTCCCGTGGAAAGCAATTTAGTGTTCTCGTGCCCATAAGAAAGTAGGTTTTTTTGTGTGGGAGACTTCGTGGTAGAAAATTCTTACTATTAAGGCAGAGAAGAATTTGTGTTTCATCTCTTAGTGGAGTACTCGTTGGCTAAAAGCTTGTGGGAGATTGTGTATAGGATTGTGGGGGTTTCGTGGGTGGTTGCAAGCTCCGTGAGAGATGAAGCTTGGGCTTGAAGTGGTTTGAGGGTGTCAAAGCTTACTTGTTGATTCCACACTGTATTTTTGGTTAGTGTGGAATAAGAGAAATCGTAGAACTTTTGATGGAGTTGAGAGACCTTTTGATGCTATTAGAGATAGTTGGTTTAATACCCTCAATTTTTTGTTTAGAGGAAATTTCTTTGTAAATAATGATGACCTTTTAGATTTTGTGGATCTTCTTAATTTTTTGATGGAGTTGAGAGACCTTTTGATGCTATTAGAGATAGTCGGTTTAATACCCTCAATTTTTTGTTTAGAGAGAATTTCTTTGTAAATAATGATGACCTTTTAGATTTTGTGGATCTCCTTGTAATTAACCTTTGGCTTTGCGTTGCACTTTCTTGGTGCTTTGTTAATAAAATTTCACTTATCAAAAAAAAGAAAACATTAAATCCTAACCGTTGATCAAACCCTAATAAAAACAATTTAAAACAACCAAAATACCCTAATTAGTTTCCACTGCTACATTCCATGAAGAGTACCATGTGAACAGTAACTTAACTAATAAACGTAAGAACATAAGACCTTGAAATTACTGGAAAGTATTAAATAGCATATCTACCCATGCTGTTAAAATAACCTATAAGAACTAAACAAAAAACCCTAAAGCAGCTATTCTCGTTCTTCCATGTCCGCATCACCGTATATATGGCATATCAAAAATGAATGATCCGTCAGACATGCATATCATAGGTTTTAGGGAGTTAGAAAGTTGAGAGACCACAAAAGGGTCAGGCAAAATGCAAATCACTATAGAGTTTTAGAAGATTATAGAAACTGCAGAAAAGTTTATTGATAGAAATTACCCTCAAGTGTTGGAACTGTCATGCTATGATAGAAAATCCTGCTATAACATAAAAGATCCCATACTCGTACAATCCCATCAGCATGAAGAACAAATAAAAGTTTTTTCTTATGCACCTCTGATATCACCATATCTTGCACAGCCGCTACCATCCTACCCCTGCATGACATGTTTATGGAAAAAAAATTGTTAATCGTACTGTAAGAGAAACAATGACAGATATATTACATTCCAACTAGCACTGAGAACACAAAAAGGCAATAGTATAAAATGACAATTTTAGCTTTGAAGAATAAATAATATGGTGAGTTGATGACCTTTCATAGGCCAAAATCAGCTATATAAAGAATATCAAGCATATACTTTTGACAATAATATCAATTTTCAAAACAGAGATGAAGATGTGCAATGATATACTATGTACACAACACAATTTGTGTACAATGCTATTCCTATACTTAAGTCAGGTTTTTGTTTTTCTTATAAAAAAAAGTCAGGTTTTTGTTTTCTTTTAACAACTAGCCATTGTTGTACATATGTTGCACGTCAATAAAAATTACATGTGATTAATTGTTCTATTATTTTTTTATTTGTAATGGAAAAAATAAAAGTAAATAATACTATGCTTTGATTTCGATAAGAAAGACACAAAAACAATAACCAAAATTTATAATATTAAGAAACATTAATGTTCTAATATAAAAAATCCAATTCACGGACTAATTTATAAATGCAATAAAATGTGTTCAAATATTTAAGTAGATAGTAAATATTCTAAATCTAGTCCATATCAATCTTTATTTGAATTTAATTACATGCATTCTTTGTGAAAATATTTTTAATGAAGTGATGAATTTTAATATTATGAAACATTAATGCTATTATAATGACATATTGATAAATTTATTAATGTGATAAAATTTAATTAAATATTTAAATAGAAAACAAATATTTTAAATTTAATTCTTATCGATCCTTGTTTCTTTTTTAATTTAATGGATAACAAATATTCTAAATTTAATTTTATTACTCTTTCCCAAGTATAACTGATTCTTCAAAACTTATTCATGTGATAAGATAAATCCTATAGTCGAAAGTTTACACAAGAAACCAATTCTGTTGTCAAAGTACTTCTGATGTCATTGAACAGAACATTATTACTAATCCCAAGAATCTAGAAATATGATAAACATAAACTCTACAACAATATGTTTGCAGCTAATTGATAATCCAAGTCTAATAACCAACATCAGGATCTAAATGAGTTAGACATGCCACATTCTGAGTTGTGAGGTCCAAAACACAAATTGCAATAAATTTCAGGAACCACCAATATTTACAGGAATCAAAATTCATGTCTTAAGAATTAAGAAGAGTTCATTTCAGTTTTTAGCAACCAAAATAAAATCAAAGTGAGGCGCATCAGAGAAGTATTTATATCTGATATAACTTGCTAGTTGCTATCATCTAACCATAATCGAAGGGGAAATATTTCCATCTTATTGTTTTAGTTCAGAAAGAGCCATCTCAATTTTATATCGCATGAGGGAGTCGCTCTTCCACCTTTTTTTTATTTCCGTGTCACTGTTACACATATCATTAACCATGTAGTGTAGCGGGCAGTTTCTCAAACAATTTTATAAAACAATGAGAGCAGTAACCATTTGCAGAAATTTTCAATTTGATAAATAAGATGTTAATTCAATTTTCAATGTGATTAGTGTTCCTTTTTTTTGTTTTTAGTTTGGCAACTCACTGAAAGCCCACGGGGCATCATCCAGAGCCCAACCTCGTCTTCCACTCCATATTCATTTTTTATATAAGAAAAAGAATATAATAAATAGTATAAAAGAGCACCAAGAAGGTGCCACCCCATATTCATGTGGGTAAGGGTTGACATGGCCTGTTTTGAGACTAAATACGTTATTCAAAAATTGGGTTTCAGCTCAAAAATAAAAGAAATACCTTGATATGAAGCCCCACAGACGACCAATTCCAGAATCATCCCGCAGCTCATGAGCAAAACCTAAGGGACAAAAAGTGAGGTATAAGTGGAATACAAGCATAGCATCCAACAGAACTTAGTCACAAATAATAGAGCCCTTTATTACCAGGAGCAGTTTGGTGAAGCATGCCAAGTTGGAAACAAGCAACAGAACCATCGGATCTCCCAACAACAAGGCATCCAAGCAATGCCGCTACACTTGTTATAGGCTCCTTATCGGAATAAGCTCTAATGTCAAACTCTATGAGGTCATCCCGCGGGAAAACAGAGCAGGATGCGTAAGCATAAACGTTTGAGAGTTTAAGCCGGTAAGCAACTCCCGATACAGTTAACACATATAGCCAGTAAAGGTTCCTATTCCTATGAGTGCTACTAATCTGCAATATATGGAGTGCACCAGATGAGATATAAATGCATAGAAATAAATCACGGAGAATAATACTCCTATAGAAGACGTGAAAAAATATAACAAACCTCGTTCTTGAAGATAAAAGCAAAAGGAGATAGGGCAACAGGGAAATTGATGCGGAGTCCAATGGTTGGGAATTCTTCATCAGCAGAGAGCTGGAGTATCTCGAGAGCGTGAGGTATGGTCTTGTGAATTCTCCTGTTGCGAGTTGCGAGTTGCAAGATTAGGGGTAGTTTTCTAGTTCTTCTTGAGGACGGAGATTTTCTTTTAAATTAGGGTTTAGGCCCCCAGAAAAATAATTAATTTAAAAAGAACAATAAAAATTTGAAAGAAAAAGTACCAAATGAGATAGAGAGGAGGATCTCCAATGACGGAGCAGGAGGCGCAATCCTCAGTGAGAGGAGCGAAAGCAGCAGCATTATCAGTAGCAGTGCTAACATCATCAAGAAGAGGAATGATTGTATTATGATCAGATGAAGAAGAAGAAGAAGGCACAGACACCTCAATCCAACTGACGGAATCGCTACCGATGATTGGGACTTCCATCCCTGCCAACGACGATTTACTCCCTTCCATTTTCTTTTTCATTCATGGCTGATTAAACCCTATGTAAACAGCATATATAACTGCAGGGTTTTGGGTTTAAAACTGAGCCCGCCTCAAATCAGGGCACATATGCGCGTGTACCGTCCGTCCCTCTCGTCAGGAAGCGTAGTAGTTTGGGCTCCATGTTAGAGGTAATCAAAGTCGGGTCGAGACCGAACTCAATTTTTGTCCAAAACGTCCGAATTTTTTTATTTTTTTCTCATTCTATATTAGTTTAAAATACATTATTATACACTAAAATATATTTATAAAAAACTTAGAGAGTACTTTAAGTTATTGTGATTTTTTATTTTTTGTAGCATGAAATGTTAAAAGGTAAAAGAATCTTAACACAAACAGCACACATTACGTAAAATATATATTATCTAATATACAAATAATTAAATGTGTCAAATGTAATATATTCAAGTGGGACGGGCTAGACCGTCTTATTTTTTAAATTTTCCACGTCCGACCCCATTTTTATATTGAGCATAATTTTTTGTCAAGCCGACTCATTGATCAATTTTCCTTGCCCAAACCTACAAAAATTATCGGCTTGACTAAATGTGTCGGGTGGTCTAACGAGCCAATGATCAACTCAACTCCAAGTCCAATCAAACCTCACATGTTTGGAACAAATGAGTTCATTTGTAATTCAATCCATACTGTTTTGAAAGATAAAAATTTATAGAATTTATTTGTAAATTAATTTACCATGAAAATGAGTTAATTTGTTTCAAATCCTATCACAGTTGAAAAAATTTGTAAATAAATTTCACAAAATAAATAAAATAAATTATACTGACCAATTTTCTCTCTCGTATAATTGAACAAAAATGACAAGTTTTTCAATTTAAAAGTTTAGAGTCTAAATAGTATATTCAATTTCATTTATTTTAAATATTCTAAACAAGATTATTAAATTGAATTCTACAATTTTATATACAAAAAAAGTCAAACATGAAAATTCATTTTGCAAATGAATTCTTTTTTCAATTCAGTTTGAAATTAAAATGAATTCTATTATTTGATTCCAATCAGAGTCTAAAATGGGTTTAGATTCTCCCACATGAGCAATTTTATATTTTCGTATATTGAGTCTGGTTCTAGTTTAGTTGTGTTTGCTTTGAATTCTAGTAGTATGTGCTTGATTAGTTACGGATCTCTTATCGAAGTGGCCAAGTCTGTATGGGCTTTGTTTTCCTCGATTAGGTGTGTCCATGCTCATAAAGGTAGTAATTCGGTGGTTCATGAATTAGCTAAATATGCTAGGTTCATTATAGATGTGTGTATTTGGATGGGGGAGACTCCAACTCATGCAGCTCATTTTGTCCTCACAATTAATGAAGTGATTTGGTTTTCGCAAAAAATATACATATTTTTATTCAGGATATAATATAACTAAAAAGTTAAATTATAATTACATCTCCTGTATTTGGTCCTAATTACTAAAACTGGGCACAAATACCCAATAACCATAACCGAACCACGACAATTCCAAAACTGAACTAAAAACTCGATTAATTAAACCTTGTGGTTTGGTTATTATTATAGACTGATAGTTATTGATTTTTAAACATGTCAGATAAACATTTAACCAAACCAAACCGAAATTATATACATATATAATGTATATTATTAATAATATCTACCCTAATACCCCTCACTTTTAATCTCTCAACCAACCTTCCTCTAAAGTTTTGAATGAAACCTTAGCCGCTAGCTCTTTTATATACTTTTTGCTTAGTATTTCATGTTAGGCTTATTATTTTTTGTTTTGCATAGTTTTTGAAAGTTTATGCATAACTTAGATATCAACATGTGATTTATTAAATGTTTATTGTTATATTTTTCATTATTAAGTAAATTCTAATTTATATTGAGAGATGCAAGGAAAACCTTAGAGATGGCGACTTCTGATGTTCTCTGGTGTCTTTGCCGGCTATGAGCACTCCATCTGATCATTTCCCTCATTTGCCTTATCTGATTCCTAAACCTACCTATGGTTTGGTTTCTTATTTCCTTGTTACACCAAACCCTAAAGTTGCGTTTACTTTGTTTGCGACTGTGGTTAATGGGTCTTTGTCTTTGTTTAGCGAATCTAAAGCTCTTTTCCCATATCTTTTAATTATTAATCGTCCCTCAGTTAAACTGAATGTAGAACCGACATTCCTGATATCTTCTGTGGAGCTTTCAAAAGCCAATGCTCCTTTTGCGACTACTGTGATTGCTAAATTCTCAGGTGGACGTCCTTCTTTGGAAATGATTCGAAAGCATATAAATTATGCATAGGGGCTTGATAAGCTAGCTAGAATTGGCTTACTGTATGTACATCATGTTATGATCTTACAATCTTCATTTGGCCTTATTAAGACATGGACTAAAGGTAACCATGTAATTGATAATCAACTGTTTCAACTTTTCCATTGGACACTAGCTTTCAATCCAAAAAAAAAAAAATCATCTTTTGCTCATGTTTAGATTCGTTTGCCTCATCTTCCATTGTCATACTTTCATACTTCGATTCGTAAGAGAATTATTAACAATTTCGCTCGATTCTTACATACAAATAATCGAACGTTGAAATTTGAAAACCCTAGTTTTGCAAGGGCTTGTATTGAAATTGATTTATTATAGCTACTTCTGAGTTGTGTTTGGATTAGTACTTCAAAGGAAAATGGCTTCTTGCAAAAGATCGATTATGAAGGTAACGTGGAATATTGTGGATTTTACTGCTTGCAAGGTCACAATATTTTATCTTGTAGAAAGGCCAAGCCCCATCATAAGCATGGTCATCAATTAACTGATGCTAATAAAGATATTGTCCTTTCCCATATTGTTAAATCCTCTGGAAAGATTCATATTGCAGCTACAGAAAATTAATCTAATGTGATGTTGGCTCCGTTGAAGAAAAATGAAACAGTAAAGTCTTTTGAGCTAGTTCAAAAAGTTTGGAAGGCAAAACGGAATAAAAAGAAGGTGTTAGATGATCAATTTCTTTTTGATTTCCAACTTATTTTAGATGAATCTACTTCGCATGAAAGGAATAAATCCAACAAGTCAAGCTTGGGTACTGTTGAAGACCTTACGAGTTTTATAGTATCTAAATAGACAAATTCTATGGTATCTAGTAATTCGGATAAGGTTCTTATTAATACAATTTTGTCTCCTTCAGCTCGTAATGAGGCGAATGCATGTGATAATTTGGATGAATAGCAAATAAGGTTCCTATGAGTCATAATAATGGCCCAAACAATTCATTACCTGCATTCAATGGTAATCCAATCCTAATGCAGTCATTTCCTCTAGGTAATACAGTAAATTTGGATTCCATGTTGCAGTTGCCAGATGCTAACAGATTATTTTTGGTGCAATTCTTGTTGTTAACACCTTGCATGGAGATTCAATTTATCATCTTTTTATCGATGATTGTGAATCAAGTTCCTAGGATAAGTGAATTATTATTCAAAACCCTTTTTATGGATCCTTAAGCATAGATCATGTGAGTTTGGAAGAGCTAAACATTCATAAATCTTTCAAGGAATTTCACTTTTCTTTGAAGGCATCAAAAACTCAACATCAAAAGCAGGTTCAGTCTGGACAATACGATTTACTAAGTCTGTTTTAAAGACCAATCCCACTGCACCAACATCATTATGATTAATACAATCATTTGGAATTTAAGGAGGGTGGGAGGTTAGGATAAAATCTCTCTTTTAAAAACTTCAATCGAGATGTATAAAGCTTCTTTT
Organism: Bretschneidera sinensis; assembly: GCA_023935145.1. Classification (NCBI taxonomy): domain Eukaryota; kingdom Viridiplantae; phylum Streptophyta; class Magnoliopsida; order Brassicales; family Akaniaceae; genus Bretschneidera; species Bretschneidera sinensis. The sequence goes on from CM043699.1 coordinate 100,635,791, forward strand.
ATTGTAATTATTAAACCAAAAAATGGTAGGGTTGAGCTTGGTAAGATAGCAAAAAAACTTAACTTGTCGGGTTATATGCATTGTAATCCAAACAATACTCACATCTGGTTGTTATAGAAGACCACAATTAATATTTCTCTTATTCAGGCTTGCTCTTAATCAATATCAGTGCAAATGGATTTCCTTACCCAAAACATTGTTTGTGTTGTGTCATGCATTTATGCAAAGTGCACAAATGTAGAAATATGTGAGCTATGACATTTTTTATTGCATTTATCTTATGGGTTTTCTATCTCTTAGCTTCTTATAGGAAATTTTAATGTGGTCATTTCCTCTCGTGAGAAAGTAGGAGGTGGTGTTTTAGATATTGGTGTTGCCTTGGAATTTAATAACTTCATCCAGATGGTTGCATTATATGATTTGGGTTACGTGGGTAGCATGATCACATGGTGCAAAGATCATGATGTCAGTTCTTACATTTGGCAACGTTTGGATAGGGTTTATATCAATGATTTTTTGAAAATTTTCCAACCATTAAAGTGCATCATCTTCCTTGGGTTCTCTCTTGTCATTGTTTCCTTTCAATTACTCGTGTTGATATATGCTCTAATCGGTTTTTTTGAGTTTATGAAAATGTGGATTTCTCATCTTAATTTTGTTGAGTTTGTCAAGAGCATACGAAAAATGTTTGTTTCAAGTCATCTTATGATTGTTCTGCAAAAAAAAAAAAAAAAAAAAAGCTCAAGTCTCTTTGTTTGGCATTACGAAAGTAAAATTAAAAGATTTTTGAAAATGTTAACAAACAAATTTCGGAGGTTAATGAGGACATTATTCAGTTGGAAACAAACCTCGGTTCTAGTTGAAAAAACTTGATTTTCTTGTAGCTCTAGGATTTGAAACATATTCATACTCAATTATTAAGACAACAAAAGAGCCTTGCTCATAACATATCTCGTGTTTGTTGGCTATAGGAGGGGGGACAATAATACAACTTACTTTAATGCTACTATCAAGAAGAATATTTAAACCTACTTTTAAGTTGTGTCAACATGATGGCTCTTTATGTTTGGATGATAACACTATAGGTAGTGCAACGGTTGAGTTTTATTCCAACCTTTTTCTCCTCTTCTTAGTGTGAGCTTGGGTCATATATTCTCGATAGTATTCCTTCTTTGTTGGATTCAACTACTAATGAGAAGCTTTGCATTATTCCTCTTGTGGAAGTGATTAAGGTTGTGGCTTGGAATCTGGATCCTAATAGTTCTCCCGGTATGGATGGGTTTACATGGCATTTTTTCCGTTCTTGTTGGGATATTATCATTGAAGATGTGGTTGCGGCAGTGCAAAATTTATTAAGAAGTGGTCGTATGCCAATGCCATATACTTGTACTCGCATGGTTCTTATCTATTAAGACAGATAAGTTCGAATCCTTTACAGATATGAGACAGTAGTTTATGTAACTTTTCTTATAAAATTGTTGGAAAGATTTTGTAGGACAAATTGGCTTATCTTTTTCAATCTCTTATCAGTTCTGAATAGTCAACTTTCGTTTTAGGCAACTTATTTCATGAGAACATTGTCATTGCCCATGAGTTGGTTCATGATATTGATAAAAAAAAAAAAAAAACTCATGGGGAAAATGTTATATTTAAAGTGGACGTGTCAAAGGTTTATGATCGAATAGAGTGGAGTTATATTTTAGATGTGTTATGAAAATTTGGTTTTGATGAATGGTGGTGCAATCTTATTTATAAGTATATTTCGAACTGTTGGAATTCCATTCTTCTTAATCGATCTTCTTGTGGTTTTTTAAGTCTACTAAAGGCTTGAGGAAAAAGGATTTTATTTCTCCTAGTGTATTTATTCTTGCTTAGGATGCTTTTAATAGAGCTTTAAACTCTTTGGTGCAAGCTGGATCTGATTGGTCGGTATAAAGTGCGAAGAATTGCCAATCATATTTTCATCTATTATTCATTTATGATATACTGATTTTCTTGAATGGCAGTAAGTCATCCATTGTATCTTTAGTCAAGCTCTCCAGCATTGTGAAAATGTTTTGGGGCAACAAGTAAACTGGCATAAAAGTTCTTTATATACTTATTCTAGTTGTTCTTTATCTAGAATGAACCTTATTGCGAATTGGTAAGGTTTCACATTTAAAACTCTCCATTTTATTTACTTAGGAATTCAATTATTTAAAAGGATAACTAAAGTTGCCTATTTTCATTGCATGGAGGTGAATATTAGGAAGAATGAGGAGGAGTGGAAAGCTCATTTTCTCTCTTTTGGTGGTAAACTTGTTCTTTTTCGTAGTGTTCTTACCTCGATGCTTATTTATACAATGTGTGTCATTCCATTGCCTAAACTTCACTCTATTGGAAGAGTTTTTGCAAACTTTCTTTGGTCCCAAAAAAGTGAGGCCCAACACCATTAGGTGTCTTGAAGTCATGTTTTCTTACCTCTTGAAAAAAGAGGTTTGGGGTTACTTTCATTGCATGAGTTAATGTCTTCTCTTCAGGAAAAATTGGCATGGTGGTTTTTGGAAGTGAAATCTCTATGGGCTTTTTTTATGAATTTGAAATATAGTACTTCTTTTTAAGTGTCTAGCCAGACTATATCTTTTTATCACTTTCATTGTTAAAAAGCTTGCCAGCCAAATATCCAACATCTTTTATAAAATTCTAAGTGGATTAATGGTAGAGAGGACATGAATTTTTTTGGGAATCTATTGGGTGGATCATCTTTTTATTTATCATAATTTTACCCTAAATTACTATAAAGTCAACTTTGGTGGGCAGTAGCTTCATACGTTTTGTGTTGAATCTCTTTGATCCTATATATTCTACGTAGTTGCACAATATTGTTCTGGACCAAAAGGCAAATGATAGACTAATTTTCTAGAACGAAGAGTCCTCTTTCTAATGTATGACACTGCTATATTACAATGAAACTTAGTGGATTTATTTGGAAGATTTATCATAATGCAGTTGCGATTGACTATAATTTGCAGCGTCTTGGTATTCTATTTCCTTCTAAGTGTACGAGTTGTTCTCTTTACCTTTTTGGAGACCTTATCTCATCTATTTTTTCATAGTTCAATTGCAATAGAGGTGTGGGATTACTTCTCTTCCAAAATTCAGTGTCAGACTGCATATAATATACTATATTTAGTGCCAATGTGGCTTGATGATATCTCTTCACATATGGGCTTTGCTAAATATATGGTTTATTAGGAAATTTGTTGTGCTCGTAAAAGAGTTGTGTTTGGTGATGTTCAAATGCAAACTAATGATATCATTGGCAGAGTTCACTCCTATGTAAGAGATTTATTCATCAACTTTGCACTTTATGTTGGTTCTTCCATGCTTGATATGATTTACCTACAGGCCATGCATATTCCTCTTTGTTCTCGACCTTCTTGGCGTGTGTAGGTATCGTACTTTTTTGTCGATACTCCTCAGCTTCGAGCTTAATATCCAAGGTCATTCTTTTCGAGGAATAATGAATAAGCAAGGGTATGGATCAAAGTGGGTTGGCATATGGAAGGCTTAGCGCCTACGAGGTCTAACACAACCTTTTATGAGTAGTAAGGAGACCCCCATGATAGGTGCACTTTTAAATATTAGACTTCAAGCAATTGTTTAGCCTTATCGAGGGATATTTTTCAAAGAGACGTGTTATCTAAACACAAAGCAGAGACAACAGGTAAATTGGACTTACCATTTGACCTTAAAGGAGGTCAAAATCCCTCATCATTGGTCTATGAAATAGATTCATGGCAAAAGTTTAGGGTACAAGAGAATAAAGATTTAAGGCTTCCCTTCTCACATAGGTCGAAACCTAACATTTGTGCTCTTAAGAAAATATTTAATGATTAACCACCCAACATGCATATGAATACTGATCATGGTATATTTAAATGCACCTAAAATAAAAGAACACACGTTAACAGCAGTATGGAATAAGCAATGAATTTGAAAATTGATCAAAAACACAAAATCTAGAAAACTCGATGTCAGGTTAACCAACCGAGTCCAAATAGGACCCAAACGATCATGGGCTAGGACCGGACAACACTAGTGAGGAACCGACCAACTCCACTGTTGTTGGTTTTGGTTCAACTTGAGTTTTAGTTAAACTTTTATTTTTGGTTGATTTTAAATACGACTTCTATTAATATAAAATCATGAAAAGCCCTAATTTAAATCACATGTTATTAGGCAAAACAATCCTAAAATATATATATATATATATATATATATATATGTGTGTGTGTGTGTGTGTGTGTGTGTGTGTGTGTGTGTGACATGTTATTTTATTTAATTATGTTTAAGATGCAAAAACCTAATCTACATGACATATGAATTTTTGGTGGAAACCTAGAACATATTCCTATATGACGTATGAAGAAGCAAACAATAAAATAAAAATATAAGCATACATATTGATCTATGGTGGTTCAAAAGAATCCTTTGTCATGTTTGATAAGAAAATCAAATTACTAAGAGTGAATTTTTTATCTTTTATGATTCGGTCTCTCCACGTGTGGCAGAAGGATTAACGTTGAAGAATTAATCTAAGAACGAGTGAATTTTCACGTGTGGTGTGAATTGTCCTCAAATTATTGTTATTTACACGTACGTGGATGAATGTACGTAGAAAATTAAATTTGATTTGAGAATTGGTGTAGAAAAAAATAGCTTTTGTGTTTTCAGGATTAATGAAGGCTAGTGTTTATGGGATGTTATTGGATTTTAGGGAGTGATTTTTAGGGTTTACGGAATAAAATTGCTAGGAATTTTGGGAGGTTAATTTGTATTTTGCAGAGAGCAAGCTTGTCTCTAGTGAGCTCAACTTGTCATTTCGGTGTCTATGGAGATGGTATTTATAGGAATAGGTTAGTTTAGGGCCCAAGGCGTTGGAAAAAGTGGTTATACATGAAATAGAACTGCTTCTCACCATACGACACACAAAAAATGGGCAAAAACAAATTTGAGAAAATTGGGATTCAACGCGATTGGTCGGCTCATAAACCCCTGGTTTGATTTTCTACTGTTGACCCTTATTTGATTTTAATAATAACAAAACACTACTCTAATTATACTAATAGTTTTATCTAAGTGTTTAAGCGATAAAAGCTTTCAGCAAAGAAAAAAGATGCAAGAACTCAACCAGTTTCATACGCCAAGACAAAACAGAAGATATAGAATAGGCATTAAAGTATTGAAAACAACTGTAAATCTCTCATGTTCAAATACTTAGCTTGACTTATGGCTCTTCTTACAAAAGGTTTTTTGACAAAAATATTAATACAAATGTTTACAAGTCAAAAAGAGTTTTAATACATGAAAAGCTGGGTTGAAGGGCAACCCAGTCGACTGGCTCAATATACCAATCGACTGGGGTATAGGACAGAAGGTCCCCAAACGACTTGTGTTAAAAACCCATTCGACTGGCAACTGCAACAATGAGTTCCCAATCGACTGGTGCTTAGGACCCTGTTGACTAGTACTCCTCTATAGCCTAAAAGTGAAGTTTTTCACTTGACCCAGTCGATTGGTATAAGGACCGAGTCAACTGGTAATTCAAAAATATGATCGTTTGAGACACAAGACTTAAGCGTTTAATGCACCAAACCTACCAAGTCAATGTCTAATGGTTATATTAATTCAAGACTACATAAACGCACTTCAATAAGCATTTAAAAAAAAGAAAAAAGAACACATTCAACTCACAAGCTAGCTCATTAAATTTCAAAAGCTTTGAAAAATTTATTGTTGAGCCATTCTTTAAGCTTATTCTTGAAAGAGAGATATTGTTCATTTGTTAAAATATTCATTGTTATCTCTCCACCATTTACTTTAGTGCAAATCTCATTTATTGTAGAGGGGAAAGAGTTGTAATAACTCTTAGAGTGTTTAGGATTAAACACTTCTTTGTAAGTTTTCGTGAGGAAGAGATTAGCTTCTATAAGGAAAGGAATAGCTTCCGTGAGGAAAAGATTGGTTGTAAGGTTTATACAACACCTGTGAAGTTGTACGACTAAAAGTTTTAGTGGATTACTTCAAGGAGGTTCCTTAAAGAGAGTGGGCATAGGGTTGGAAGGAATCTGATATTGTCGAACCACTATAAACTAAGTTTGCATTTTCTCTTTTTTAAACTCTTTTACTTAAAGCACATTACTTGATTGTATGCTTGTGCATTTAACTGTTTTTATAAACTTGCAAGTAATTAGCAAAAGTTTTTAAAAACCCAATTCACCCCTCCTCTTGGGTTAGAACCTTGGTTTACAATTGGTATCAGAGCCTCGTTCTTAATTTTAGGCTTAAAATCCTTGAGTTGATCCAATGACATCAAATAGCTATTCCGAAGGATATTCCTATACTAGACCTCCCCTGTTCAATGCCTCCAACTATAACTATTGAAAAAATATGATGAAAATCTTTGTCGAATGACAAGATTACAATATTTGGAGAGTCATTGAGGAAAGACATAGAATTTGTATAAAGGAAATAACTATTATAGAAATCAATCATACAATGCCTAAACTTAAAATTGAGTTCAATGAAGAGGATTGTAGAATGATGTCTCTAAATAGTAGAGCTACAAGTATTTTACATTGTGTTTTAGATATTTCTGAATATAATGAAATTTCTGCTTGTGTCCGAGTATGAATCTTTCAAAATATCTCATAACGAAACAATTTTTCAAATGCACTCACGTTTCACCACTATAGTTAACAGTTTAAAACTTCTTGGTAAGAACATTGAGGAATTTGAACTAACGAGGAAAATCTTAAGGTCTTTGCTATCCACTTGGAAAACAAAGAAGAATGCCATCACGGAGGCCAAAAATCTCGACAAACTTGATGTCGAAACACTTCTTGGATCTCTATTGACATACAAGATGGAAAAAATTAATCCCGTTGTCAATGATGATGAGAAGAAGAAAAATGTGATTACTCTCAAAGCCTTTATGAGCAACAAAGAGGAAGAAACGGAAGAAGAGGTAGAGAGCAGCGACGAAGATGGTGAGATGACCCTAATCACCAAAAGATTTCACAGATTCTTGAATAAAAGCAAGAAACCTTACACAAAGGATCCTACTTCAAACAGGGACCACTTATGTGTTAGGTTGCAAGAAGCTCGGTCACATGAAGGCCGATTGTACAGTGACAAGAAAACCGTATAAGAGCTTCAAAAAGAAAACTATGATTGCAACCACTTAGAGTGATGACGAAGAAGGAGAATCCTCGGACAATGAGGTCGGATACGAGGAGATTGCCAACCTATGTCTAATGGCAATCAATGACAAAAATGAGGTATCAAATTATTTCCTTTCTAATAATAACATTGTTAGTAGTAGTGAAGAATTAATAGAGGTCATAAATGAAATGCATGAAGAATTGAAGAAATTCGATTCTAGGAATACCATTCTCAAAAATGAAGTTTCATATCTTTCTAAAGAGATGGAAAGTTTAAAGGAAGAAAAATAAAAACTATCTTCCATGCTTTATAATTCTTCTCAAGATTTTCTTAAAGACGAAAATGAAAACTTAAAGAAGAAAATAATAAAATTGAATGGCACTATATCAAGACTTATGCTTGGAAAAAAAAAGCTAGATGAAGTGTTATCCTGCCAAAGATTAAGTGGAGGAAAATCCATGTTAGGTTATTCTCCATTAGGTAAGAAAAAAAATCAAAAGAGACTTTATTCACGAAAGCAAAATGTGTGAATGAAGCTTGTACTTCCAAGTCCACTAGCAAGATTGAAAGTACTACTTCAATATATGCTAGTAGGTCTAAGAATGTGAATTTAAATGCATATACTAAAATGAAGCATCCTAGAAATACTCATGCATATATGTATGCTAGGAACAATCATTCAAAAAATGCATATAAACATCCTAGGAGTAACCATCATGTGCATCCCAGAGATAATATGTATACTCATAACTTGGACACTACACATGCACATCCTAGGAATTACTGTCATGTATATCCTCGAAACAATATGTATGTTCATTATAATGCAAGTACACATCCTAGAAACCACTATCATACAACTCATAGAAATGATATGCATGTTTACAATCTTCACAATAGAAACATGTATCATAGGAATACTTATCCAAGGAACTATAAACATGCACAATTAAGAAATCCTAGAAACTTCAATAACTATTATCCTAGGATTGTGCATCATCAACATGTCTATAAATATAGGACACCTTACAATGTTAAGAAAGTATGGGTCCCTAAAAGAACCGTATTTTCTAGGACTAACCTCAAAAGACCCAAAAAAATTTAAGTACCTAAGAGTGCAATTGTATATCCTTGTGTAATGTAGATATGTCTCTACACTAAGGAAAAATGTAACTTGGTACCTTGATAGTGGATGCTCAAAGCACAGGACCAGTGATAGAAGTGTATTCAAAGAACTAACTCTAAGAGATGGCAGACATGTCACCATTGGAGATAATACAAAGATAAAAATCATCAAGCATGGAAAAGTTAGTAATGATTTCTCAACCATTGATCATGTATTACTTTTGCAAGGCCTTAAGCCAAATTTGCTAAGTATTAGTCAACTATGTGACCAAGGCAACAAAGTCATATTTGAAACACTCATTGTCTAGTTATAGACATCAAGAGCAACAAGATCAAGTTTGTTGGCCATAGACACAAAAATGCCTATATAGTTGATTTAAAATCTTTACATTCGGAAAATGAAATATATTTTTCTGCATTTAGTGAAAACCCATGGCTATGGCATAGAAGGCTTGGCCATATGAATATGGATTTGCTTAAAATCATTTCAAGAAAAGATTTAGTCATTGGACTTCTGAAAATCAAATTTGAAAAATACGAGGTGTGTGATGCTTGTCAAATGAGAAAATGAACTAGAGTTTCTTTTAAATTAAAAAATGTAGTCTCAACTACTAGACCATTAGAACTTTTGCATATGGACTTATTTGGTCTAATAAGTACCATCAGTCTAGGTGGCCATCAATATGCTCTTATTATTGTTGATGACTGTTCAAAATATACATTTATTATTTTCATTGCTTACAAGGGTGAAGCTTACAAAGGATTTGAAAACTTCTATAAAAAGGTTCAAAATGAAAAAGGAATTTGTATTTTAAGCATTAGAAGTGATCATGAAAAAGAATTTGAAAACCAAAGCTTTTCAAAATTTTATGATGAAAATAGAATTGATCAAAACTTTTCGGCTCCTAGAACTCCTCAACAAAATGGAGTTGTTGAGAGGAAAAATAGAGTTCTAGAAGAATTTGCAAAAACAATGCTTTGTGAAAATAGCTTGCCAAAATACTTTTGGACAGAAGCTGTAAACACCTCTTGCTATGTCTTAAACAGAGTTTTAATTAGGCCTATGCTTAACAAAGCTCCATATGAATTATAGAAAGGTAAAAAGCCTAATATCTCCTATTTTTGCGTCTTTGGTTATAAATGCTTTATCCTAAATAACAATAAAACTAACTTGGGTAAATTTGACTCAAAGACCGATGAAGGGATATTCTTAGGATATTCAACCTTTAGTAAAGCTTATAGAGTCTTTAACAAATGAACACTAGTGGTAAAAGAATTCGTACATGTAGCCTTTGATGAGTCTAACCTAATTAGTAGTAGTGTAGTTTCCTTAAATGATGATGTAGATTTCATTCCAAGAATGGAAACACCTACTCCCATTGTTAACCCAACAGAGAGCCCACCTCAAACAAGTCAAGATGTAGAAGTTCTCAATCTCGATCAACCATCTACAAATCAACAAGAGGATAGTCTTCCTAAATATTGGAGGTATGTAAATTATCACCCAATCGATCAAGTGATTGGTGATCCTTCACAAGGGGTAAGAACTCATTCCTCTATTAGAAATATTTGCAATTGTATAGCTTATTTATCTCAAATAGAACCTAAAACGTTTCTAGAAGTCGAGAAGGATATTGATTGGATAAATGCTATGCAAGAAAAAATAAATCAATTTGAAAGAAACAATGTATGGAATCTAGTTCCTAGACCAAAGAATCATACTATAATAAAAACTAAATGGGTATTTAGAAATAAGATGAATGAAAATGGAATAGTAACTAGGAACAAGGTTTAACTAGTTGCTAAGAGATATAATCAAGAAGAAAGAATAGACTTTGATGAGACGTATGCTCCCGTAGTAAGATTAGAAGCTATTCGAATGTTATTAGCATTTGCATGCTTTAATAAGTTTAAGTTATTTCAAATGTATGTAAAAAGTGCATTTTTAGATGGCTTTATAAAAGAAGAGGTGTATGTTGAGCAACCTCTTAGATTTGAAAATCCTAGTCTTCCAAATCATGTCTATAAGCTTTCTAAAGATCTATATGGGTTGAAGCAAGCTCCAAGAGCATGTTATAAAAGACTAAATAAGTTTTTGTTTGAAAATAATTTTACAAGAGAAAAAATAGACACAACCCTCTTCATAAAAACTCATAAAAATGACACAATACTAGTCCAAATATATGTTGATGATATCATATTTGGTGCTACTAATGAATCTATGTGTTATTAGTTTGCTAAGTGCATGCAAGGTGAATTTGAAATGAGCATGATGAGAGAACTTACCTACTTTCTTGGACTTTAAATCAAACAATTGAAAAAAAGCATCTTCATCAATCAATCAACATACACCAATGACCTATTACAGATGTTTGGGATGAGAAACTCAAAATCAATTGGCACTCCTATGAGCACTTTTACAAAACTTGACCTTGATAAAGGAGGTAAGTGTGTAGACACTAAAACTTATAGAAGCATGATAGGAGCCTTACTTTATTTAACTGCAAGTAGACCTGATATAATGTTCAGTGTATACATGTGTGCTAGATTTCAAGCTAATCATAAGGAATTACATGTAATTACAGTAAAAAGAATCCTTAGATATTTACAAGGGACTCAAAACTTAGGATTATGGTACTCTAGAGATTCATTTTTTGACCTTGTAGGATATTCAGATTCAGATTTTGTGGGGTGTAGACTAGATAGAAAAAGCACTAGTGGAACATGCCAATTCTTAGATGCAATGCTAACATCTTGGTTTTTCAAGAAACAAAACTCAGTTGTGTTATCAACTATCGAGGCAGAATATATAGTAGTTGGAAGTTGTTGTGCTCAAGTGTTGTGGATGAAACAACAACTAGAAGACAATGGCATGAACTTTAAAGATATTCCAATTCATTATGATAACACCAGTGCTATCACCTTAACCAAAAACCCTATTTCGCATTCTAGAATCAAACACATAGAAATTAGACATCATTTCTTAAGAGACCATGCTCAAAAGGGTAATATAAGACTAGAATTTATTCATTCAAAAGATCAAATAGCTGATATTCTTACAAAACCCTTAAGTAAAGTTAGTTTTTGTAAGATTAGACTATTGATGGGCTTAATAGACTTTGATAAACTGTATGTTTGATTGCATCAACATTCATCATATGCATATTTGACATCTAGTGAATGGGTATTAAACCTTATATTTCTCTCACTCAAGATGGCATAGATAAACAAATTTCGTGTTAAAACTTTAAGCAAGAGATTTTTTTTAAGTCTTTTAAAGGGTCTAATCGACTGGTAAGATGACTCCAATCAACTGGTAATACACTGCCTTTTCAACTAGTCGACTAGTCTAAGTTCCTAGTCGACTGGTAGCACAAGACCTTGTTTGGAGTCAAAATTTGAAATTCTTGTAACTTACCCAGTCGACTAGTATGGATGACCCAATCGATTGGTATATCTCTGCAAGTTTACCCAGTCGACTGGTGTTCCGACCCAATCGGCTGGTACGTAAAATATTCACAATTTATGAAGGACCCAGTTGATTGGTGCCCTAACCCAATCGATTGGTATCGCGATTCTATAAATAGTCACTACTGTTTTTCAGGTTTTTCACACCATTTTCAAAACTCTTAAGCTTTCTCTCTCTAAAAAATCTTTGATTTTTGTCCACAATCTCAAAGAAAGCACTCCATAGAATCCTTAATCTCATCCTCCATCAGATTTATTTCAACTTTCCACAGTTGAAAAATCTGTTTTCCCCAAACATTTCTCCCTAAAAACACCTTCTTCTAAATGTCTGAAAGAATTCTGATCAAAACCACTGTTGGAGGACCTCACGTGCTTACAAGGTCACGGTCCAAGAAATCCATGGCACTAGATGCCAAAGAAAAGGGCTTGGAGGGTTTCTCGAGCAAAAAAACGAGGACTGAGTTCGACGACTCGTAAAGCCTAGTCCACTAGCTCTTCAATTCAGAACCAGTGTGATGGGGATAGAGTTTGAGGTGAACATTAACCTCCTGGTCAGCATTTTGAGAATCCCAGTGGGAGGGATTGAATGGAGTTTGGACGGATGGTCGGACAACTTCGATTATGAGGAGGCATGCCAGATTTTTAAGGGAGACCCTAACTACATTTTTAGGCCTACTATATTTCGCACATATAGTGATATGCCTCTCGACTCGAAGCTGTTCAATTTCATCGTGAGTTAGACTATCTATCCATGACTTAGGAGTCGGGGCTATCTTTCGAAGAGAGATGTAGTATTGATTTGGTGTCTCAAAACTAGACACCATTTCAATATCTACCCCCTACTGCTCGCTAACATGATAAATGATGAAGCTAGTGACTCCGAATGCCTTCCCTATGGGATGCTTATCACTCTTATCCTCCCATATTTTTGGGTCTTCCTTTCCACCTCTGAGACTCAAGACATCAGCCCCAAGGACATCATTAATGTCTCTTCTTTGAAGAAGATGGGGTGCACTATCTGCAATGGATTGATCTACTCCAAGGCCAGGAAGAACTTAAGGATTTGAGAGGGTGACAGCAGTGAGGAGGAGGACGAGGTTCCTGGTGATGCAGCTCCTCCCACTGCTAGGGATACTGATGATCGAGCACTACAACATGGTGGTTCTAGCACTGGTCAGGCTAGGTACGATGATCTACTACAGGCTATTTTCAATCTCCAGCTATCCATACAGTCCGGGTTCCAGAGCTTGAGCTCTTTTATTGATTTTATGCACCATGACCTTCGCACACTTCGTGACGATTTCAAGCTGCACTGAGAGTACATAGAGGGCTCCTTGGCTGAGTTTCGAGATTTTATTGAAGACGACTTTGATTTCCCCATTCGCTGATCTTTTTATTTGATTATTTTTTATGTATATATAGCTCTTAGATGGTTGTAGCACGAACATTCAGCTTTCATTCATATTTTGTACTCAGACAAACTTTCTATAAGCTCACATTAGATGGATGTATATATATTATCACTTTGATTTACACTTTCAGCATTTAGCATATATATATATGGTTGCTTAGCTCATAATGTTCTTGCTCACTTATATACCTTAACTGTTGATATGAGTGTAAAAACTTCTGACTCTTCTCGGGAAATCTTCTCAACTCTAAAACATGCCTATTTTTACTTAAATTTTTTTTTCACCTTATCTTCATAGCTGTAGTGTTTATCTTGCTAATTTTTTAGGCTTACACCCTTTTTTCTGCTGTTGTCAAAATGAGGGAGAAACATAAAAAAAAAGAGAAAAATCAATGTAAACTTATAATAGAGTATAGATTTAGGGGGAGCATTGCTCTAAACACTTTGAGAAATATAACTTTGTCTTACATTAATTAGTTGGATTGATTATAACCTGCGATTGAACCGCTTGAAAAATAGAGGAAACTCTGCCCCATTTTTTCTAAAAACCCAACACTTAATTTTTAAAACTGTTTTCTCTCATTAGTTTTGTTATCATCAAAAATGGGGAGATTGTTGACCCTTATTTGATTTTAATAATGACAAAACACTACTCTAATTGTACTAACAATTTTATCTAAGTGTTTAAGCGGTAAGCTTTCAGTAAAGAAGCAAGATACAAGAACTCAACCAGTTTCACACGCTAAGATAAAACGGAAGATATAGAATAGGCATTAAGGTATTGAAAATAACTGTAAATCTCTCATGTTCAACTACTTAGCTTGACCTATGGCTCTTTTTACAAAAGGTTTTTTTTGAAAAAACTATTAATACAAATGTTTACAAGTCAAAAACAATTTTAATACATGAAAAACTGGGTTGAAAGGCAACCCAGTCGACTGGCTCAATATACCAGTCGACTGGGGTATATGACAGAACGTCCCTAGTCGACTAGTGTCAAAAACCCAGTCAACTAGTAACTGGGAGAGTGAGTTCCCAATCGACTGGTGCTTAGACCAAGTCGACTGGTACTCCCCTATAGCTTAAAAGTGAAGTTTTTCACTTGATCCAGTCGACTGGTACAAGGACTCAGTCGACTAGTAATTAAAAAATATGACTGTTTGAGATGCGGGACTTGAGTATTTAATGCACCAAACCTACCAAGTCAATGTCTAATGGCCATATTGATTCAAGTCTATATAAACTCACTTCAATAAGAATTTTAAAAAAACACATTCAATTCACAAGTTTGCTCATTAAATTTCAAAAGCTTTGAAAAATTTATTGTTTAGCCATTCTTCAAGTTTATTCTTGAAAGAAAGATATTGTTTATTTGTAAAAGCATTCATTGTTATCTCTCTACCATTTACTTTATAGCATATCTCATTTATTGTAAAGGAGAAAAAGTTATAATAACTCTTAGAATGTTTAGGATTAAACATCTATTTGTAAGCTTCCGTGAGGAAGGGATTAGCTTCCGTGAAGAAGGGATTAGCTTATTTAAGGAAAGGAATAGTTTCTGTGAGGAAGGGATTGGTTGTAAGGTTTGTACAACACCTGTGAAGTTGTACGACTAAAATTTTTTGTGGATTACTTCAAAGAGGTTCCTTGAAGAGAGTGGACGTAGGGTCGGAAGGAATCTGATATAGCCGAACCACTATAAACTGAGTTTGTACTTTTTCTTCCTTAAACTCTTTTACTTAAAGCACATTATTTATTTGTATGCCTTTACTTAAAGCACATTATTTATTTGTATGCTTGTGCATTTAACTATTTTTATAAACTTACAAGTAATTAGCAAAAGTTTTTAAAAACCCATTTCACCCCTCCTTTGGGTTAGAACCCCGGTTTACATCTACGTTTTTTTTTATTTTATATTTTGGTCCTTTTTTGGCTTGTTTTTAGTGTATTTTGAAGTTATTTTAACAAATTCTTTTTCACAGTCAATTTTCTATATTTATTCATCCATTTATAGCATTCCAAGATCAATTTTCATCATCGGGCTCCACGTGTGGTTCGTTCTGACATTTGAAACGAAATTGAGTGCCTATAGTATGGTCAATGGATGCACTAAACTCTTCATTTTCTAAGGCATCTAAAGCTTATCACAGATGATTCTGCCATTAATGGTGTGTGCAGTGGTGAGGGTGGTTCGCAGTTCTAAAATGAGGGTTTTGATTGCTTTTTAATCTTTTTATCATCTTGGAGATAATATGCTAGCTGGAGTTTTAGCTTTGCACAATGGTTTAGGATTGTATCTTGCGCATGGTCTCGTCATTAATTAGATTTTAGGATTTTAAAATTCTTATTGATGTTGTACATGGTTTCAATGCTTGTCCATGGAAATCTACTTATAACACTAAAGAGATTCAATCTCTTCTTCCTCCGAGTTTTACACTTTCTCATATATACCTTGAAGCGAATTTTGTTCCCGATGCTCTTACTGCGTGAGCTTATAACTATGGTGAGATTTGAATTTATGAGAACCTGTAGTCCTTTCCATCCATAACTAAGAGGAATGTTGAGTTGAAGTGTTGGTCTTCCATATTTTTGTGTGACATATTATGCTCTTTTTGTGATGTGCTTAGTCTTTATTATGGTAGTTTATGTCTTTTCTTCTGGTAGCTTTCAGGCTTTCTTGTGTAGCCTTTTGGTTTTTCCTTTTGTTCATTTATTTGTTTTCACGGGGTTTTGGTTTATGTTCCCCTTGCTTTCCTTGTACTTTTCTTTTTTATTGAATAAAGCTGTTAAGGTTCCACCAAATTCCTCTCCACCTCAAAGAGGCTTTATAAAAAAAATTCTAATTTATATTACTTTTCTCACGGTTTTGTTAGAGATATCAACTTTAACAATAGAACAATCAAATCTTGAATATTGATAATTGATAATTGAGGAGAAGAACTTGGTTGTTAAATATTTCGGTTATTTTTAATTTTCATTTAAAAGTTTATAATTTTTATAGTTAAATGTTTGAGTATTTGAATGATAATTTAATGATGCAAAGAACTTTAATTTGGATTGCATAATGTCGACTGAATGAGATTATGGTGTTTTAATTTTTAAGTTGTATATTGTTTGATTAGTGTAACTTTCTTGATTGTCTCAAAATTTAGTTTTTATGGTTAGTTGTAAAACTTTAGTAACTGAAAGAAGTAGTTTGGGTTGTGGTTATAGTTTTGGACTAAAATATTGGTTATTGTTATGGTTTTACCGATTTACGTGGTTACCAAACCATGCCAACTCTTAATAATTACAACTCCTTCCTAGTTTCTACAAAAAACCACAATTGCATCTCACTATTTAGAACAAAATAAAGTTGAAAACAAAACTAACTATAAGTTTATATGTTTGTATCGCATGTGCAAAATACGTTACGGAAATAACATAATTATTTCTCTAACAGTTTCGCTTAATTTCCTTCCATCCTGCAAGGATTTCATCCTAAACTTATCGTATAAACAAAATCTTAAAAATCGCGGATGGATTTTTGCATGATAATACCGTTTCTTGGAGATTCTTGCTTGTAATAACATCAATTTGGTATTCCTTTCATAAATTGATATGTAAATCTATTTTTTTATATATTAAATTATCAAAGGGAGATACTTAATTGTTTTCTTACTTCGTTTTTTTTATGATTTAATAGGAACAAAAAATTGTTGTACATGGGCAACAACTGATGCTTAAGGCATTTGGGCATTACATGTTTTTCACGTGACACATAACTATTATTGTTGTTCTATTAATTTCTTTCACTTTTGTTTACAAGTTGAAATGCAATTGCAATGTTCATATGAAGGTTTGAAAATAAATGATACTTTTTGATAACTTTGGACGAAGTTGTAATCATGATAAAATTTTGAGGATGTTAATATAACTTACCCTAAATTAAATAATACTTAAAACTTTGCAATTTCGTTGTTTAAAAGGAGAAAGTTAAACTTTTGTTGTATCTCTCATATCTCCAAGGATATTATATAGGGTAAAAAAAAGTACAAAAATTAAAAGCACTTTAAACAATTTGAAACTTTGAATAACCTTTGTCTAATTTAAAAAGTAATTTAATGAAATAGAAGAAAAGAATGATTTTTAAATGGTTAAAATATATTATTGTTCTTAATGCTTTGACACTTTTTAGAAAAATTATTGTGTAGGACGAGCCTTATAAGGCTTATCCTACACAACAATTTATACACTTTTCAATATGTTACTTATTGTTCCACTATTCAAAATTACGGACTCAATATTTGTTACCATTTATAATGTTACCTTCCTATTAATGCAACGATAGTGTTTTAGACAAGATTTGGTAAAATTTGCTATATCAACATGCAAATATTTTAACATCCCAAATTTAAAATCATGGACTCAATATTTGTAACCATTTATAATTTTACCTCCCCATCAATGCAACAATAGGGTTTTAGACAAGATTTGGTAAAATTTACTATATCAACGTGTAAATATTTTAACATCCCAAAATTAAAATTATGGACTCAATATTTGTAACCATTTATAATGTTACCTCCCCATCAATGTAGCAATAGGGTTTTAGACAAGATTTAATAAAATTTGCTATATCAACGTGCAAATATTTTAACATCCAAATTTAAAAGTTTTTTGCAATGTATTAAATTCTTATTTAGTCTCTCATATTTTATAAAACTCGATAGGGAGAGTTTTCAATTCTTCGTTTATTACTTTTCATGCCCTTACTTTTCCTAGCATTTTGTTTGTATTCAAGAGAATGGAAGGAAAATGATATGAAAATGAATAGTACATATACCTAATTATTTGAGAGTTTTTTCAATGAGGATTAATGGGTTTGGGAGTATCTTTATTTCCAAATTCACTCAAAACTCCAACTTTTTTTATTCACCTTTGTTTTAGAGTTTGAAATTGTATTAAAAGAAAAGAAACGGGAGCAAATTACAAAATTTGGAAGAGTACTATTATCTTCTCTTCTACCTCAATCATGTGGTCAAAACTCTTTCATTCATTTTCTTATGAATTCCAAAACAAAGTGTCATAGTGATGTAGGACATAATAATTAGTATTTTATTATGTTTTCCTTTCCTTATTAGGATTAACTTTAATTTCTCTAAAACTATTTTATTTATTAGGATTATGTATATTTACTTTTCTACTAGGACTAGATTTACTTTTTTTTACAAGGAATAGAATTTTCCTATCACTATAAATAGGTGATCCCATTAATTTATTTTTCAAAACTTTGATCAATAGAATTATTAAGAGAATTTCTTTCAAAACTCTGCGAAGTGTTATCTTTGCAACCTGTGGGTTGGTGTTCTATCTTTGGGTAAGAAACATTGTTTTCTTCTCCATTCTAAGGTGCACCTAGAAGAAAAAAGTTGAAGATGTTGTCTTGGTGCGCTAAGGTTAAACTTAAGTCTTCCGCTACGTCAGTTGGTATCAGAGCCAGGTTTTATCCTGATCATGGTCGGCCAACATAACAGGGACAACCCGCGTAATGACGACGTTCATGACAGTGAGGTTCATTCTAGAGTCGAGTTTCAGAATCTCCAGCAATTCGTTCAACGGTTGCAAGAGACTTTGGTGCAGATGCAACTTGGGCTCAATCAACATCACCGGGACTATGATGCCCGGGATAGCGATGGAATCCAGGTAAGGCCAGCCCATCACTTTCAACCTAGGCCCTGAGGCAATCTAGTCCATGACGACAACAGTGATGATGAAGATTACGCTGATGGAGTCTTTGGTATCAAAGCCAAAGATGGCATAGGGTATGGAGGTCATGGGCGCAGAGGCGCTGGTTATGTGGGTAACGCCTATAGTGGTGGCTATAGGGATGCTTATGAAGATCACCCTAGGCGTCAAGATTATGGTAGGGATGATTCTAAGGAATACCAGATGAAGATAGACTTGCCTTTGTTCAATGGACATCTTCACATTGAAGATTTCTTAGATTGGGTAACGGAGGCAGAGAGGTTCTTCGAATATATGATTATTCCTGAGGAACGAAAGGTCAAGTTAGTGGCGTATAAATTCAAGGCAGAAGCATCTGCTTGGTGGGAACAGTAGCAAGTTTCTCGATCCCGGCAAGGGAAGGAACTTGTGACTTCATGGTTAAAGATGAAGCGGCTTCTCAAAGCTCGGTTTCTACCACCTGACTTTGAGCAACGATTATTCCAACAGTATCACAGTTAAGGGAAACGTACATGTAATACCTATATTTGTAAAGTAAGGATAAATAAGTACTTTAATAAATATAACATAGAGTTAGAATAATATATATATATATATATATATATATACACACACACGAAAGAACTAATTTTTTTTATATAAAACAATTCTTTTGAAGAAAAAAAAATTCGTGGACAGCATGAAGAAAAAAAAAGAAAAAGTAAAAGTAAAAGTAAAAAAAAATACCTGGCAAGAGGTGTTGGCTATCTAACATGCAATTTGCATGTTAGACAGCACATATGTGTCTGGCAAAAATTAGGGGGGGGGGGAGATGCTGACTATTGTTTGAAATTTTGTTTGTATATATAACTTTAGGTTATTTTATTAATTACTTACCAAATCATGTTTGGTTTTCTTTCTTTAAACACTTGGGGACCGAAAGAAAGGTTGAAAGAGCCAAATTTTGAAAGGGTTTACGGGAGAATTTTATAGAGAATCACAGGAAGCTCTAAGAAAAACAGAAGGTAGATAACATGAAGTTTATTTTTGAAATTTAGCATACATGAAATTTCCCAAAATTCAAAATGGGAATTTCCAAATGGTGTGAACTATGAAAGAAATGAAGAATATGTTAGAAATTTAATATAAATATTATGTCAGGTGTTGGCGATCAACAATTAGAGGAAATTTTTTAGAGGAGTAAGAAAGGCAAGGAGGTGATCCATGGGTAGCTCTAAGTGCTACGTGGTGAGTTAGATTTACTTAAAGTAATCAAGATAAATATGAAATATATAGTGATAGTATTTGAATAAATCATTAACTTATGATTTGGTGATAGATGAAAGTTGGTTGATAGGCATGATAGGAATAGTGGATGTGTAGAGAATTACTTTATGAGAAATAATATTATTGGAATAATGAGTCGATTTAATAATAAAAGCTGTAAGTCAAATTCTTGATGAGTTATGGTTAATGATTTGATATGATTTATGATGAGAGAAAATTAGTGGATCCTGATGAGCTATGGTTGATGATTCAATATGATTTATGAGGAGAGGAATTTAGTGGAAATTTTCAAATAATAATTTGAGAATAATCAGGATAGCTAATTTAAATGTTTGAATACATGCTTGTTTTTATTTTATTATTCATATGCATATTTATATCATTATTCATATGTATATTCATATCATTATTCATATGTATATGCATGAAATAAAAGAATCGGGAGGGCAGCCAGTTTAAATGAAAATAAAAGAACTAGGAGGGCAGCCGATCTAAATGAAAATAAAATAACCGGGAGTGCAGTCGGTCTAAATGAGAATAAAAGAACCGAGAAGGCAGTCGGTCTAAATGAGAATAAAAGAACCGAAAAAGCAGTCGGTCTAAGCTAAAACATGCCGATATGTGGGAAGATGTTCCCAATAATAATAACATTTAAATTCACGCATTGTATTTGCTTTAAATGTTGATTATTATTGCTTAAGATATTAAAGTACTATTCATGATTGTAAATTTATTGATAGATGAATGAGTCTCACAGAGAGACAATTATGCTAAGGAAGAAATATGGAAATATGATACGATAAGAATTGTTTGAGTGAGTTATTATATGTTGTGAACTTCATAATAAGGTAACTAATAATGTTGAATTGAGAATTTAGAGATTATTAAATATATGATTGAATGATTGATATGTCTGATGAGTAACTTAAGAAGAAATTGTGTACTAGGGAAATTATGAAATTGATTAGTGATTACAGAATATTGTTATCGAATTATTTGAGGAAAAAGATGAATGAATATCGGAAGATTTTTTTATATAAGTAATTGAATTATAAGATGTAACTAGGAGTATATAATCTAATACTTCTAGTAAATTTAATTCACTGAGCTTGTGAAGTTCACTCCTTATTGTACAATGATTTCAGGTAGCAGGCAGGACAAATAGTTTGGTGAGTTGAGATTTGGTGAGGTCATTATATGTAAGCCACATGCATGTCCATATCCTCGGACTAATGAGAAAATAAAATAAAAATTTACTTTTAAATATTTATGCATATTACGTTGTATATAATGTTAGAATGATGTATCTCTCCTATTGAGGGTTGAGGATTGATGTAAAAATTTCTATTGGTATTATTTTTATTGTTGCATATATGTGTCGTGCTGGGATTTTCAAAATGTGATAACGCCGCCTTGGGGGTGGCCAACTCGGGATGGGTTGTTACAATTTTGGTATCAGAGCATTAGGTTTTATGATTCTGTAGACTACTTGAAAACTTAAAGAAGTGGAAGATCTAAATAAACTATATTTTAATGCAGAGTCTGATGATGACATGTGAATATGCTAGAGCTAGGGTAAAATTCAAAATCAGAGGGGACGTGGTAGACCCCCAATATTTAGAAGAACTGAAGCAGAGGGGGAAGTTAAGTTTGTGGTTCCTGTGAAGGAACAGGTTGATAGTACAGCTGGTATTAGTAAAGCTTAGAGAGAATCTGAGGTTAGGAGGAATGCATTGAGAGAAACTTTTAATCGTGCCATAAAAATGATGAATGCAGCTGAAGAAATGGCTGATAATCTGCAAAGGAGATTAGAGGAAAGGGGTAGAGTAGAACCTGATATAGTGAGATGAGAAATTTATGAGGGAGAAGGTGTATTTACGCGTGAGATGCAAGGGGATTATTTAGTGAGATTTCTTAAGTTTAAACCCTAGTCTTTCAGAGGATCTGTAAATCCTATGGAAGCTGAGCAGTGGATTAGACATGTTGAGAAATATTTTGAAGTCTTACCAGTGACAGATAGACAGAAGGTTGCTTTTGCTTCATTTATGTTGGAATGTAAGGCTTCACAATGGTGGGAAGATATTTTACCTCGGGTGAGTACACAGGTCGAACAACCTTTAACTTGGAGTAAGTTTAAGGAGGAGTTCTTTGCGAAATACTTTTCAGATTCATTTCGAACCTAGCAGGAGAGAGATTTTATTCACTTAAGGCAGAGTACCTTATTTGTGGCAGAGTATGATAGTAGATTTATAGCTCTGTCAAGGTTTTTACTTGAGTAAGTGAATACGGAAGAGAGGAAATGTAAATGTTTTTCAGACGGGTTTACACTACGAAATTCGTTAAACTCTCTTACATGGGCATAAGGAATTACACTATACTGGTGGATAAATTATTACAGATTGAGAAGGATTTGATGGAGTTTAGAGGTAGAAGATATTGGCTGAAGAGGTCTAGATTTAAGGGACGTATAGGTGGTAACAGTATGGGTATACAGGGCGGAAGATCACTCCAGAGGGGGCAGTCCTCGTCACAAGGAACTATAGTGTAGAGTTAGAGGCAAGCAGAATCTGTTACTTCTATAGCTCAGAGTAATACCGTTGGGACCCCTAGATTTGGGAGATAGGCTATGGGAATTGGCAGTTATGGTAGAGGAATAAGTATGCCACCAAGGGGAAGTGGTAATCTGATGTATGATTGAGAATCAACGGTTTGCTTTAGATGTAATTAGATGGGACATCTGTCTCGGAATTACCCTACGCAGATATGCTTTGTATGTGGTGAGGGAGGACATGTTGCTGTAGATTATCCAGTGGGGAAATCTGCTGACGTAGGCATTGAAAATGTTGGGAAAAGACCGATGGAGAGAGATAATGGATCAGGGAGTGTGTGGGGCAGAGGTAGAGGATCAGTAGTTGAGAGAGGACGTGGCAGCTAGTTTCAGTCCAGAGATAGCAGAGTCTATGCATTGACCCAATAGGATGCACAAGCCACTCTTGATGTTGTTATGAGTATGATACCTATCCTTGGTAGGCCTGCTAGATTATTGATTGATCCTGGTGTAACCCATTCTTTTGCATTTAGTATTTATATGAAATCTATTGATGCTAGTGCTAGTCCTTTGATGCATGCGATTATTGTTAAGGTTCCTACTGGAGATAGGGTTATTATCAGGACAATTTATCGAGGTTGTGTTATTAGTAAGGCTGATAGAGAATTTGAAGATGATTTATTGCCTTTAGATATGACAGATTTTGATTTAATTCTGGGAATGAATTGGTTATCAACATATCATGCTTGGGTAGATTGTTTTAGGAAGAATGTGGTGTTCAAGATACTCGGACAAGAGGAGTTTAATTTTCAGGGAGAACATAAGATACTTGCTAACTGTTTTATTTCTGCTTTAACTGCTAGTAAATGGTTGAAGAAGGGTTGTAAGGCGTATTTGGCATATATGGTGGATTCTATCAAGGAAAGAAGGAAGTTAGAAGAAATCTTGGTAGTGAAAGATTTTTATGACGTATTCCTTGAGGAGTTGTATGGGTTACCTCCCAATAAGGAGATTGAGTTTTCTATTGAAGTGATTCCAAGATTAGCACCCATATCTATATCACCTTATAGAATAACACTAGCTGAATTAAGAGAGTTAAAAGTTTAGCTTCAGGAGTTACTAGATAAATAATTTATTCGACCTAGTATGTCACCTTAGGGAACCCCTGTATTGTTTGTCAAGGAGAAGGACGGGACAATGAGGTTGTGTATTGATTATACACAGTTGAATAAGATCACCATCAAGAATAGATATACTTTACCCAGGATAGCTGATTTATTCGAGCAGTTACAAGGAGTTAGGGTGTTTTCTAAGATAGACCTGAGATCGGGTTATCATCAATTGAGGATAAAAGATGGAGATGTACCTAAAACTGCTTTTAGGACATGTTATGGCCATCATGAGTTCCTAGTGATGCCATTTGAGTTGGCTAATGCTCCTGCATCATTTATGGATCTAATGAATCGAGTGCTTAAATCATTTTTGGATAGATTTGTGATTGTGTTTATTGATGATATTCTGGTATATTTCAAGAATGAAGATGAGCATATGCAACATTTAGAGATAGTGTTAGCAATTATGAGGAGAGGGAAATTATATGAAAATGTCTCTAAGTGTGAGTTTTGGTTGAGTGAAATATCTTTCTTGGGGCATGTTGTGTCGGAAGAGGGAATAATAGTTGACCCACAGAAAGTAGAAGCAATGTTGAATTGGGAAAGACCCACGAGTGTAACTAAAATTAGAAGCTTTTTGGGGTTGACTGGCTATTATAGGAGATTTATCCAAAAAATTTCTATGATTGCTGAACCATTGACTAGATTGACTAGGAAAGAAGTGAAGTTTTGGCGTTCAGAAGAATGTGAAAGGATTTGTTGAAACTGCCCTGGTATTAGTGCTTCCTTATGGTGATGAAGGATTTGTGGTATATAGTGATGCATCACATTAGGGATTGAGATGTGTGTTGATGCAACATGGGAGAGTTATAGCTTATGTATCTAGGCAATTGAAGAACTATAAGAGGAATTACCCGACCCATGATTTAGAATTGGCTACCATAGCCTTCACTTTGAAGATTTGGAGATACCATCTGTATGGAGCCAATTGTGAAATTTTTACTGATCATAAAAGTTTGATGCATTTACCTACCCAGAAAGAGTTGAATTTGAGGCAGAGGAGGTGGATGGAGTTTATTAGTGATTATGACTGTATAATTCATTATCATCCAGGAAAGACTAAAGTAGTAGCTGATACATTGAGTAGAAAGGCTACTGGGAGATTTACTGCTATTGGGAATCATAATACTAGCTTGATGATAGAGTTAAGAAGAATGAGGATACAGTTGAGTGTCAGTGATAGAGGAGTATTGATGGCAAATATGGTGGTATAATCTTCTATTATTGGTCGTTTATTATAGATGCAGGGTAGAGATGAGGGGATAAAGATGATCAGATGGGAAGTTTTAAGTGAGAAGCCAATTGAATTTAGAATTAGAAAAGATGGTATAGTGGTATTGGGGCATACAGTTTGTGTTCCCAATAATGTGGAGATGAGAAAGGAGATACTAAGCGGCTTATGATTTTATATATTCCATGCACCCGGGTAATAATTAGATGTACAGGGGATTGAAACAAAATTATTGGTGGTGTGGGATGAAAAAGGATGTAGCGAAACATATTTCTATATGTTTGATTTGTCAACAGGTGAAGTCTAAGAATAGACATACAGCAGGTTTATTACAACCTCTTTCAGTACCTGAGTGGCCATAGGAAAATGTGAGTATGGATTTTGTCTCTGGTGTTCCCCGTACACAGAGAGGACATGACACTGTGTGGGTTATAGTGGATTGACTTTCTAAGTCTTCACATTTCCTATTAAAACTACCTGGAGTCCTGAAAGTTGGCTGAATTGTATGTAGTGGAGATAGTAAGATTACATGGAGTACCTTTGAGCATTGTATCAGATAGAGATTCTAGATTTACCTCTAGATTTTGGAGAGGTTTTCAAGAAGCTATGGGTATGTAATTGCAGTATAGTACAACTTTCCATCCACAAACTGATGGGCAGACATAAAGAATCATCAGAATACTATAAGATATGTTGAGGGCAAATGTATTGAGTTTCTCAGTGAGCTGGAATGCTTATTTGTCTTTAATCGAGTTTGCATACAATAATCAGTATCAAACTAGAATTGGGATGACACCATTTGAGGCTTTATATGGTAAGAAGTGTGGAACTCTAGTATGCTGGGACGAAGTTAGAGAGAGAAATATATTTGGTCTAGAAATGATAGATTTGACTACTGAGAGGATCAAAATGGTTAGAGAAAACCTTAGAGCATATCGATTGGATTGGGTATTTTTGAAGATATCTTCGTGAAAGGGTGTACTGAGGTTTAAAACGAAGAGAAAGTTGAGCCCGAGATTTGTGGGGCCATATGAGGGTGATTGAGAGAATTGGACCAGTAGTATATCGATTAGATTTACCCCCAAAGTTAAAGCAATTACATAATGTGTTTCATGTGTCACTGTTGAGAAAGTACTTACACGATGAATCCCATAGTATCTTGAATCAGGAGATAAAACCTCAGGAAGATTTGACTTTTATGCAAGTACCGATCAGAATTCTAGACAGAAAGGAATAAGTCTTGCGCAATAAAGTCATTCCTTTGATTCAAATATTATGGGGGAACAGAGATGTCGAAGAAGTCACCTGGGAGCATGAAGCAAGAATGTGAAAATAATACCCCCAACTCTTTCATGAATTAGGTAAGGAAATTTCGGGGACAAAACTTTTGTAAGGTGGGTAGAATTGTAATACTCGTATTTGTAAAGTAAGGGTAAAGAAGTACTTTAATAAATATGACATAGAGTTAAAATAATATATATATATATATATATATATATATATATGCGCGAAAGAACTAATTTTTTTATATAAAACAATTCTTTTGAAAAAAAAATTCAAAGAAAAAAAAGTAAAAGTAAAAGTAAAAAAAAACACCTAGCAATAGGTGTTGGCTGTCTAACCTGCAATTTGCATGTTAGACCGCACATATGTGCGTGGCAAAAATTAAGGGGGGGGGGGATGCTAACTATTGTTTGAAATTTTGTATATATATATATATATAAAACTATAGGTTATTTTATTAATTACTTACCAAATCCTGTTTGGTTTTCCTTCAACTACGATTCAAATTACTCACTTTCTTTAAACACTTGAGGACCAAAAGAAATGTTGAAAAAGTAAAATTTTGAAGGGATTTACGGGATAATTTTATAGAGAATCACGGGAAGCTCTAAGAAAAACATAAGGTAAATAACGTGAAGTTTATTTTTGAAATTTAGCATACATGAAATTTCCCGGAATTCAAAGTAGGAATTTTCAAAGGGTGTGAACTATGGAAGAATTGAAGAATAAATTAGAAATTTAATATAAATATTATGTCAGGTGTTGAGAATCAACATTTATCAGCAACTAGGAAAAATTGCTAAGAGGAGCAGGAAAGGCAAGGAGGTGATCAACGGGTAGCTCTAAGTGCTACGTGGTGAATTAGATTTACTTAAAGTAATCAAGATAAATATGACATATATAGTGATAGTATTTCAATAAATCATTAACTTATGATTTGGTGATAGATGAAAGTTGGTTGATAGGATGATAGGAATAGTGGATGTGTAGAGAATTATTTTATGATAAATAATATTATTGGAATAATGAGTCGATTTAATAATAAAGGCGATAAGTGAAATTCTTGATCAGCTATGATTTATGATTTGATATGATTTATGAGGAGAGGAAATTTAGTGGATCTTGACGAGCTATGGTTGATGATTTGATATGATTTATGAGAAGAGGAATTTAGTGAAATTTTTCAAATAATAATTTGAGAATAATCAGGATAGCTAATTTAAATATTTGAATACATGCTTGTTTTTATTTTATTATTCATACGCATATTCATATCATTATTCATATGCATATGCATGAAATAAAAGTACCGGGAGGGCAGCCGGTCTAAATGAAAATAAAATAACCGAGAAGGCAACCGGTCTAAATGAAAATAAAAGAATCGGGAGGGCAGCCGATCTAATTGAGAATAAAAAAATCGGGAAGACATCTAGTCTAAATGAGAATGAAAGAACTGGGAAGGCAGTCAGTCTAAGCTAAAACATGTCGACATGTGGTAAGACGTTCCCAATAATAATAACATTTAAATTCACACATTCCATTTGCTTTAAATGTTTATTGTTATTGCTTAAGATATTAAAGTGCTGTTTATGATTGTAAATTTATTGATAGATAAATGAGTCTCATAGAGAGACAATTATGCTAAAGAAAAAAATATAGAAATATGATACGATGAGAATTGTTTGAGTGAGATATTATATGTTATGAACCTCATAATGAGGTAACTGATAATGTTGAATTGAGAATTTATAGATTAAATATATGATTAAAAGATTGATATGTCTGATGAGTAACTTAAGAAAAGATTGTGTAATAAAGGAATTATGAAATTGATTAGTGATTATAGAATATTGTTATTGAATTATTTGAGGAAAAAGATGCATGAATATCGAAAGATTTTTTAGAAGTAATTGAATTATAAGATGTAACTTGGAGTATATAATCGAATACTTCTAGTAAATTTAATTCACTGAGCTTGTGAAGCTCACTTTTCATTGTGCAATGATTTCAGGTAGTATGCAGGACATATAGTTTGGTGAGTTGAGATTCGGATGAGGTCATTATCTGTAAGCCACGTGCGTGTCCAAAAGCTTCAACCTTGGAGCGAAACCCGAGTGATTCGATGTGATCTGCACAGTCTCGGGGAAAGCAACTAATGGTCATTCTCTAGACCACTACTCAGTCAATAGTCCCGGGTGGGAAGGCAACCGGTGACATCACTAGTGGACCGAGATAGTCAGGGACCATGCCCCTTTCTAACAACCCTTATACATGACCTGGACCAGACAGGAGTTTCAAGTGTAACCAACCGGGGCATAGATCCAGTCAATGTCTAAGAAGAAAGGTGGTGAATTACATTGACACTGAGTCTGGTGAGGTGGTAGAGTATGAGGAGTTTGAAGAGGAAAATGCTCTCAGGGAAGAGACATCCGAGTACCAAGAAGTAGCAGCTAACACCAATGAAGGAGCTCTTCTTTCTCAGTCCTTGGTTATCCAACGAGTACTCCTATCCCCGAGACATGAAGACCAATCACAGAGGCACAATATCTTTCGCACAAGATGCACCGTCAACCAACGAGTATTTGATATTATCATTGATGAGAGCAGTGGAGAGAATATAGTGTCTCGAGTGATAGTGATGAAGTTAGGCCTAAAGACCGAGAAGCACCCAGCACCTTACAGGATTGGATAGATCAAGCAAGGTACCGAGACACTAGTTACCGAGTAGTATCGGTTCACCTTCTCAATCGATAAACACTATTCAGACTCCATTTTTTGTGATATTGTTGAGATGGATGCTTGTCACCTAATTTTAGGGAGACCATGGCAATTCGACGTGGACACCCAACGCAAAGGCTGTGACAATGTCTATATTGTCTTCCGGGAGGGTTGAAATATAATATTTAGATCACTAAAAGAAGACTCGATTGGGGCACCTACCCGAACCAAGAGGAAGCAGGTTTTGTTGACCGAGGGGGTTGAGTTCCTAGGTGAGGTCAAAGAAGCCCGAGAGATCATTGTATTGGTAGCTTAGGGAGCCATTGTGCCTATGTCACAAACCATTCCAGAGCCAGTGCAAGAGATGCTAGAAGAGTTTCAAGACGTCAACCCCGAGAAGATGCCCGACGAACTCTCGCCCATGAGAGATATCTAGCAATGTATTGACCTAATGCCTAGAGCTAGTCTACTCAACCTTACACACTATCAGATGAGCCCTAAAGAGAATGAGATCCTACAAGAATAGGTAGAGGGACTAATGCGGAAGGGACACTTGCGAGAGAGCATGAGTCCATGTGTCATACTAGCTTTGCTTGTATCAAAGAAAGATGGTAGTTGGTGGATGTTTGTGGACAGCTGAGCTATCAACAAGATCACAGTGAAGTACAAGTTCTTTATTTCTCAGATAGGTGATATATTTTGATATACTAGTAGGAGCTAAGATCTTTTCGAAGATCGATTTAAGGAGTGGTAATCATCAGATACGTATCTAATCGGGAGATGAATAGAAGACTACATTCAAGACTAAAAAGGGACTCTACGAGTGGATGGTGATGCCATTGGGACTTTCTAATCAATTAGTACCTCATGCGAGTTATGCACCATGTATTGAAACCCTTCATCGGTAAATTATTTGTAGTTTATTTCGATGACATTCTTATCAATAGTCGTAACCCGGGAGACCATATGAGTCACGTAAGGTAGGTAATAGAGACCCTTCGTGAACATAAGCTCTTTATCAAATTGAAGAAGTGCACCTTTATGATGGACCAACTACTCTTCCTTGGATTTGTTGTAAGTTCAGATGGGATACGGGTTGATGAGGACAAGGTGAGAGCAATCCGAAAGTGACCCACGCCGAGGACTGTCAAGGAGGTCTGAGGCATTTATGGGTTAGCAACCTTTTATCGGAGGTTTATTCGAAATTTCAGTAGCATAGGAGCCCCTATCATAGAGTGCATGAAGAAATTTGGTTTCTATTTAGGTGAAGAAGTCGAGAAGAGTTTCGAACTAATCAAAGAGAAGTTATGTACAACACCGGTACTAGCTTTAGCCGACTTCGACAAATTGTTTGATGTTAAGTGTGATGCATCAATTGTAGGGATTAGAGCCGTATTGACTGAAGAAGGAAAGCCCATTGAATTTTTTAGTGAGAAGCTCGGAGAGATGAGACAGAAATGGTCAACATATGAGCAGGAGTTCTGTGCTATTTTGAGAGCATTGAAGGTATGGGAGCACTACCTTATTCAGCGAGAGTTCATCCTTTACATTGACCATCAAGCTTCAGTTTATCAACAGTCAAAAGAATATGAATCGAATGCACGCTCGGTGGATATCTTATATTCAGCGATTCACTTTCTCCCTTAAGCATAAATCAGGGAAGCTGAACCGAGTAGCTGATGCATTGAGCCGCCGAGTTACACTATTGGTAAGTTTACAAGCTGCAGTAATAGGATTCGAGTGCCTCGAGGAGTTATATGAAATAGATGAGGATTTTAGAGAGCACTGGGATCGTTGCAAATCTGGGACACCTATACCCGAGATGCATATCTAGAAGGGATATCTCTTTTGGGGAAATCATCTTTGCATTCCGATAAGTTCTCTTCGGGAGCAAGTCATCCGAGAGCTGTATGGTGGAGGTTTAGGTGGACATCTCGGGAGAGACAAAACCATTGCATTGGTGGAGGATCGGTATTATTGGCCGCAACTGAAGAAGGACATTGGAAACGTCGTGAGAAGATGCCAAGTTTGTTAAGTAGTTAAGGGGTAAACACAAAACCCTGGCCTTTACGTGCCTTTACTGATACCCGAGGCACCATGGGATGATGAGTCCATGGATTTTGTGTTGGGACTTCCAAGAACCCAATGAGGAGCTGACTCTATTTTGGTGGTAGTTGACAGGTTTTCCATGATGACTCATTTTATTTCTTGTAGGAAAATTTCTAATGTTGTCCAAGTAGCCAATCTATTCTTCCTAGAAATGGTAAGATTGCATAGGGTGCCAAAGTCGATTACTTCTGACCGAGACACCAAGTTTTTATCCCACTTTTAGAGAACTTTATGAAGGAGGTTTGACATAGCCTTAAATTTCAGCAGCACTAGCCATCCGCAAACGAATGGACAGACTGAGGTTGTGAATGGACAAACTGAGGTTGTGAACCGCACATTAGGCAACTTGTTTCATTGTATTGCAGGAGATAAGTCGAAGCAGTGGGACCTAGCTCTAGCTCAGGCCGAGTTTACCTATAACAATATGGTGAACAGCTCTACTGGAAAGACACCGTTTAAGGTCGAGTATGGAAGAACTCCGAAGCTTGCTGTTGACTTAGCAGTTCTGCCCAAGTTACCCTGGGCCAGTATAGCAGCCGAGCACTTGGTCAAGCAGGTGAAGACAATTAATGAAGAGGATCGTCAGCATCTCGAGGATACTTATGCTAAGTATAAGGAGAAGGCAGATAAGGGTTAGAGATCAAAGGTTTTCTGAGAGGGAGATCTTGTGATGGTGTATCTATGCAAGGGGCGACTGCCGACTGAAACATCGGGAAAACTATGAAACAAAAAGTTTGGACCTTGCAAAGTTCTCAAGAAGATAAATGATAATGCCTATGTTGTTGATCTTTCGAAGGACCTAGCGATTTCTTTGACGTTCAATGTGGCAGACATTTTTGAATATTTTCCACCAAAAAGGGACAGAACCTAACTCAATGACGGGTTGTTTTCAAGAAAGGGAGACTGATGTATGACATAATAATTAGTATTTTATTATGTTTTCCTTTCTTTATTAGGATTAACTTTAATTTCTCTAAAGCTATTTTCTTTATTAGGATTATGTATGTTTACTTTTCTACTAGGACTAGATTTACTTCTTTTACAAGGAATATGATTTTCCAATCACTATAAATAGGTGATCCAATTATTGTATTTTTCAGAACTTTGATCAATAAAAGTATTAAGAGAATTTCTC
Organism: Bretschneidera sinensis; assembly: GCA_023935145.1. Classification (NCBI taxonomy): domain Eukaryota; kingdom Viridiplantae; phylum Streptophyta; class Magnoliopsida; order Brassicales; family Akaniaceae; genus Bretschneidera; species Bretschneidera sinensis. The sequence continues at coordinate 100,668,191 of CM043699.1, forward strand.
TCAAAACCGTGCGAAGTGTTATCTTTGCAACCTGTGGGTTGGTGCTATATCTTTGGGTAAAAACATTGTTTTTTTCTTCATTCTAGGGTGCACCTAAAAGAAAAGGGTTGAATACGCTATTCTTCTTTTCTTCTTGGTACGCTAAGGTTAAACTCGAGTTTTCCGTTACGTCACATAGGTTAATTGAAACATACACATCATTAATATTAATCAAGACCATGTTTTTCCTGTAATAACTTAATATCTTATAATGTGGCAGTTAAATGTAGAGAAGGGCTAATTTAAAAAAGGAGGGAAAAAACTGAAAGAGGAAAAAGATGGGAAGTAAGACGGAGGACGAAATGAATTGAAATAAAATAACGATGGGACTCACGCAAGTGCATGGGCTTAGATCTAGTGTGTAATAGTATAAAACATTTTTTTTTGGAAAAATAATATCCTTACGTTATTAATTATTTTAAGATTGAGACTTTTTTATTGTTTCCTAAATAAAATTGGTTTTAGTTTCCTTCCATGCAAAATTTTTAAAAACAATTTATTATTACTCTCTCTATATAAACAACCAATTAAATAAATACATTTTCTCCATATATGTAAATCATTAAACAGAAATATTCTATACAAACAAATCTTCCATAAACAATTGGCTAGTTTTCATGAATAAGTAATTAAATTATCAAAAAAATAATCGAGGATGAATAAATTTAGTATATTCATTATCTATTTAAATAATTTTTTATTTTTTTATTGTGTTAATAAATTTTCATCAATATATTGTTTTATTTTTACTGCATCAACGTTTTTTTTATATTATTTTATAATTGAAATTTTTTAAACTTAGATTATAATAATAAAACAATTAATCATGTGTAACACTTTTCGGGTAAGATGAAAATCAAATGGAAAATCTTTTTGTTAAGCTTAAAAAATATGTGACTATTTACAAAATAAAAAAGTGGAAGAAAATCACATAAAAAGCATAAAACATGTAAATCATAATTTTCGGTATTTTTTTTTGTCGAACCTCAAAATAACCGGTGGTGTTAAAAAAAAAAAATTTTATGGTGTCGAAAAGAAAATGAAATAAGAAAAGGGATTTTGTTTTTCAGGCAACCCTCGTCTTCCACTAGATGTCAGGCGACCACAAATTTGTGCTCCAGAAACATATCACTGTTTCATTTTTTGAGAAACCTTTTTAGTTAATATTTTCTATTTTGTTCTCTTCCGCTTGTTCCATGGTTGTAGCGGCTATAGCAGCAACAGACCAGTTGTGCTTCTGCTTCTTCTTCGTCTTCCACATGTTGGGTCCCAGGAGGAAGATTAGTTGACGTATGCTCGTAGATCATTACTGATGTTTAGGAGCAACAATGTCACCGCCAGGGTTTTTGAGCGCCAAATTCGCACTCCTGCTCCTGGCACTAGTGTAATTTCCTCGTTCAGTACTCCTTTTTGCTTTTTTCTTTTTATGTGCGTATGTTAATGCAATTATAATTTTACTTATAATTTATTCAAGCTACTGCTTTATTTGGGAAAATACTAATTATATAGAGGATGCTCTGTGGTTGTGTTAATTCGCTTGTAATTTACTTTACTCTAAGCTACTACTTTATTCGGGAAACTACTAATTATATAGAGGATGCTATAGAGTTGATTCAGTAACATCAACTTCCTTGCATCCTCTGTTTGAAAATGCCTAGTTAATCATCTACTAAGTGTGGGTTCAACTAAGAATTATCTACTTGGTCCATCCGTTATTTGTTGATTTGTTGGTTCAAGTGGTGATTTTAATTCCCATCAGAATTTTGTGATCATATTATCTGGGTCTTTCCAAATAGTTTGGCAAATAAGAGGTTTTCTCTGCCTTGTGGTGTGTGCTACGGCTTAGTACTACTTTCTACCCATTATTATTCTGATACTCCTCATCTGCAGTATATGTTGATAGGCCTCATCTGAAGCCCTGCCTTATTGACCTTCCAATAATATGTTGACAGGCCTACATTTACATGCATAGCATCCTTCTCGATTTGGTCCAGTGCTTCTTTGACAATAATGAATTTACTTGCATTTTTGCTGAAATGTAACACTTTCAGGTTCATTGCGCTAGGCGATTCTACGAGAATTTAGTACCAAGTTGTACCATATATGATGTTGAGTGCCCTGACCAGTCATTTCGCAAATTCACTGATGATGGTCAGTTCCTCATAAGTTTCAGCAGAAACCATCACGATCTGATTGTTTATAGACCAACTTGGCTGTCATTTTCATGCAAAGAAGAAGATTGTAGTAGTCATGATCTTCCCCCGAGGGCAAAGAGGTTTGAGAGCTTCTTCACCCAGTTATATTCTGTACCACTTGCTTCTTGCAATGAGCTTATATGTAAAGACTTCTTTCTCTACATGGAGAGTAATCAATTTGGATTGTTTGCTACTTCTACGGCACAAATTCATGATGCACCTGCTATTGGAGGAGCTATTCAAGGAGTGCCATCGATAGAAAAAATAACTTTTCACCTCTTGAGGTCTGTGCTCATTTTTTCATCAGCACTGTTATAATTCCGTGGAATTTTATGAAAGGAGTTCTCTTTATGTCTGTAATTTCGTTCTTGCTTTTCCTAATGTAATCAGGTTGGAAGATGGAATAATACTGGATGAGAGGGTTTTTCATAATGATTTTGTTAATTTGGCCCATAATATGGGTGCCTTCTTGTATGATGACCTGCTGGCAATTGTGTCGCTTCGATATCAGAAAATACACATTCTCCAAATCAGGGACTCTGGTCACTTTGTTGACGTACGAGCTATAGGGGCTTTTTGTCGGGAAGACGATGAACTTTTTCTCAATTCCAATTCTCAGGCAAGATACTGTACTTTGTTCTTCAGTCATTATATTGATTAGCCATCGTATCAGACCTCAAACTTTTCTAAGAAATTGGAAAACTCTATTGTCTCTCGTTACAGCAAAAGTGGTAAATATCTATATCAATATGTCCACTTGATATTTTTCTTATCCTTTTTTGTGTGGAGGAAGATGTTTGTTAGTCTCCTTTAATTAATGGCTCAAAAATTATATATAACTTTTTACTTATAAAAAAAAATAAAAAATTATATATAACTTTTTGTAGCTCTGTAAAAAAATTGTTGTGTCCATTGTCAAATGTGTAATTTTAAGTTAAAAGTGCATGATTTCTTTGGCATGGTTGTTTGGTGAAGCTTCTGCTAAATCTAATACTGGTGCATTAAGGAAAATTCCATGATGTTCTTGGCTATGGCATCTTTCTTGCCTCTCACAAAATTTAGGTGATTATGATTGTCTAAAATTTGAAAGAAGTCTTATGTTATGACACGTAGAAAGAACCTGGTGATCCAAATAATAGCTGAGACGTATGAAGATATTAGCACTTCTCATAATCAGAAGTGACATATCTGTGAAAGATCCTTGAGATGAAGAACATAGCACAAATTCAAGGGTCCTACTTTTGTTGGCATCTTTAGTAGATTTTTCATATGCTAACTTGATCTCTATGTCATGTTACATATGCTTAGAGGGGTAGTTTAACTGAAGTTGGTAATGCTTTGAGAACAGACAGAAGGCCGAAAAGAATATGGACTGAAGTAATGACGGTAGACATGATTGCATTATATTAATAAGTAATAATTAATTTGGCATGAATAGGACTGGTGAAAATGGATATATATAACCTTTTTTTTTTTAAAAAAAAAACCGGGCTTTGTTCTTAGGAGGTAAATTTTTGGTTTAATTCAAAATTGGAAATTTTCTTCAACCCCTGTAAATCGATACTGCTAAGTTATGGATAAATATTTTCGTGTATGGTGAGATCTTTTTTATACATATGATAAGTTTGGGGAAAGAGGAAAAGAGCACAGCTAGAGAGACCCCGTTTTTGCCACCCTTTTGTAACACTTGGACAGTGAACCAGTAACTGGGCGACACGTGTAAGAGCTTAACTGGTAAATTGCAATTTTAACCTTAAAAAAACCATTGTTTGATACTGTAGCGAGTGGGATTTGAGTTTTTGATTGGTTGTTGGTGTGGGTGTCAAAAAAGGGTGGCAAGATTGGGTGTTCCTATATCTTTGCCGTTGGGGAAAACTTCTTACTGTTTCTGGTAGCATGCCTGTTATGTTCATAAACCCAATTCAACTTAAAGCTGTTCATGCTGTTGTATCATATATGGATGGGATTCTTGATGTACAATGCCGTCATTTGACTCAAACTTGATGCAAACTTCCTTATGTTTGCAGTCTCTTTTTTAAAAGAAGTTATTTTTATAAATGTTATCTCTCATGTCAATGCATTTTATTAATTCTTGCAGCAATACCTATTGAATATAAAACTGATTTTAATGATGAAATTCTGAATCTTCTTCTTGCTTATGTTCAACACCTATTTTCCCCTCACTCTTTGCTCATAGTATAAAACTAGTGACTTGTAGTGCAATTATAAATTTGTGAAGAATTATATTTGTCAGGAAAAGGTAGTACTAAAAAAGTTCTTATATCATAGATTTGATTAGTCATCTAATATCATCGCACGATCCTTATGGAGGTAGGTGGTGTGTTATGGAGCTCGACTCCTTTTCGGTCTGAAAATATGTGGTTGAAGGTTGATGGGTTTAAGGATCTTGTTAAAGGCTGGTGGGCGGGTTATGTTGTTAATGGTGCTGCTAGCTTCGTGGTGGCTAAAAAGTTGAAAAATCTCAAGGTTGAAGTGAAGCGATGGAATAAAGAATCCTTTGGTAATGTTAATTCATCTATAAATGCGTTGTTGGGTGAAATTAATGGGTTCGATGAGAAAGAAGTTAAGGTCTTTTGAGGAATGAAATTGACATAAGATCATAAGCTAAGAAGGAACTAGTTAAGCTCATTTCTTTGGAGAAAATTTCTTGCAGACAAAAGTATAGAGAATTGGGGCTATGGGAGGGAGATAAAACTACCAGGTATTTTCATCATATGGTCAATGCTCATAGGAGATTTAACTTTGTTAATTCTATTGAGGATGATGGCATGGTGTTTGATGAAAAGGGTGATATTAAAAGAGCAATTAGTAGTTTCTATGAGAAACTTTTTAAAGAGACTTGTGTTGAAAGACCAAACTTGGATGGGGTGGAGTTCTTTAAAATAGATGAAGAAGATGGTGTGTGGCTTGAGCACCCTTTCTCTGAGGAAGAAATTGTTGCTGCTCTTTGAGACTATGATGGTGATAAAGCTCAAGGACAGAGGGTTTTACTTTGGCGTTCTTAGTTCATAATTGGGAGGTTATTAAGAGGGATGCTATTAGGCTATTTGAGGAGTTTCATTCTTCAGGGGAGTTTGTGAGTAGCCTTAATGCCACTTTCATCTCTTTAATTCCTAAGAAGGTGGGAGCGGTTAACATTAAAGATTTCAGGCCTATTAGTTTTGTGGGTTGTATTTACAAGCTTTTATTGAAAGTGGTTATTGCTAGATTGAAGAGAGTGATGTGTAAAGTTGTGAGTCCCAACTAGAATGCGTTTATCAAGGGGAGACAACTTCCGATTGCGAACGAAATTGTAGAAGCTCAAGTTAAGAATGGAGGGGGAGGAGTTATTTGTAAACTAGATATGGAAAAAGGCGTATGAACATGTTTGTTGGAACTTTGTTATTTATTTATTGAAGCGAATGGGATTTGGGGATAAACGGTGCAAATGGATTCACAAATGCTCGTCTTCTACTTCCTTCTCCATCTTAGTTAATGGTTGGCCGTCGGGATTTTTTCGAGCTTCTAGATGTATTAGACAAGGGGATCCCTTGTCTCCATTCATTTTCACCTTGGTTATGGATGCCTTCAGCAAGATGTTATTGAAAGGTATTGAGATGGATTTGTTGAGTGACTTCAAAGTGAAAAGAAATGGTGGTAATGTGAATGTCTCTCACCTTCTATTTGCTGATGATACTATTGTATTTTGTGGGGCAGAAGCCTCTCAAATTTTGCACTTACGGTGTATTCTTCTTTGCTTTGAAGCGGTTTCGGGCCTCAAGGTTAATCTTGGCAAAAGTGATTTAATTCCCCTTGATGAAAATTGTAATGGTCGTTTCCTTGCTAGATTATTGGGATGTAAGGTGGGATCTCTTCCTTCTACTTATCTTGGTTTTCCCATTGGAGCTAGATTCAAAGACAAAAGTATTTGGAATTCGATTGTAGAAAAATTTGAAAAAAGATTAGCCAGGTGAAAGAATCACTATCTTTCGAAAGGAGGTAGACTCTCTCTTATCAAAAGCACTCTCTAGTCTTCCCATTTACTTTTTGTCTCTATTCCCTATTCTTAGTTCGGTGGCGAAAAGATTGGAGAGCATACAAAGGAAATTCTTAAGGGGCAATTCGGAAGAGAATTTTAAATACCATTTGGTTAAATGGGATGTGGTTAAGAAACCTTTAGAAAAAGGGGGTCTTGGTATTAAGTCCTTATCCTTGCTCAATAAGGCACTTCTGGGTAAATGGCTTTGGAGATTTATTATTGAAAAAGATCATTTGTAGGGAAAAGTAGTGGAGGCCAATTTTAGGTTGGAAAGGGATGGGTGGATGTCTAAGGCGTCTCAGGATGCCTATGGTGTGGGTTTGTGGAAGTGGATCAGGAGTGGGTGGGAAGACATTCGTCCTTTTGTTGAAGTTTCGGTGGGTAATGGAGCAAGGACTCGTCTTTGGTATGATTCTTGGTGTGCAAATACTCCGTTGAAGGATAAATTTTCGAACATTTTTAGCATTGTGAGAGATAAAGAAACATGAGCTCAATGTTGTTATTTTTTTACTAATGAATGTGTTTCTTAGGTTGTGCCTTTTATTCGTAATATCCATGATTGGGAAGTTGAGGAGGTTGCGATGTTCGTGGACTCTTTATACAATTCTAGAATCTATGTGGAGACAGAAAATGTCTTGAGATGGCGATGGAGACTAGGCCTAACCAAGCTTGGCTCGAACCTATTCGAGGGGCACCCGCAAGATATCTTGGGCTTGGGCTTGGGCTTAGGCTTAGTCTTAATAATTATTTTTATTATTTATTTCTGAGTCTTCTTATTTGTAGAGTCCTTACTAGGGTTAGCTTATTTTCTAGTATAAGTACCTGATTGTATTACATTCTAGACGCACCTTTGATATTGAATAAAATACAGTGAGATTAGATTTCTTCTTCTTCAGGGTAGCCTGGTTTTCTGTTCCAATCCTCATGTTTGCCTGGTTTCTTTCTCTTGTTTGTTCTACATCAATTTTGGTATCAGAGACTAAAACCGATTCCCAACATCAAATCCGAAAACAAACCCCCATATAGAGGCATACCACAAACACCAATACACAATCTGCCCATAACAGAATCCACGTCCAAATAGGGCCTTAGGCCAAAACAACTTTAACGGAGATTCATCATTTTCCGGTGATCTCTAGACCTCGCTGCCACCACCACAGGACTCGCCATCCTAAACCGACCGTAACCCGAGAATCTCAGGGGCATCCGCCACATGCCGCCAACCGCCTCTACCACGCACCGCCATTGAGTGTTTAGCATTTCTGGAAGACCCCCTTGAGGAAGAATATGATGGAAACCACCAAAAGTTTAGCATTTTTTCCACTAGCAAACCACCAATTCCTCAAGGGGGCTAAACTTAATAGTTTATGAGCTATTTCTGGAAGACCCTTTGGAGACTTTTTGGGACCCACTTAAGGTTTAGTTTTGCTTTTCACCCCAAACTGATGGTTAAACTGAGATTATCAATCGAAGTCTTTGAAATTTGCTTAGGTGTATTGCTGGGGATAAGCGTCTACTGGTAAAAGCCTCTTTGAAATTTTCCTTGACTATTCACCTTGTCAACCAATTGACCTTATCCCGTTGCCCCTTGACTCTTGACCTTCTGAGTCAGCCGAATCTTTTGCCTCTCACATACAAGACCTACATGCCGAAATTCGACAAAAAATTGCATAAATAATGACACTTATAAACGTATTGCCGATGCTCATCGTAGGGATAAAGAATTTAATGAGGGGGATTATGTCATGGTCTGTATTCGTCCTAAGCAGTACCCTAAAAACTCTTTCAAAAAATTGCATGCTAGGGCTACTAGACCATTTCGTACTCGCAGACTGGGATCTAATACTTATTTACTTGACTTACATATTAGTCCAATATTCAATGTGGAGAATTTGTTTCCTTACCGAGGTACCTTTGAGCCTCCCGTGTTGCCTGCAGGGTTGTCTACAGGTGGAGCTGTTTCTGCACACATGCCTCAATTGCCTAGGCCACCCCGTAGACATCAGACCACATTGCAGACATATTGTACGATCAGACAGTCATGTCCACGTCAGGTGTTTTCTAGCGTTATCTTGTTCAGTGGGAGGGAAGACCTTCATCAGATACTACGTGGATCACTGAAGAGGAACTTAGGCGTCTTGATCCTCGTCATTTGGAGCATTACTGGCAACATTACTTGTTGGAGTCGAGTTCTTTCCGGGAGGATTGATGGAGACGAGGCCTAACCAAGCTTGGCCCGAACCTATTCGAGGGGCACCCGCAAGATATCTTGGGCTTAGGCTTAGTCTTAGTCTTAGTCTTAATATTTATTTTTATTATTTATTTCGGAGTCCTCTTATTTGTAGAGTCCTTACTAGGATTAGCTTATTTTCTAGTATAAGTATCTGATTGTATTAAATTCTAGAGATACCTTTGATATTGAATAAAATACAGTGAGATCAGATTTCTTCTTCCCTAGGGTGGTTTTCTATTCCAATCCCCATGTCTACTTGGTTTTTTTCTCTTGTTTGTTCTACATCAGATGGGGTCCTAGCCCAACAAAAGGGTTCAAGGTGAAAGATTTTTACAAAATTCTTGTTGATAGATCTCTTGTAAATGATCACTCTATCTTCCCTTGGAAAGCTATTTGGTGCACTTGAGCTCCTAAGAAAGTTAGTTTTTTTTTTGTGTGGGAGGCTTCCTGGAATAGAATTCTTACTATCGACAATCTCCAAAAAAGAGGGAAGGTTTTTGTTAATAGATGCTTTATTGGTAAGGGATGTTACGAATCCGTGTTTCATCTTTTAATGGAGTGCTCTCTATCTAGGAGCTTATGGGAGATGGCTTATAGGGTTGTGGGGGTCTCTTGGGTGGTTGCGGATTCGGTAAGAGGCAAAATTTGGGCTTGGAGTGGTTTGAAGGCTCAAAAGGATGTCAAGAAGGCTTTAGATTTAATTTCGCTCCCTATTTGGTGGATTGTTTGGAGAGAAAGGAACCAGAGGGCTTTTAATGGAATTGAAATACCTCTTGCAAATATTAGGGATAGTTGGTTTAATACTCTTACTTTTTGGTTTAAAGGAAGTTTCTTTGTAAATATTGATGATCTTCTAGATTTTGTGGAGCTTCTTCATTGTAATTAGCTTTTGGCTTTGAGTTGCACCCGCTTGGTGCTCGTTAATAAATTTTTTATTTACAAAAACAAAAGATCAATCATCTAATTCGCTGCCCTTTTGTTGATTGGTAGTCTAAATATGTTGATCGGATACCAAAGAACACTAAGGCCCTGCTTTCTAACTATTTTAAGTGCTGAAAAATGGACATGTTTAGTGGCCCTTGCATTCGGTGCTTTTGACAAATCATGCTAGACACTTGAAAAGGGGTTGAGCCAGTGAGCCTTGGAAGTACTCAATCAAAGATATCAACAGATAGATCTGACAGTAGATTGAAGACTGAATTTCCTCCATTCAATCAAACTAAAAGTTTCAAATGGCAAGTTCTATTTATTTGAACAGCCATGAATGATCCGTTATGTCTTTTTTTCTTTTTAGCTAGCAAATAATTTCTTTGTAATGTGATCCCTAGGAGATACCCTTGCAGCTTTACTTTATCATGTTTTCTGTAGATGGTGATCAATGGTCCTGCTATTACATGCTTTTATTTTTTGTTTCCCGCGGATTCGGTTTCATTTTATAGTTTTCTTAGTTATGCCTTAAAAATTTCAGTGTATGTAGCATATGTGCATCTAGAGATTCTACAAATGTGACACTCCCTTTCTCTTTGGTATAGACAACGATGGCTATTGTTTAGAGGAACCTCCTGTTTAAGAATACAAGAAAATGGTTGCAGTCAAATTAGAAGCTTTCATATGATTTTTTTTTTTGTAAGTGAGGCTTTATATAAATATTTGCCCTTATGTTTCTTGTTTTGATATTTATAGTTAGGAGCAGGATCTTTTTCTTAAGGATCAAGTGTCGATCTTGTAACTAGCAATTTAACTTTTGATGTAGTGCATGGCTATATCTGATAAAAATAGGCTGCATCAGTTTCCTGGGAACCATGGGGATCATGTTGAGAATGGCTTACATAATGGCCAGCCTAATCCAGATAACTCATTTCTAAGTGGCATCAAACAGCGGCTACTTTCATTCATATTCAGAGAGATATGGAATGAAGAAACAGATCCCACCCTGGTTCGTTGCTTCAGACTCTTTCAACTTCTTTAGTTATTGTCCATTTTTTTCATACATTTGGTCAGGGCTTACGAGAATCTTTTGGGACATTGAGCCAGTGGTTGCATTTAAAAAAATAATAATTTGGCATTGTTTATGTGATGTCTTTTTTTTTGTTGTTTTTAAGAACCATATCATTGACATCAATTCAGGTTTTTATTTCACTTCTGATCCTCAAGGCAATGCATTTTTCTCCTTTCTATCTCTGTTGTTCATTTCTCTTTGCTCTATTCTTGTACTGTTATACACTATTACACTCTTATATCTATATTGCATTGCCTTTAATATCTCATAATTCCTTCATTCCTTCCAAAGTTCAATGGTCTTTCACGAATATCATAGCTTGCTCAGATTTGTAAGATCACAACTGGGAGCTAGTTGTCATGCAGAACCAATCTACCTTGCAGTGAAGCGGAACCTATGCTGCAACTCTTGCGATCTGCAGGGTCAATCATTTTCGCTTATCTCATATGATGATATTTATTTATGAGTAGTTGGACACATTTCTATCTAGTGGATCATCTAATGGAAATCATATTAGAAAAGGATGTTAAGAGTGTATTTTCTTTGTTTCCCCTGACCTTGTCCAGTTGTGAATCAGAGGAGAAAACAAACTTTTGATAATATCTTGTTTTGCATTCTGTGGTGGGCTCTTTTTGGTGTTTTAGTGCAAGGTGTCCGTTGTATGTTTTAGGGCCAATAGGCACATAATCCATTTGTGCTTAATATTACTTTATTTGCTTAGACCTTTTCATGAGTTATCAGTAGCTCAGGTACAATCATACTTTTTTAATTTTTTTATCTGATTGCACTGCTTCCTTGATAAACCAGAGGGTCCAATGCTTGAAGAAGAAGTTCTTTTTCCATTTCCAAGACTATGTTGATTTGATTATATGGAAGGTACGCATATGTTTGTAATGCTGGTGGAACCCTTGCATGAGATGTAATTACTGACATGTCTTCTCTACTCCTTACATATAAGAGTACACAAGTTATATTATGTTCATCAACAGACATTTGGCAATTTGTTTATACCTAGCTCTTGGACAGGTGCAATTCTTGGACCGGCATCATCTGCTAATCAAGTTTGGTAGTGTAGATGGAGGGGTGAGCTCTTTCCTTCTTCTTTCCAGTACAACAGTATCATAGTAGAGTTTTGAACTAGGGCAGGCATACTACACCATCCCCCCCCCCCCCCCAAAAAAAAAAAAAAAGCACAATTGGAACCTTGGTTCTTGAATACTCATTAGTTTTTAATTAAGGAGTTTAAGTGTGTGTGTGTGACTTTAATCTCAAACCTTGGGTGAGTGTGTTTTCAAGTAGTCCTGCTAGTGAGGCCCTTGTCTTGACTCACCTACCACTAGGGCTAACCCCCTTGGGTTACTGCAAAAAGTCATTAAATTTTAATTAAGCCCACATGATGGAATTATGTTGGTGAGAGTCCCTGGTCCTCCTTAAATGTGAAATATATGAAAGCTAGTCATGATTTTCTGATTCCTGATATTTTATCTTGCTCCTTCAACATCTTGAAGTCATTGGGTCATTTATTCGCACAAACTCTGGATCTTGAAAAGCCAGGTTTTTTTGTTTCGACTTACTAAACTAAACCTGTCCACAGTATATTCATGGAAGAAAGTGAACATTGGATCTAAAAGTTTGGGTTTAGGGTTGATACAACGAAGGAAGAGAGAGAGAAGAGAGAGAGTTGAGAGAGAGAGGGTGGCTACGGAGAACACAATAGGATACTAACCCCAAGGTTAGTAGTAGTTTATATATAAGACATAATAGTGAGAGATTACAATAATACCCTTACACTCCTAACAGTCATTAACCCTTTAGCTTGCATTTTATGAAGGCTTTAGCCTAACCCAGTAACGTTTCACTTTAAATTTCATGGTGGTTCTGTGAACTGTTCAAAAATATGAACCTAAACTAATGAAGTGAAGTTTTATCTTGACCCTGAATTTGTTATTATTTTGTTCTGGATTCCTTACTATTGACTGAAATTATTTCTTTTAGTTTCTAGAGTGTAACTATCACTGTGCTTTGTGTTGAAATATTTAGAGGAATACATGGTGATTTGTACATTTTTGAAGATTCAGGTATCACGAAATGCTGATCATCATCCTGCATTCTTTGCTGTATATAATATGGAGACAACGGAAATTGTTGCGTTTTATCAGGTATTTGTTTGTGAGTCATAGTTTGTTATCTTTTGCCATTAGTGGAACTTTTTTTTTTAATTTCTCTGACCGCGACATTATATATTGCTTTCTCTAGAATTCAGCAGATGAGCTTTACCTCTTATTTGAGCAGTTCTGTGACCACTTCCACGCGACATCAAGAAGTTCATTGTACATGAACTTCATATCATCTCACTCAAATAGCATTCATGCTCTTGAGCAACTGCGGTTCATTAAGAATAAAGCTAGCAGCTCTTCACAGGTTTAAGTCTCATTATCAAAAGTTGTTATTTTAATTCTTGCATCTTCTCGGGAATTTTCACAGGATTTGTTTTCTCTGTGTTGCATAATAACAAAATTCATGTTAGCTCTTATTGCCATATACTTTATAAATCTCTTGCTATACTCATAAAATTGGCTGATGAATTCAGTTTGTGAAGAAGATGCTGGGCTCTTTGCCATTCAGTTGTCAGTCACAGAGTCCTTCTCCCTATTTTGATCAGTCTCTCTTTCGGTTTGATGAAAAGGTTCGATTCATAGGCCCTTTCCTTTTTCTTTTTTCATTCTTTTTCGACCTAGTTATTGTTCTCTAGTAGTATGCACTTTAGATTGAGGCTAGTTTATGGCAAGGGACCTGACTCCTGAGTACAATATGAAAACCAAATTTGAGGTTTCTGGCTCATTGTCTGAACAGGACAAAGAATTTTGCCTGCCTTTTTAAACTCACCAAATCAAGTTGAACTCAAATTTGCTAAGTTTCTAGTTGAATCAGATTAATTTACAGAGTCAAACCTGGGGAGTTTTTAGTAGAAAGATAGGTGTGCTTGTCTGAGAAAACTCTGTAGTGTGTTTGGGGGGTCTTCATGCTAGAGACTGGATGTGGCGGTTGAATGTGGGCATGGGAGGTTACCGGTGAATTATGGCTGGTTTCTTCCTGTTTGATCCAAAATGTCTTCCTTGGCATAGTTAGTGATGTTTACTTCTGATTAATTATTTAAAATTGACCCAGTTATCGAACCAGAAAGGAGAAAGTCTGGACTCAAAGGTTCGACCCTAGGGTTGCGCGGTGATGTCAGCATGATGAAATAAATATTTACCTAATTAGTTAAAAAATGGATTTTTAAAATAATGCTAAAAAAGTAATATTCATAAAATATTTAAAAATCATATCAATTATTATTCACAATCTTGAAGCAACTTTTTTTTATCAAAAAAAGAAAAATTCTCTAAGCAACATCCTTTACGAATCTTTACAAAGTTAGTAGACTCGCACTTCCTCTAAAATCGGTTATCCATGCCATAAATTCTATCAAAACTTAGAAGTGGACAATTGGATGCAATACGTAATTTGGTTCCATTGCATGTTTCATGAGCATACCAATCATGCTCTAGGCGTAAGAGCGTCTATACAATTATAATTTTATATTATATTTTTAAAATTTATATATACTTATACACGTGGAATATACATAGTTTTCCAATTTGTGTTGTATGTGATTTCAAATTTTGAAGTAGTTATTATTAGTCATAATAAATTGTAATAAATGAAGATGAAGTATAGCAATATCACTAGAAGGATAAGTGTTCAGTGGTTAAAGTTTGCCTTTTCATGCTTGAGAGCATGGTTCAAGCCTAGACTTTGCCATTTTTGCTATTTAGCAGCAATAATGGTAAATGCTTGCGCTGAAATGGTGGAATTTGCGGATTGGAGCCTAGAGCGTGGGCCTTAATGACGAATCATGTATCCCAGCTAAGACTTGAAAAGAAGAAGTAAAATGATCTTGTAGTAGTGCTTTGAATATTAAGAAATGGCGGCTAATGCAAATTATGGTGGTTGATGCACATTATGACATGTACAATGTCTTGAGTGTAACTTGTAATAGGAATCCATCTTTTTTCTTTAGGGGAGCTTAAAAACTGAGTTTTAAGAAACCTAGGCTAGTCGGGCTGTTCGTGGTTGAACCATTGGACTGGCCAGATTTTACTAAATTTTATGCTGAAAAGAGGTCCACCCATATAGATGCCCAGGCCAATTACTGCATAACCCAGTTTGATCAATCAGGACAAGTTTTAGAACATTGCTGACTGTAGATTAGATTAAGGCCCATAAAGAATTAACATATATATATATATATATATGTATTTTGTTTATTGCTGATTCTGGTATTCTATTTCTTTTCTTCCAACTCTGGAAGAGTTTGGGTTTCTGGGGCCTGTCCAACAGTGGCTAGTAGGGTGGAGCTAGGTCATGTTAGCATGTATGTTTTGTAAGGATTTCCTTCATAGTGTGGTATTCTAATCGAAACTTAAGAAACCCAGCATGATGATTTTCTTATTGAATGTGCCCTAATAAATTGCTAATATCATTTATAGTTTTCTGTTTTTCTTTTTTCTTTTACAGTTTTGTATGAAGTATGTAGCCTGTGGGGTTCTTCTGCTTTTAATATTTGGTTAACAATGACTTGTAAAAGAATATTTAAGTACAAAGTTTTGTGGAATGATGCTTTTGAGTTTAGTTACCTGGCCAACTTGATTTGGGCAACTTCCATGCAGTTGTTTCTATTTTTAAATAATGCTCTGAACGCTTTAGCTTCCATTAACCTTTTTGGCTTGTTCATTTAGCTTCCATTAACTTTCGATATGCTATTCATGCAACAATGTACATTCTGAAAAGATTCTCTCAAAATTGACATTTTGTAATTCTTACCTCAAAAGTTGTTTTTTAAACAGAGCCTATATTTTATTTGATTAAATTGCTTAGGTTATATTTTCAACACATCTTTTACTTCGAAAGAGAAAGTTGAATTTTAAAATGCACAAATCCCTTTGCAAGGTGATTCCCTCCATCTCAAATTACTACATAGTGATAGTTTGATTATGTGCTGCTCCTTCAGCAGTGATCTGTTATGATCATTTGAGGATTGTGTGCTGTGCGTACTTTCTGATTCCTTTTTACTATTTTTATTTATCAAAAGAAAAAGAAGATTCCTTTTCACTATTTTTAATGTCATGCTGTTGCAGCTGATTTCTGCGACTGACCGACATAGACAGTCAACAGACCACCCCATCAAGTTCATTTCTAGAAGGCACCCGCATACCCTCAAATTTAAGATCAAGCCAGGTATATTATTTAGCTTAGTAACTTCTAAACTGAGTCAAAGTTTATTGTGAGGTTCTGGTTGAATTGAGGTTGGTTTTTATAGTATAGTTGAGTTTTGAACTAGCTGACTGGCATTGATGCTTGGCTTTCCATTTAGGGCCTGAATCTGGTAGCATTGATGGTCGGAACAAAAAGATCTCTTCATTCCTATTCCATCCATTTTTGCCCCTTGCTCTTTCCATTCAACAGACTTTGTTCTTGCCGCCATCAGTTGTAAATATTCACTTCCGGAGATGATCATACTTCTTCAGGGACGCCAAATTCCCATGTTTAAAATCCTCAATTCAAGATTTGAAATTGAAGTCAGAATTTTGTATATTTTGTATTTTCATGTTGCATTCATCATTATACATGTTACATTATCCTGTCCTCTTTAACATTTTGAGAATGCAACTAAAACTCTCTTGTTGGGTTGGATTTTGGAAAGAAGGGTGGTCAAAAGTGCTGTTGGGAGTTTCAGTATTGTCGATGAGTGGCTAGCAAATCTATAATGTTGCATTTGGTAGTATGAAGTTAAGGCCCTGAATTAAAAATTAAAGTAGAATCATTAATTTCAAATCTCCAGTTTATTCTACCAAATGTACAGACACTACAGTAGTATTTTGAATGTAAAGCACCACATTTTGTGGGATAAATTAGTGCTGTATACGTCTAACATGCCATATTGATGAATGATGATTGAAGGGTAAAAATGTCAGTCTGCACGCAGATAGACCGTGAAAGGGACAGACGGACATAGGTAGCTTGTTAGTCCTACGCATCGCACAGGCGTATCACTAATTTATTGACTTAAAAAATGAAGTATCTTCCTATAAAAAAAAGAAGTATCTTACAGATGAATAATCAGGAATCTTTTCAACCAAATTAATATAATTTTTTTTATAACAAATTGCAGTAATTTATAAAATTTAAACTTTTCATATTATTTTAATGTAATAAGATCTGTTTTGGGTTTTTGTTTACAGAAGTAACTATTTTAACTTTGGTGGTTACTTAGGTGCCTTTGCAATAAAAGAATGTAATTTTCTTTGTGGTAAAAATATATTTTTGATGGTAAATTTTTTATCTATAATAATAAAAAAAAAATTTGTGGTAATTTTTTTTTTATCATCAATGCTTTTATTTTTACCATCACAAATATAAATCTATATCAAAAAAATATATGATTTATTACAAAATGTATAAAAAAGTAATATTTTTTCAAGGCACCATAAATGGGTTGTATTGAGGTTGCTGGAGTTAGAACTGGAAAGTAGGAACTATGGCTAATGAACTTTAAAGATTGATGACCGAATATGGTGAATAGCGTTAAAAAAATATTTTCAGATTTAACCACACGAGAGAGCGAGATGTTTGATGAGGGGAATATTTGATGAAGCACTGGAAAATGATAGAAAGATAATTTAGGTCGTTTGGGTTTTGAATTGTTCGGATTTCGAGTCAATTCGAGTTTCGAACTTGTACGGACTGAATCATCGAGTTGACTTAAATTTTTTTTTTCTTCTGAAAAGAAGGATCATGCTAGCACCTAATTTATGTATGGATTAGGTTCGGTTTGGTTTGAGTACTTGACCATTTACATTGGGTTATTAGCTTAATTATATGATTTTTTTATTTCAATTTAATTAAATGAAAGTACAGATTAGGTTACGGTCATTCAAGTCACGAGTTATTTGTGAATCTTGAGTTTGTTGGTCTCAAGTCACTGATCATTCAGGTTTTAGGTCATTTAAGTCTCGGGTTAATTCTAATCGGGTCAATTCGAGTTTTGAACATGTTCGAGTTTGCTCAATTATCTTTTTTTTTATTTAAAAAAAGATCATGCTAACACCTAGTTTAGGTATTTTAGCTCTAATTTAGGTATGGATTAGGTTAGGTTTGGTTTGAATACTTGACCACATATAGTGGACTATTACCTTAACTATTTTCTTAATTTCAATTTAATAAAATGAAGGTATGGATTAGGTTCAGATCTCTCACATCATGAGTCGTTTGGGTCTTAAGTCTGTTGGGTCTCGAGTCACTGGTCGTTTAGGTTTCGAGTCATTCGAGCCTTGAGCTAACTCAAATTGGGTCAATCCAAATTTCAGACATGTTCGAGTTGATTCAATTTTATGTTATCGAAAAAAATTGGATCATGCTAGTACCTAATTTACTATTTTAACTCTAATATAAGTATGGATTAGATTCAGTTTGACCTGAGTACTTGACGACTTATATTTGACTATTAATTTATTTCAACTTAATTAAATGAAGGTGCGAATTAGGTTCAGATTGCTCGAGTTACATGTTGTTCGTGTCTTAAGTCTATTAGATCTAGAGTTAATCAGATCAATGGTTGTTTAAGATTCGAATAATTTGAGTCTCGAATCATACTATTTTAATGTATTTTAAAGTTCCGATGGATGAAATTAAGCAAGATTTTGTCACCTTTATTAAAACGTGAATGCATTGTTTTGGTTTGATATGTTTAAATGAGTAGTTTGGGCAACAACAACCATACCTAACCCATTTATAATTGGGCATTTTGGACATTACCCATTTCATCAAGTAGGTTACCCAAACCCATTTAAACTTGGATGGATATAAATGGGTAAATGGGTTTGGATGATTTCTATTGTCATTCTGTGAAGGACAAAAACTTTTGTCATTGTCTTACGAGAAACTCATAAAGTAGGAAAAATCATCTATGATATCCATAATCTTCCCATATGATATTTTGTCGGAAAAATTGGCTTTCAAGTTAAATAGTCACCAACTTGGTGGTATTCGTCAGAGTTGTTGTCAATTGTGTTGATTTTTAAGGTCTAATATGAATTAGAAGAGAGAAGAAAAGATGGAAGTTGGTTATAATTTCAGTACTGCTGAATAGTGTTGGTGCAGGAATTGGGCCCAATATCCAATTGTAAGACGATGCCTAAGCCCAAATTTTGGATGCCACAGTGAGGTATTTCTAGATAAATCCTACTAAAATTTTTGTTCATTAGTCAAACAAGTCCAAACGCAAACTTTTAGTTTAGTTGTTAAATATATATATTCAACATAATTTGAAAATAAACTAGTAAAATTGTGACGGGTAAACAAACTAAACTAGTAAAATTTTAGTTTTATCATTAAAATTTTATTATAATGAGTAAAATGAGTGAGGTGACAATATGATTGCGATGATTTCTTTTGATATCCATCTCTATTATTCAAATAGTTGTACTCGTTTACCTAACATATTCATTTTCTGGTTAAGATCAATAAAAATTCATTTTGATAAATTACATATGAGATATATGAATTTTTACGTTTGACTCTATGATTATTTTTACAAAATAATACTTATATATAATTTTTATTTTAACAACTACCTACCTAAAGTATTAATTTTAAGCAATGTTACACCCGGTTTATAATTTTGTTTTATAATGCTTTTAGTGTTATTTTGCTCATATTATTAATTACGATAGAACCATTTGATAATTCAAAGGTTTGCAAATAGAAAATAATGGACTTTGCTATTTATTTGAACATTAGTTAAATTATTGAGAAATAATTTAATCAATATTAACTAAAATCACTTAAAGTATTTCAAGTTACTAGCTCTTGAAACTATTAAACCTAGTACATATATCAAAATCTTTTTCATTATACTCATATCGATGTGGCATTTAGGTGAGTCATCATGGATTTATAACTTGTTTTAATTGCATTGTTCAATCATACATTTGATTACTCAACGCTATATATAAAGATATACTAAATTAATAGTAAATTTTATTTTTTGCCCTTTTAACTTTGATCTGCATTCTATTTAATTTTCTAAATTTAAATAGTCATAATTAGGTCTTTAATATTAAATATTGACTCAATTAGTTCTTTCAGTCAAGTGTTTAATTAAAATTTAAGTGTTCAAATTATTCTGTCAAGCTTAAAACAATTGAATCTTAATCTATTATGATGATTAACAATATTGTCAAGTAAAAATCCAACATTGTTTCGCTTAAATTTTAACCAATAACTTTGAAGGACCTAATTGAATCAATACTAAATGTTAAAGACCCAATTAAGATAATTTAAACTTCAAAAGCCTAAATAGAACACAGATCATAGTTGAAGAATGAAAAATGAAATTTATTCCTAAATTAATTTAGGAGTGAAATGTTTGCATTCACAGTTTTTTTTTTTTTTGGTCTGAAAACAAAAAAGTTAACAAAAAGACCAAAACAGGTGTGTATATGGCCGCATATATAGCACTGCTACGGTGACACTCAATCTTAAACTTCCGCTAACACTTAAATGGTCAATTACTACTTAAGTTTCTTAACGCGGTTTAAAATTATTAATTGCCCCTGGATATATCATAATTATGTGTTAACAAACACAATCATAAACGATATTATTGAACCAAAATTGTTGATCTCTCCCAGCATAACAACCCCTCCAACAAAAAATAAAAATAAAAAAAAGGGAAAAAAGAAGAAAAAAACTCAATACCCTCAAAATCTGTTTTCCCTATGGTCACTCTTTGTATTATACTATTATTATTCACAATTTCCCAAACCAATAATCTAAGTGATAAACGGGTTGAGAAAAGTATTACAAGGCTTACTATTACTCAAAACTTTCCCTAGCTTTGGGTGGGTAGGACTAGGAGGATCAATGATTGTACTACTGAAGACATCCCCAACTGGATTGTGATTTTCATCTTCAAATGCTACCCATACCTTGCTGATTTTGGTCTCCAGTGTGCACGAGAAAAGAGAACTAAAATATGGCAGACATATAATATCACCACCACTACTAATTTCATCCTTTTCAACTTCTTTATTATAATTGTCTTGCAAGTAATCATCAGTAGTTGACTTTGTTAGACAATCTGTGAATACTGCAGGGAGAGGTACTGTTGACCCAACTGTAGTACTCTTGCTCCATATACAACTCTTGGAGCGCTGATCCAATGCCATAACATGATCCATGGTGATAACTTGTACAGATGGGTAGTCCAAATTCTTATATTTCTCCATAACCCTTTTGCATTTTTCATACAAATCATGAAGATCTTGGCTCTGCCGTGCAGCCTTCTTGAGTATATCACAGGCTAAAGCTCTAGCAGGCGTTGTTAGATCGAAAAACAAGTTAACAAGAGCTGCAACCCCTTCAGAAAATGTGGTGTACACTTGGAAGCTCTCCTTCAAGGTGTTGCTCATAGCTGCTTGAGCCAAGTAATCTGAATTAGGCAAAACATCACATGGTGAACAACAATTCAAGACTTTGTCAATGAACACTTGACATTTTGGTAATCTACGAAACACCATATCGAATGATTTCTCCTCGTAATTATAATAACTACATCGAAATTCAAGACCTTTAGGCATCATAACAGCAGCTGCAGGTTCAAGCTTGCCTGCTTGATTAATAACCCATCCTACTCTTTCTTCAAGATAAGCTGCATACTTATGTAAGAAATCAAGAGAAGGATCTGATATTGAATTATTATGGAACCAGCGGCTGCTCATTTGAAGGTGACCCGAGACATGTGCACTCCGCAGTTGTTGCTCGAAGCAACGATTGCCTCCACGAAGGAGACGATGAATGAGGAAAAGGGTCTTGAGAGCAACAAGGCGGTCTCGGGTTTTGCCGAGACGGCGAGAGATTTGTTCAGCGAGAAAAGGGATGGAACCTGGGGAGTTTGAGACAAGGAAAAGGATCTCGTGCATGTGTTTGTCGTCAATGGGGCCATTGTTATTGTGATGATCAGTTGCACGTACCACAGCAATCTCAATCTCTGAAAGGCCCTTACCATCATGATGACTTGTGTATATCATGGCCTTGCCTATCGACGCATGATCCTTCACTGAACCAAGAGCTTGCCGTAGCTTGCCTTGTATGTAAACTCCCATTCCTGATTTTCTTCTAAATATTATATTATAGGCCTTGTTTGTATTAATTTGTAGTGATATATATAATGGTGAGAGTAGCTAAATATACATCAGAGGGAGATCAATTTGTGTAGATAAAAGCTTCACTAGAACTAGACATATATAGAAGCTAGCAAGCAACAAGGGTGAGAGAGGGGGAGAGAGTGAGAGAGAGATTTGATAATAAAAAACAATGAGGAATCAAATCTAGATATTAAAATAACAATCATGTCAAAATGCCATAGACAAACAGAGAAGATAATATGGGCCAGTGCGTTTTATTCCGCAAGCATGGTTGTTGTATACTTGTATCTAATCATCATCTCTTTTCATTTATTCGTGCGCTTGTGTTTTTCTAATAACATTAAAGTAAGGAAAGAAAGAATTATCAACAAACACTTAAAATTTAACTTATTAAGCTTCCAATGAGAGGTGTCGTTTCTAAGTAAAATATTGTAATCATGCTCTTAAACTTAAAGTGGACACTAAACCATCTTAAATGGCTAATATTTAGGAGTATTATATTCTTGGTTAGATTAGGTCTAAAACCAATATTTTAGATTTGTTCGAAATTTTATTAGTAATTTTAATAAACCTACCGATAATATTTTTAATCTCGCATTTATATTAAAGTATAAAATTATTAATAGAGTTTTGAATAAATCTAAAACATTAGTTTAAGATTCGATCTAATCAATAATTTCTGCTAGTCTATGATCCACCAGTCAATCTATTAATATTGCAGTAAGATTTTTTTATTTTATCGATAATTAAAAATAACTGTGACACAAACTCAAAAATTCCTACGAAATTCTCCTGTAAAAGACGTTTGAAAGTCAAGACAAGGACCGGGTCATTGAACAATGACCATTTGAAGAACATTGTGCACCATTTGTACCACGCAGAAGAACATGAAAGTACCAACAGCGTTAGATAAAATCTTTATTCCTTAGTACTTGATGAATCATAATGCGTGGTTGCCCCAACATGTCTTATAAAATATTAGTAATACCAAAAAGAAGAAGAAGATGGATGTGTGGTCATTGGCCACTCCACTAAAAGCCTTGGATTCTCTTTGCAAATGCTCGATCAATCAAAGAGTTAATCATCTATCTCTCTCTCTCTCTCTCTATGGTGAATTGATTTTCATGAATTTGAAAACCCAAGCAAGCAACAAAGAGTGCATTAGAAGCCTCTCTAATATCTCTCTCTCTATGGTGAATTGATTTTCATGAATTTGAAAACCCAAGCAAGCAACAAAGAGTGCATTAGAAGCCTCTCTAATTAACTTTTTGGATTTTGGATATAAGTGAATAAACATCTTACTAATAGAGTCAACGAAGTAAAAGGGGCATTTTTGGTGGGGGAAAAAGGAACCTCATTCTTTAGGATAGGATTCTCTCTGCATCAAACCTTCTTCCTATTCGCTACATCACAAATAGACAAGCATTGTGTTGACTCTGCAATGTAAACGTCCTTTATTTTTCTCGCAACAATTTTAACTCTGTAAACTTTCTCTGCCTACAGTACCCCAAAAAAAAACACTTTTTCCTGCCTTTTTGTAGGGGCTGCAGCCCCACCCCACTGACAGAGAAAGTAGAGAATGAAAAGTTTTTCTTATATATTCTGTACCAACAGGACAATCATATTTTTTAAAGATTGGGAGTTCAAAATGTCTACCAAAAACGTCAATCAGCTAACTTTTTAAGTTTTCCCTTTCTACCACTGTCGGTATTTACTTATTACATTCGAGTTTTTTAAAATTACCATTCAAGCATGAACAATAGTTCACTAACAACTAGGCATTACATACAAATCTAATAATGACGATACAAAGTCGAGGGATATCAGGCAACTGATGCCTCAATATATTGATTCCGGGAATTTTCTTGCCGCTGCTGGCTGATGTGTTGAAGCTGACTCTTATAGAGCACCACGTTTAAGAATCAAATAAACCAAATCACTTGCACTATATATACCATATCAGATATAATGCCATGTGTAGTAAAAGTTCTCAAGCTTTGGCTGACATGACAGCTTTTGATTTTGTGGATGAAATGATTTTTGTATGATTTGTTAACTGATATTCTCCCTCTCCAAGTCGGGCACTTCATTTGGGTCAAAATCCCAACTTGCTGTGCATCTTAATAACGGGGCAAATCACTCTACTTTTGTACTGCTGTAGAACCACAATGTACTACTTTTGTACTACTATATAGCAAATCACCCTACTTTTGTACTACTATAGAACCGCAATGGGGCAATTAATACTCATCGTGAAAACAGTAGAGGTAGAGAGGCTCACACATACCAGAAGCAAAATAGTTTAACTCTTATGAACAACAAAATCTGCACCAAATATGGCATACTTAAAGGCTAACATGATAACTTACAGCTGCTTTTTCCTAACATTCAGTGATCTTTGTTTCAGGAGAGAATCCTTTCCAGAGATCAATAGCTGTTGAAAACCTTCTCAACTGAATAAATCAAATTGTTTTGCTCTTTTAACAGGAACATGTATAATGCATGATAGCATATCCAAATGCTTCTACAATAGGAACATGGATAATTAATTGGTTGATAGCACTTCCATTTATTGACAAGCAAATCTGCACTCAGACATACAGAGGGTCACTTTCTACTTGGAGCATGTTTTTTCTTAAGGTACATAAATGATACTTGATACCACATTTATAACCTTAAATTAGGAGCATTAGACCACACTTAACTCTGCAAGTTAATATAACAACGAATAAATTTTCTATTGCAAGCCAAAACAACCATTGTACCATACAATCCTGAACAATAGAAAGTGAACAAAACCAACCATGATGTCCTATATAACCACACTTCCAATTTTTCGGTCCATCATCCTAGGAGAAAAGGGAAAGCCAATATGCCACCACAAAAGCCAAGTCCTCCTGATTGAATGTCATAAAGCTCAGAGCCCCAAACCGAAAAATCAATTAATTCTTTTTTTCCCTGCTAGTATGCAATACGGTATATATCTGCATTTGTCTTTACTAGATCAATTTCACAGTCTGTAAATGTCTTCAACCCACACACAAAGTCTTTGATATGCTACATAATATGACATCACACTTATATTTTTCAGGAAAACTGCATTTACAGATTTAGTGTCTATAAGCCGGAATACAAACCATTACAAGGAACAACACAAGTTAAAACAAGACATCTAGCAAGGAATGCGATGTAATCAAACTCTGGAATTCCATAGTTGTTCATTGGAGTTTGTAAGTAAATGGGCGGCTTTCCGAAGGCTGATGCAATGCAACTGTTAAAACTTCAAGACTATAACTCATTTTTCTTGCTCTAAAGTAGACCTGAGTTCTAAAGTAGCTTTTCTTAAATTCCTTAGAGAGCTAGACAGCTCCATACAGCAGATGGTGTGCCACAAGGGTTTGGAGTTCCAAAGAGAAACCGGTTTCTCTCTTCTTCTTTTTCCGTTTTTCATTTTTCTTTGATAAATAAGAGAAAGTGAGAAACCGGTTTCTCCTAGTAGGCCATTTGCACCAATAGCCCAAAAACTGACCAAAAGCAAAATAAATTAGTGTACCTAACACGAATTAGCACCAGAGAAGTCCTACTTGAGAGGCTTCATGCCCTGCAAAGATTCCAAAACAGTCCATTTTTATATTCCAGAACAAGTCTTGATTGTTTGTTATAAATGGAAAGACATGTAACTATTACAATGTAGCAAAATGAAAATGAGGCTCGTTAAGAAGAATGTTGCATTCCAAGTACACATAGTTGAAAATCAATGACATGAATATTTTTGCAGTTTTGGTTGAGTGAATGAAGAAAAATACAATTAAGATATAATGAAGTACATAACCACATATTCCACCCAATAGCTAATGTAGACTTCTTCGTCATGTTTCTATAGTCTTTTATTAATTACAAAAACAAGAAAAAAGACTACAATCGGGACAAATTGGCACAAAAAGGTACGACTAGCCAAAACAACCATTTTGCTGCCAAGTACTTTCACATAAATCAGTGGTCAGTGGAGCAGGTGCTCAAAAAGGAAGAAATGGAAGACTTTCAGCAGCTAAGAACATAGAATTTCAGAACCATGACTTAAGAACAAAAGTAAATGGCAGCACCAATAATATACTCAATATGATGTAAACATCACCTATATCTTCCTATTCATCTAGAGGGTGGAAAACATGTACAAGCTTAGTATAGTATTCTGTTAACTGTTTTTCCCATTGATTGTTACTATTCTTAGTCCACTGAGTATATTCGCATACAAACCAATTTACTTCCTAAATCACTCTAATTCTGGCTTGATAAATATGTTCAACAGTGTTCTCATAAAACCTGGAAATTTTCATTCCTGTGTATGTCTTTTACTGGAATTTGCATGCTTCATAGTTCGAAAACAGAATCAGAGCTCAGGTGGGAGTAGGATTAAATTATGTTGGATTGATCATGTAACATCAACCACCAAGGTTACATAAATATATTGATAAAATGAACGTTTCCATTAATCTATATACCTACAATCTGCATTTTTTCTTCTTCTTTCTTTTTCCCCCTTTGCCCAGGGCAACTATAGTACTAAGTATTGGTTTAAAAAGATATACTCCTTTTTTTAATATGTAAGTAATTTCATTGAAGAAAAGACAAAAGAAACATGAGTACCTAGAAGTGTGAATCTGGTCCTAAACAAGAATACAAGATATGAAAGTGGAAATAAAAACAAAAAACCTTCAGTCAAAACGAAAAGACATCTTAGAATTTTGATTAATCCATGCATAGATCATTTGGTATCTTCAAAAGCACAACTATACTGTAACTCCTGTTCCTTTAAAATATTCCATGTAAGGCATAATAAAGCAGTTCTCCTTGCCGTCTTTTTCTTCTTAACCATCAGTTTAAATGCCCAATTGTCTAATAGGTGGACAACAGAATTTGGCATTCTCAGCTGACACCAAATAGATTGAAAACAGACTCATTAGAACTGTACTGGCATCATCATTCAACCAACACCTATGGAAATTTAAGGATGGCAATGGATTCCCCCGGTAGAACTACTTAAAGAATCCAAACAGCACCTATAACTGAAATACAATTTTAAGGAAAAAACACCTATTCACGTTTATTTGATGGTGAAAGTATAAAATTTCCACCCCTTTGCAACGTATATGTCGTAAACTTTAAGTACTAATTCAATTAAAATAACAGCAAATGCAGTTTCCACAATAAAATATTGAAATTCCCTACTGTACCTTGCAAGTGTCAACTTTATCCAGAAGATATAGGACAAAAATATTCTAATTGTAGCGACAAAAATTTGGAATCCTAATAGAATTTTTTTTTTCAGGTATTGGTAATAGTTGGATTTTAAGTAGTTAATGGCAGTTTTGGCATGTTCAGTGTTCTGTTAATAGATACGTCTCTAGCCAAGTTGGAGAAGACATTATGCAATGCTCATTATCCCAGCACTATAGCATCATTTCCATGATGTCCAAAAGGAAACACTTTGCCTGACCATGAAGCCCCATGATTTTAGAACAAGCTAGTAACTTTCTTTAGATAGGTACCACTTTTTGTCATACGCTTAAGTACCTAATATTTGTCAAAACTTCTTTTTGTATGAGTATTAAGGATACGGCACCAATGCCAGTGACTTACTAATACTCATCTACGTTTCCTCCTACAAGAAATTTTCAAGGGCTAAATGAGTATATTTCATTTCATACCTCTTTGAAGGTTAAGCCCTCTTCATTATCCTATCTATAAAAGCCATCACCGTTTCACTTGCAGCTGCTTTACTCAATAACTTATGATTTTTCATATACAATTGTTTTAACTTCTATTGGCGAACCTTTCTAGAGAACATTAGTAGTGCATGCAAGACTGTTTTCTCTCACTGCATAAATAAAGTTGTCCTGCTATTTGGCAATTATTTTAAATCTCCAAAAAATTCATTTGATCAAAATCATGTTTTTCTTTTTACATATAGAAGTAAAGGTATAGTAATAAAGGGAACCAAGGGGTGCCACCCACGTACAAATTAACTATCTACAAGATAGTGCTTCTATAAAATCTACAAGAAGAAATTAACAAAAAAAAATTCCTCTCTAGCCCAAAAACCAAGGGCATTCCACCATTCTTTAAGGGAATCAATCAACCTTTCCACCCCATCAAAAGCTCTCCTATTCCTTTCTAACCAAACTATTCACCAAATGGAGAGTAGGATCAAGGTGATGATCTTCTTCTTTTTTTCCTTTGAAGCTCAAATTCCATTCCACGTCCAAATCTCCTTTTCATTGGAACCGCTACTCCCCAAACAAAAAAGGCCACTTTAGTGGAGGCACAAATCTTACAAATAGATTTCAAACGGAAATTTGAACTCCCTTCTATAGGTATAAGAAAAGCCTTATAGAAGGAACCAACTTCAAATTTTCCATTACCATTAAGCCTCCACTTCATTTTATCTTCCCTAAGCAATTCAATCTTTGCTTTGTAAATTTCTTCAAAAAAAATGTCTACAATACTTTGAAGTTTCCAATCATGATCATTGCGGGCTAGTGAAATATCCCACATCACCTCGCCATTTGCCAAGGACACACAATCACAATCAAAGCATCCTTCACCCTCCTCACCATAGAGTAGACCGCTAGAAATTGGTCTTTCAAAGAGGTTTCCTACATCAAATATCATTCCCCCTCTTCCCCCCTCAAAAGCCACCAAGGGGGAAAAGTCATCCCAGCCATTCCTAATCCATTTCCAGACTTGAATCCAATAAGCACCTCTTCCTTCTTTAGTGGTCCATTCGCAATTACCGATACTAAGTTTTGCACAAACAACTTTCAGCCACAAATTGTTGTTTCATTTGCAAACCTCCATAACCACTTACCAAGTAGGATCTATTGCAAGAAGTAATTTAAGCCCCAAGCCTACTCTCTCAATAGGTTGTGTGACAATGCCCATTTCACTAAGTGAAATTTTAACTCATCCCCAAAACTTTTCCAAAGAAATCTCCTTTGAATGCCTTCCAACCTCTTAGCAACCGCACATGAGATAGGGAAAAGGAACATGAAATAAATAGGAAGGCTCGAAAGAGTGCTTTTAATAAGAGTTAATCTCCCCCCATTGAAAAGTTAGTGTTTCTTCCACCCGGCCAACTTCTTTTCAAACCACTTAACAATGGGATCCTACGTACTTTCTCTTTAAATATAGCTCCAAAGGAGGACCCAAATAGGTGATAGGAAGAGACTCAACAGTGTACCCCAACAAGCTTGCCAAATAATCTCCATCAAGTTCCTCTCCGGGAGGAATCAAAGAACTGTAGCTTAAATCAATTTTTTTTTATTGGCAAAACACGCGACCTTTAGGACCCAAGCCTCAACCTTAACCATTAAGCCAAGGCCTCATTGGCTTGCTTAAATGAATCTTAGGATTGGAAACTGCTTTGAATCATGCAACAAAACTATGGCCACATCATTGAACTCCCACAATCATAACACCCTATGACACATTAGTCCATAAACCACAGTAAAACAGGTAGTCAAGCATAGAACCAGTTCATATAAAATCAAAAAAGGGTTCTAGAAAACAGAATTACAAGACAGAACCCAAGTTGACCAAGCACCGAATGACCAATTGGAATATACAGTAACATGGAAAAGAGACAAATGTGAAAGAAGATGACAAAGCCCTAAAAAACAGAGTCAAATGCAGAAATGGTTCAGATAAAATTAGAAAGGTGGCCCCGAAGAAGAAGCTGGCCAAGAAAGATGGCCTAGGTAGTAACCAGTTCACATAAAATCATAAAGATGGCCCAGAAAATAATATAACATCAAAATCATGCAATGTCACATAAAAGTGCCATCATGCAGAAAAAAAATAACTATGGCCACATCATTGAACTCCCACAATAATAACAAAGTTAAAGAAGAAGAGCAACATAAACCAGTCCGAAAAAAGGCAAAGGAATATCAATGACTTTGTGATGCAGATGTCAAAGACCCAACAAAGAGCAGATTTAAAGAATTGAAAATGATGAAATTTGATGTGTTTTTAAGGAGGTTCCAAGTGGGAGCTTAATATGGTCCAAAAAAGGCAATAGAATATCCATGACTTTGTGATGCAGATGTCAAAGAGCCAGCAAAGAGTAGATTTAAAGAATTGAAAATGATGAAATTTAGTGTGTTTTTAAGGAGGTTCCAAGTGAGAGCTTAATATGCCTAAATGCAAGTAATATTGGTACCTGAAAACCAAGTTGAAACCAACATAAACCAGTCAAAAAAGGCAATGGAATATCCACGACTTTGTGATGCAAATGTCAAAGAGCCAATAAAAGAGCATATTTACATAATTGAAAATGATGAAATTTGATGTGTTTTTAAGGAGGTCCCAAGTGGGAGCTTAATATGCCTAAATGCCTTATTTTAGAGCAGGTTTTTTATAATTTTCAGTAGAGGGCAATCTTGTCATTAGGTCTTGTTCCTACAGCTGTCAGCTAGTGGGATCAGTCAGTCATATTGGTCAGCTCTTGTGAGCCTCAAGTGGTCTAAGTCTTGTTTAGCAAGTTTACTTGGTCCAGGTATGCTTGGCCACCAAGTTTGCTTAGTCTATAAAGTTACGTAATATCAAATTTGAAAGACATGGAATAATGAAGAATAATTAGCTTTCTATGCTATGAATGTGTTATGCATCCTCTCTTGGGTGTGATGCTCAAGAGCCCTAGGTGTGATACTGAGGGACATATCCTCTTCGTGCTATTTATTCTTAACTTTACCTCTTGTATTTTACTTCTAATCTGCAGTCCTTTCACAAAGTTTCAATCTTCATAAACAGCTCGTCCGCCTTTCACTACTAGGCACAAGATCCTACATTGCCTCATAAATTACTTATTCTCCTAGCTGTTTGGTGCCAACATAAGACCCTGCAGTCAGATATTTGGTAGTCCTATAATAAGATATGTTAGCTTACATTAAACCTGGTGGTTTAAGGATTCTATCCTGCATCACTCTATGACATAGAGAAAGTAGATGTACCAAAGACACCAACTCAAACAAGGGTACCAGAGACAGCAGAATATAAAACTGAACCAAGCAATACAAGTTAGGAAACTATGTGACAAATTAGGAGCACCGTAGACACCAATACAAGCAAAGGTATGACACAAAACATAATAGCCAAGCTAAAACCTATAAACCAACATGAAGTCAATCCAAAATCCAGCTAAAATTTTCAAAACTTAATGACAAAGACAAACAAAAAGCACAAAGCAGCAAAATCAAACGCGATGCATTAGAACACCAAACAAAAAAACCAAAGTTAGAAAATAAAAACAATCGAAATCTATTAAGGGTTAACAGTATTCCAGTAATTATGCATATATAGCCGTTTAATAGCCCTTTCACTCTCACATTATTCTAATCTCAAGTTAACAAAATCAAAACAAAGTGAATCATAACAATGGCTCGATGCGTCAAGATTCCCAATGCTCTAGAAGAGGTCTAAATCATATTTGAGGCTCTAAACCCATTATAGGGAACAATTGAACAACAAATCATAGCGTGAATAGAACATCACTGTTGTGATAACAGAGCATCAGCTGCATGAAAATTCACAAAATGGAAAACACCATCTAATATCATCAAAAACAAATGTACATGCCTGCCCTCAACCTGAGCAAAGCCACAAACCATAGTCCAAGAACCACCACACAACCTCAAACTACAATCCACAAACCAAACATCCACAGTCCATGAACCATGTCACTGGCATCATTGTGCACTGCAATACAAGGAGAAATAGTGCAGGCTCCAGCGAGGTGGGTGAGAGAGGGGGGTGGGGTGGTTCTCGCAATAATCAGAAGCTTTCAAATCAAAACAAAATAGAAAAAATAAGAAGAAACTAATGGGACTCACTTGCAACAACCTCGGGCAAAGAATGTCAATGGTCTGTCTATGGCAAAATGGGCAGTAGTACTAGGCTCAGATTTGAGAAATAGTTATGGCTCTTCTGCCTTATTTAAATGTCTTGTGAATGAAATTACCCCCCACATGTCAGTCAGCCTGGTGTGTAGGACTCCCACCTATGTTGGGGGAAACACATTCCTCTCTCTTGTGGAATTGTGATGGCCTCACAAATCAATTTTGCAAACAAATTCCCAAGTGGGGAAAACCAAAGACAGGGATCCTTCAAGACAACATAAAAACAACCCACCTAAAATAATTGCTCTAAGAATATTCACCCCACTAGACACATCTATTAGGCAATATGAAGACGTATTGTTATACTCTGTAAGAGATATCTCCACAAATGAACTTAAACAACCATATCTTAACAGAAAATTGTTCCTCTCATCATATTTCATCATCTCGACACAT
Organism: Bretschneidera sinensis; assembly: GCA_023935145.1. NCBI lineage: Eukaryota > Viridiplantae > Streptophyta > Magnoliopsida > Brassicales > Akaniaceae > Bretschneidera > Bretschneidera sinensis. The sequence continues at coordinate 100,700,297 of CM043699.1, forward strand.
ATAGCTGAGAACTATCACCAAGCCATATCAATACCTCAATAAGACAAGACTCAACCAAGCTAGTCGAAAATTGAGAAACACTAAGTGTCAATGATGATTTAATGTGCAAGGGGCACATATTTCTAGTGTATCTCAAAAGTATATTGTATTCGGATAATTCCAATAACAGCATTGGTGTTGTACCTTAGAAGCCCTTTGCTCATTCACCGCCATTCGAAGAGAATCATCCTACAGAATCAAACGTGATAAAGCACCAGAACTCAACCTGAAATACACAACGTGACCATCATTGGTATTGGTGGTGGTGGTGGGGTTAGATCTCAATAATTAGAAAGTCATCCATCAAACACTCTCTAACAATAGCACAAGTCGAGTAATGCTAAGTCTAACCATGGATAGGAATTTCTATGTTAGTCAAGCTAAATAGAGTGTTCCTGACAAATGTTGTTAGAAGGGCTCAAATTATACACTCCAAGTGCATTATAATACAGCCATAATGAAGCTAAACATGCCAGAACGATGCATATGACAATATTAGAATACTAGATGAGAACAATAGAAATGAAATTCTATATAATATACTAAAGCAATTTTGCGGCATCTGATATAGAGCCACCAATGGCAACGATAAGATCAAGTAGAGCTCGCATTCCCTGTGGTAGAAAAAGGGGAACAGAAAGGATTATTTTAGCAATGCTAGGGATTCAATTAAAATGCAAGTTCAGTAAAAATGATACTCAAACATATACGTATATAGGTATAGTAACAGACGAAATTTAGGATTATTAGGTCCAATTTGTGGACCGCAGTCCGACCCTCTGATGGTAGACTTGAGAGGAAGGATTTGAAGAAGTTCTAGAGGAGGTGAACACGCATCAAGATCAACATGGTTCCTGACTAGTAGTACATACATCATAAGATCAAATATACTTGACGATTCTTGTGTCAGCAAAGCAACCACCAATAAAAGTTTAAAACTAATTCAAAGAAAGATTAGAAAGGGACCTTACCTTTAAGAGCCAAGAGAGTTCGAAGTCGTGCCAAGGCAGATGCACGGTTCATGTGCGGTGACCGGTCTTCAACAGCCTGCATGCACAATAATAATTTATTTATTATATTAAAACAATAATTACTCTAAAAATAATTGTAATTCTGAAAGAGAGAGAGGCCTGAGTGATGATGCCAGTAGGGAGGTCCTTGAGACGAACAGCGGACTCGCGCTTGTTGCGGTGCTGACCCCCTGGCCGAGACACCTTGAACATCTCCATCTTGCATTGTCTCATCAGCTCATCAGCTCATCAGCTCTTCGTCTTCACGTTGCTTTGTTCATAATTATAATTCTTACAGTAATCATTGGAAGAAGCAACGCTGTAATTATTCCATTTGCCTCTTCCTTTATCAACAAGATTCACATTCAATTGTTGCATCGTCGTTGTTGTTATTGTTGGAGAAAGCAAACGGATCGATGAAGAATGAAATTGGTAATGAAAATTACCATATAGTACAATCTTGTTATGGCAACAAGAAGAAGAAGAAGAAGCAAAACTGGATGATGCTCCACAACCACTACCCTTACTCCTCCTTGCAAGTCTCAGAAGGAGACTCCATTTCATATGTACTTGAGCCGCCAATAGCATGGAGGAGATGGAATACTGCTGAGTGCTAACAGCGTTTTCCCCTTCTTTTTCTAATCCCACTGTACCTGTAATTGATTTTAATATATATATATTATTTTAATAATATAAAAATTTTAAACTCTATTTGTATATATATAAATTTTTTTAATGATTTAATAATAAAAAAATATTCATTTAATCCATAAGTAAATGTGACAAAAATAACAAATACAGAAAATATTTTTAATAAGAAATACGATATTCTTCCTCTTTCTATGTTTGAAGCGGGGAACAAGTATAATCCGATATTTGTCCCCGTTGGACTCTAAGAAAAAAATATTACAATTAAACAATTTAAAAATATATATTTATATGTAAGGTAAAATTAAAAAGAAAAAAAAATAGATTACCCTCACTCAAATAAAGAATTTGGGGTCAAGTTGAAAAGAAAAAAAAATCATTATTTGTTAAATAGAACTTCACATATGGTAGATTTTCTTGGCAAACTTCAAATTTAAACTTTGTTTAGGATATTAATTTATTAAAAAATTATACTTATCATAGCATATTAGATTCTGGATTCGATTATTTTAATTGGTAGTATTTATTCTTCTTTTTGAATATTTGTTGAGGAACAATATGATAGATAGTAACACTTTATATCAAAAACTGAGCACTTCTTATTAAAATGACAAACTAAATCAAAGCGAGAATAGGATTTTCTTTCAAGTAGGACTGAAAATTAATAAAATCAGTAGCATTTATATTTTGCATTCAAATTGCAACTCAATTTAAAAAATATATTAAATATATATAATACACAAGGTAATCATTCATCTCACAACAATGATTTATTATTCAATAAATGATAGTTTTTAACTGAATTTCGAATAGCTGAAAAAGATATCTACTCACTTTATATTTAGATAAAAAATAAAAATTAAAAAAAATAATTATTTGAAAAATCATAAATTTTTATTTAATTATCTATTCACATTTTACTCGATCTTAATTCATTCCTCACTCTTTTAATTGAATCAATTTACCCTTTTCCTTTACAAGTAATCTTCAATAGCACTTGCCAAGCAAAAAGTTATTTTCCATGCATGTGCTACATGCAAACACAACATGTAATATCCCACAAACTCTAAAATGAGTGAAAGGTAACAATTTATTAATATAATTAACAATAATTTTTCAATAGCATTAACTTTAAAATATTTAAATTACTTATGTCAGCTGAATGCATTTATTTGTTCATTTTAATGGTAAAGTGTTGTTAGTAGTATCACCTCCTCTTATGTGACACGTACGCATTTTGTTGACTTTTGAACATAATTGTTGATTAAAAAGCTTATTGAAAATTACCCTTTAAAATAAAAAGTAAATTGATGCAATTAAAAAGGCTAAGACCAAATTAATTGAAATATTAAGTAAAATGCAATAGAGAAATAAAATAAAAAGAAAAAAAAAATCCTGGCCTCTTAGCTTAGCCATCACGTCCAAACCTTCCATATAGGAAATCAAAGTTCAATCTATCCGCCAATGTAAAAGAAAACGCGATCAAACTAATCATCTTTGCAATCACTTGGAACACAAAAGGATATTTTGCCAAATAATTAAATTCTAAATTATTTTATCACGTGATCAGTGACCTTAAGAGTGCCAATATAGGAATATAATGTTTTCTCGAATCAACATGACGAAGCGCACAACCAATCTTCACTATTTTTGTTGGATACATCCATTACATGAAGCACATGGTATAGGAATGGAATTGGAGGTTGTCAACCATGTTAACTATCACAGCAATTGATAAGCTTAGAAACAAAACAATGTTGAACTGCCAGGAGATGAAAACATACAAGTAAGAATTGCCAAGAAACTATAAAACATAAAAACGATTATAATCTTCTTCATTTTCCTTTCCTATGGTTCCACGGGAAAAGTTCAAATAATTAATCCAAAAGTAATATACAGAAGATTTTGGTTACAGGGTGTTATATGCATTATAACTTGTTAAGATACAATTGACAAGAATCTAATATAAAGTGAACTGCACGGAGACAGCTTCTCAGAAGTGCAATGTCTCTCATGAAACAGGAAGTTTATCCAACCAGGGAAGCAGCTTTTCATGGACTAAGTCAGGTCTGTCATCATGAGGACAGTGTCCTACTCCTTCCAACACAAAGAGGCTTACATTTGGCAGCTCATAAGGCAGGGAAGAGAAGTACTTACCAACAGGCCCGTCAAGAGGGGTGAAAGTGTCTTGATTACCCCATAAAAGTAGAACAGGTAAGGAAATTCTTGGCATCAACTGCACTGGGTTTGGCCCTGGTGGGCCTGTCACAATGGAAACAAAAGCATCAAGTGCCCCTTCATCGTTTGCTGGCTCACTAATGATCTGCAATTTTCAGGCAAAAACAAGGATTCTGAATATCCGTTTGATAAGGAAAGGAACTACAAGTTTGGGACAGACAGAAGAATAGTAATACCTCAACCAATACTTCATCGACAGATTCCTTATTTCCATAAACAGACAACAGGATGTTCCTCAGGGTTTCCCTGCATCATCCATATGCATGTTTGAAAATTTTGCATTTGCTTTTTGGATACCAGGATAATAATCACTACAGCTGACAGAGTACCTCTGTTTGACACGCTGAAAGATCGCTGAAGCAATCACCCTTTGTTTCAACAAAAAATCGATTAACCAAAGCAAAGGTAACAACAGCTTAATCCTCCAATCATTAACAATCGCTTTGTTGTTCATGCCACCAGCACAGTTTAACAGAACAAGTCCTCGGACCAGAGTTTGACTGGATTCTTATTGGATTAAGTATAATGGCCATATGGCAAACCACAGATGTCAGTAGGTTTCAGACTTAAGTGATTGTTTAACAAGCCAGGTAGGGGTGGCAGCACACAAGGCGGCCCACCGTGCCACCTTCTCTTTCGTGCCGTGCTGTGCTTTTAAAAATCTCAGCTTGGCACGGTCCAAGGCCCGCATGGCTATTGGGTCGTAACGTGCTGTGCCGGTCTATGGGCCTCATAAGTATATATTGATTTTTTTTGTCTTTTTTTGTTGAAAATAGTAAAAAAAATTATAAATATTGAATTGAATGCTTATAATTGTATAGAAAACACAATCATTTTATTGATGAAGTTAAATATTACAAATAACTTAGAAATTGAACAAAAGCAACAACATAAACAAATAACTTAAAAATTACAACTTTCAAAAATCTTCTAAATAAATAACTTACAAAAACAACAAATAAAATAAAGAAAGAAGATGAAATGACTTACAAATGGGTGAAATATAAAAAAAAACTTAGAAATTTTAAAAATTAGAAAGACATAAAATATTATCAATAATTAAAAAGTAATTTTTATAACTTTTTTGACATTTAAATAAATAAAAAAAACAAACTTATCCAATTCCTAGACAAACGAATTTAGAAATTGAATGATGAGTTGCCTAACCAAGCTATGCAAATAAGTTTCATTCAGTGGATTAAAAAGAAAAATATTATATGATTTCTTCTTAGTGTTTTAGTTCATTGAATCAAATGCTATTATGTTAAAATCAAGTAATTATAACTTCAATATTTAAATTAAAAATTCACTAGGACATTTTTTTTGTGTTTAAATATTTGCATAGGTTTGATTTAATTTATATTAATGTGTGATTTTAGGTGAACTTGCTTAATTTATGAATTAATAGATCACGTGCCATTATGTTAAGAATAGAGTAATAATTTTATTTTTTTCTACCATCCTAAAATATTAAATTTATCATCATCTAATTATTCTTGACTCATTATTCTAGTGGCATAAAATTATACGTAATTTTGAATTTATTAGATGTTATTGTAGTGCCTCGTGCCGGGCCGGGCCGTGCCGGGCCTCGTGCCATGCCATGTCGTGGGCCTCAAAAACTAGACCTAACACGACACGAGAAATAGTACTGTGCCAAGCACGGCATGACCCGTGGAAGTGTGAGCCGTGCCAGGCTGTGCCAAATTTGTTTTGGACCGTGCCGGCCATTGCCACCCCTAAAGCCAGGCAATCAAGTGCAAAATGAATTAGGTTAAACGATAGACCTGAGGCAGCAATCAGACAAGCAAGACTTCCAACAGAGTTGCCTATCAACACGGTTGGCTTCTGAACTACTTGTTCCAAGAAGTCAAGTATCAACTGTAGTTATCAGGGAAAGTTTGCAATGTTGAAGGATTTGGTTGCATATATACACTGAGTAAGGAAAGAAAAGAAACACAATTGTTTAAGCTACAGTACCTGTGCCCATTTCTCCATGGTATATGAAAAACCTGGTGGCTTATCTGAAGCACCAAAGCCAAGAAGGTCAATGGCATAAACGTCGTGGCTTTGGGCTAGTGTGCCAATGTTCCTGAAAGTACCTCAATAACAAGAGTTGTGAAACAAAGTGTGAATTGCTATTTGCTAAAAAGAATGGTCTTTGACTCTGACAGAACATGAAAAAGCTTACTGTACGTTTAGTTGTGAAAAAATTTCATTTTTATTTTTTTATCACTTTATTTAATAATTTGGACATTCTTAACAAAACAACATTTTTCTTTTCAACATAATATTAAAAAAATTGAGAAAAAAAAATAATTTACTAACTTTTCTAATATTATATTAGAAAGATAAATGTTGTTTTTCAAATTATGTTAAGAATGTCCAAATTGTTGAATTTTTTTTTACGAAAAATGGATATATAAATTTTCCACAACTAATCAGCCCCATCTTTCATAAATTTTTCATTTTCATGTATAAATATGCAATTATGCATTATGCAACAATAGGAAAATTTCGGTAGGTATAAGTATAGAATGCATTTGTAAATGAATTCAGACTATTTTCAAGTGAATCGAGATTGCCAATTCATTTACAAATGAACTTAAATAAATTTTTATGTTTGGTATAGTTTTACTTAAGCTATTCATTTATAATGTTAATGTTCATTTGTAAATTCTATCAATTTTGATATAATTTATCAACCACTTATTCACTTTTACTGTAATTCATATTAAATAAATTCTACACTTTTATTAGAAAACCAACCAAACATATAATAAATTCATTATGAATTTCAATCTTCGTTAGCAAACCAAACTGTATCCTAAAGAATTTCAAATGAATTCCACAAAAACTATAAAATAGAATTAATTAGGCTAGCACTTATATAACCCTAAGCTAATTTATCACGATTCCGGTTAGTAAGAAAACGCCGTATACAAGTAATAGTTAGCTGCAACCATATATTGTTGGATTGTTACCTGCGCCAATGAGGAATTGAGGCGCCGAAGCCATGAACAAGAAGAAGAGGAGGAGGAGACTGGTTGTCGCCGTCGATGAGGGGGTTGGTTTGTGAAATTGAAGAAACAAACAAGTAATTGACGGAGAATTGGCCTTTCCATTGCCATCTTTTACATCTCTCTCTAATCTCTTCAACCAGCAACGCCTCTCCTCCACCACCTCCAAATGCAATTGTAGCAGTATTAGCAGCGTTATTATTACCAGACCCACCAGCGGCACTGACACCGAAAACTCCTCTCCGTCTCTCTCGCCTTGTCTGATGCAATGACAGTGTGGCCGTTGGTGCCAATGCCAACGCCCTCATTCTTGCCGTCTGCCTCTCTACCTATGATATATTGCTATTTTCTATTGGCCTATTGCTATGCTTTCCCCCATCCTCCACCAGCAATCAATTGGGACTTTGGGATTTCTTAGTTCTTACCCATCGTGAATCTGATTAATATGAGGCTGTGCTTTCTTTCTTATTTTTTTCTATTGGCCGTTGCTTTTTATTTCTGTCTTCTTTCGAGTTTTTTTCTTCATTTTCTTTTTTCTTCGATGCTAACATATTTCTCATAAAGAAAACAGGAAAAACACTAAAAATTCCTTCGCATAATTTTTTTTTAATATCATAATTACTTTTTTAATACAAAAAACCAAACAAAATATGTTTTTTTATATTACAAAAATGTAATAGTTGAAACTTCTTAATAAGCATTGCTGACACTCAGCAGGATTGAGAGAAAATTTCAAAAATTGTACAGAAATTCTTTTTCATAGCAACTATCCATTGCCGCTAACAAAAACATTGGCTAAATTATAAATTTGAGAGGTTTTTTTTAAAAAAAACGAGGACAATAAACGAAATATTTTGTTATAATAAACTAAAAGTGAAACATTAACGAAATATTTTGTCATAATGAAATGAGATATAAGTCTTGAAATGTTTTTAAGTATTTATTTTTTATTTTAAAAAATCAAAATAATTAATATAATAAACTGATATATTAAAATTAAAATCTACTAAAAAAAAATTAATAAATTGATTTCTATAATGTATTTATTAATTAAATTACCTACTTAGCTTTGTCAAAACCAAATATTTTTAAGTCCATAACTCAAGTTACAAGAAGTCTGTTAACGGAGTCAAATTCAAGTTAGCCCAAAGAATTGGCCCACAATCTAAGTTACTTATATAACAATATCTAAGATCCATTTAAGACATATCCAAGATGAGAAGCCCCAAGTATGTCTTCTTGTATTAACCACTTTTCTTCTTCAAGTTCAGAAGGGGCTTTTACATTCTCTTTGCCCAAATATACCTACTGTTTTATGATTGCCATTGTTGATGTGTTTGCCTGCAAAAGATGCAAAAATTGCAACAGCAGCTCTGAACTCCGTCGTGGATAAGAGTGGAAGAACATATTTTGAAGGTGCAAAAAACGTACATTTTGATTGGGATGTACTCCAGATCATAAAAATACACACCTTTAAAGTGTAACAATTAATTTTCAATGCCTTATCTCGTTTTGAAGCAAGCTCAAAAGACGCATATTAAAACATTGTTTATCCCATTAAACAAATTTATTTATTTATTTATTATGTGGTTTAGGCGTTGTTATGATTTAAGAAACTTTTAAGTTACACCTAAATCATCTCCAAACAAGACCATAATCTAGGCATCAACCTTTAAAGGTCATTCGCCATAGTTCGAGCTTCCTAGTTCTAACTTCAGTAGGGAAATAAATAAGTGGTTTGGTTGGTGAGAGGCCAATTTAGCCAGAATGAAAAGATTAATCACAAATTAATGCCCCATTAACGAACTAAAATCATTTTAGTGATCATAATTGAGCAGACAATATCACTCTCTCACTCATCCATCCAACAACCTTTTCTGAATCTTCCCAGCAAACAAAGTTCATATAGAAAAGAAAACAATGAGAACTTGATGAACATATCTGCTGTCCCTTAACCAATCAAAATCATTTTACAAGCTTAATACTGTACAAAATTTCACTATATTCGCAGATTAAACTGCCAAACATAGATCCTCTTCATTTTTCCTTTCCTACAAAATTTTCTCGGCAACTAAGCTCAGCTCAATAAAAAAAAGAAGAAATTTTGCTAATCAACGAGGACTCGTGCAGATTCTGAAAAAAGAATATTCACAGATATGATCGGAGATTAGTGATCTTCATGACTTGCATGCGCTCATCTTTACTACATATGTTGGTCCAATTAGTCCAGGTTGGAGCCAAATCACATTCGAAACGTGACGCTTGTGCGATTTAAGTGATTTGAGTTGCACTTCAACTATAAGATATAGCTTTTGATGCAGTGATAAGCGCTCGATCTTGACCATTGGTATCAAAGGTTAGATTATTGGTTTGATTCTCAACGATATAATTATTGAGGGGAAGATTGTTGGGTCAGGTATTGACGAAACGTGATGCTATGATGACTTTATGTGATGTCACGTGCTAACACTGGTGTAACAAACTGACTTTATGTGAGACGAGAATTTTTTTCTCATGCTATTTAGTGTTTGGGTCAAGAGAAAATTTTCAATTATGCATTTTTTTGAAATAGAAGTTGAACTCATATTTATTTTTGCTCTTGATTTTTTTTTTTTTTGCTTAAGAGAGAGTTGATTGGAATATCTTCACGAGAATTTTAACTTTATAAAATATCAACATGTTTTGATAAATGTTAATTTATGATTTAAGTTATAGTTTTTTACACAAAATTAAAAAGTTTCAAATCATTTGTTAAATATAGTTAAATCATCATATATTAAAATAATATTTTTTATTAAAATTTTATATAATTGATTTATTACATAAGTTTTATTAAATTTTAAAATCAAATCTTGAAATTTTTAAAAAATAACAAAATTCGTATAATAAACTTGGTAGGTTTTGGCCCAACTAATATATACTTGATGTTTTCCCTCGTGGCACATAAAGCTAGTAGAAGAACAGATGGGGATGCTATAGACTATAGTTGGAAAAAATAAAGAAAAACGCCCATTAACAAATCATGTTGAGACTAGCCAACTATATGATTTCGGCATAGGATCATCCTATATTCCCATCTAATGGCAATTGTGTGCAAGTGATATCTCTTTTAATCACCTGGTGGCTAGTGACCTTATAAGAAAAGGAAAATAACGAAGTAATGAAACACTAAAGAAAATACTGCCACCACTTTCATATGAGTCTTAACGAGACCCAATCTCAGACCAAGCCCAAGCCCAAGCCCAAGCCCAAGACTAGGCCACCTGAGTCCAATAGTTTACTCTTGATAGATATGGAAGTGGAAAAAATACGTGTCAACTAGGGTTGGCCACGAACATAGTGGGAGCCTAGTATTTAAAAGAGTGGTGATATTATCTTGTTGGTTGGACAAGCATATTATATTTTCCCCCTTAGAAACACTTTATGTGTTCACTGTTATCGCAAAACATAAACTTTTGCCCAAGTTCCAAATCGGTGTTTGAAAATTGATTTTGTTTGTTCCAAAACTCCAATTCAACAAGAAGAACGTGTACAAAACCTCGGCTCATCGATTTAACAATTATTTTACATTTTAACCACTAAAACCTCTATAAGTGTTAACAATTAACCTTAAACCTAAACTTTTGAACAAAATGCAAACCAATGGTTTAAAATGAACAAGTGTTTTTTTTTTCACTCCTAAAACCTCTCTGTGGTACAGTTAATGTAAACCCTAAACTTTTGCACAAAAACCAAACAGGTGTTTTAAAATAGATTTCGTTTGTTTAGAAACTCACATTCAATAAAAAGAAGGTGTATGTAACCCTCACATCGTCGATTGGACAAGTATTTTACATCTTAACATCTGAAACCAAAGTGTGAACAGTTAACTTTATCTTAAACTTTTGCACAAAATGCAAATATGTGTTTTAAAATGGATTTTGTTTGTTCCATAACTCAAATTCAAACAAAAAAAGAACGTTTACTTAATCCCCATCTCGTTGATTGTAGTAATATATTATAATTTCACCCTTAAAAGTACTCTGTGTTAACAGTTCAGCTTGAACCTAAACATTTGCACAAATTGCAAACTGATATTTTAAAAAAGATTTCTTTTGTCTACAAATCGCAATCGATAAAAAGAACGTGTACTTAACCCCTATCTCGTCGATTGGGCAAGTATTTTTCATTTTCACCCCTAAAGCCTCTCAATGTGTTAACAGTTAACGTAAAACCTAAACTTTTGCACAAAATCCAAACTAGTAATTTAAAATCGATTTTGTTTATTCCTTAACTCACATTCGACAAAAAGAACATGTATGTAACCACTCTATGCTCATCGATTAAAAAAAAGAAGGTCTACTTAACCCTTATCTCGTTGGTTGAACAAGTATATTGTATTTTCCCCCTTAGAAACACTCAATGTGTTAACTGTTATTATAAAACATAAACGTTTTTGCACAAGTTCCAAATTGGTGTTTGAAAATTGATTTTGTTTGTTCCAAAACTCCAATTCGACAAGAAGAATGTGTACGAAACCCTCGGCTCATCGATTCGACATGTATTTTACATTTTAACCACTAAGACCTCTATAAGTGTTAACAATTAACCTTAAACCTAAACTTATGCACAAAATGCAAACCAGTGTTTTAAAATCGACTTCCTTTGTTCCTTAACTCACATTTGACAAAAAGAACATGTATGTAACCACTTGTTCGTCGATTGGATAAGTTTTTTACATTTTAACTTCTAAAACCTCTATAAGTGTTAACTGTTAACCTTAAATAGAAATTTTTGCACAACATGCAAATCAGTGCTTTAGAATGTATTTTATTTGTTCCATAACTCACGTTACAAAAAAAATGTATACTTAATCCCTCTCTTGTCCATTGGACAAGCAATTTTAATTCTCACCACTAAAACCTCTTTATGTGGTATCAGTTAACGTAAAACCTAAACTTTTGCACAAAATCCGAACTGGTATTTTAAAATGGATTTCGTTTGTGCAAAAACTCATATTCAATAAAAAGGTGTACCTAACCCTCACCTCATCAATTGGACAAGTATTTTACATTTTAACCTCCAAAATCTCTCTAAGTGAGAACAATTAACTTTAAACTTTTGCACAAAATGCAAACCAGTGTTTTAAAATGGGTTTTGTTTGTTTTCCCACTTACTTTAAAAAAGAAAGAAAGTCCACTAACCCTCATCTCATTGGTTGGACAAGTATATTATATTTCCCCCCTTAGACACACTCTATGTGTTAACGCTTAATGCAAAACGTAAACTTTAGCACAAGTTCCAAATCGGTGTTTGAAAATTGACTTTGTTTGTTCAACAACTCAAATTCAACATGAAGAACGTGTACGAAACAAACGACTCATCGATTCGACAAGTATTTTACATTTTAACCATTAAAACCTCTATAAGTGTTAACAATTAACCTCAAACCTAAACTTTTGCACAAAATGTAAACTAGTGTTTTAAAAAGGACAAGCATTTTTTTATTTTCACTCTTAAAACCTCTCTATGTGGTACGGTTAAAGTAAATCCTAAACTTTTGCATGAAATCTAAGCTGATTTTTTAAAATGGATTTTGTTTGTTCCAAAACTCAAAATAAACAAAATGAAGGTGTATGTGACCCTAGGCTCTTCAATCGGACAAGTATCTTTCATTTTAATCTCTAAAACCTCTCTAAGTGAGAACAATTAATCTTAAACTTAAAGTTTTGGATAAAATCCAAAGTGGTATTTTAAAATAGTTTTCGTTGGTTCCTCAGCTTACATTTGACAAAGAATATCTACTTAACCCATGGTTCTTCGATTGGACAAGTATTTTATATTTTAACCTCTAAAACTTCTTTAAGTGTTAATAATTCGGCTTAAGACTAAACATTTGCACAAATTGCAAACCTAGGTTTTAAAATGGATTTCTTTTGTCCCACAACTAACATTCGACAAAAAGAGCATGTAATTAACCCTTGTCTCGTTTATTAGACAAGTATTTATCATTTTTACCCCTAAAGCCTCTCTGATGAGAATTAACAAGCACCATTAAAGGATCTATTGCATGTTCCAATTGGGCCAATTACTAGAGCAAGATCCAAGAAGATCAAAGAAGTACTTAATGAGTTGATTCAAGATATTTGGGTTGATTCTAAAACGGGGCATTCCAAGTTTGGCCCAAAGGGAGATGAAGGCGTAATAAATTTAATCCAAGCTATTGATGGGATTGATCTTACTTAACTGGGTGTAATTTCATTAGCAATGGCGTGGATTAATGGCTGATTATGGCTTAAAAGAGAGTGAAATTAGAAGGAGAAAGTGGCTAATTACTTTCTAATTTCATACCAATTAATTGACTGATTGACTTTCCAGTTTCATACCAATTAATTGGCTGATTGACTTGTCTATCTCAGACTTTCCTAAGGCATATTTTTTTAATTCTTTCTTTATTTACTTTCTTATTTTGTAACCAAGTTAGTTTCCTTTTCATTATAGTGGGGTGTAGGGCTAAAAGGGTTATAAATACCATGCACTCATTGTAGTGAAGAGAATAGAATAGAAATCAGAAAAACGTGAGGTTTGCTTCCTCTATTGGTTCTTCAGAGAACTTATGAACTTATCGAGGATTCTTCCTTGTGGTGTTCAAATTTTATACCTTCGGTTTGTGATTCAGTTATAATCATTGGGTCGAGGTTTGTGACTTTATACCTTCGGTTAGTGATTCAGTTATAATTATTGTGCCGAGGTTTGTTACTTTATACCTTCGGTTCACGTTTCATTATAACATTGAGTTGGGGTTTTCTATTAAAAATATGAATTTTAGCTTTCTTGGCAAGTATTCCAATGTTGTTTGTTGGGTCTCAAAACGTGTCGGTTGAGGTTCACATTATTTGGTATCAGAGCCAGCTTCTAAAAATCAGGTTTATTATCATTTTATCTTTCGTTTCTTGTTATCATCCTATCTTGTTTCGTTTGTGTTCATTTTTTCTTGTTCTTGTTTTGTGTTGTGCACCCAATTGAAAAAAAAAGGTGAAAAAAAGACAAAAAGACAAAAAAAAGGTGACACTGAAGCAATATCATTCACCATACTTATCAAAGTTAATTTTTTCTTGAATCGTGGCTTTTATAGTTTCAGTTCTCTCTAAAAAAAATCTTTTTCTTATCATTTTCTTTTGATTCGTTGTTTTTATAATATTTTCTTGCCGTCGGTATTGGTTTAAATACTACAAGTTGAATTTCTTGATCCAGTTTATTAGTTTAATAAATAATTGAAAAAAGGGAAGCTATGAGTGGAAAAAGGCAAGAGAGTATGAGAATAATATCGAAAAAAAATCCAATTTAAGAGTGAAACACGAGTGTAAGTGACATAATTTGAGTGCAAACACGTGAGGCAATGTGGTGAGGAATTATTTCTAACATTTCTTTATAGTTTCAATATATATATATATTCCAGGGGCGACACATCAAGCAAAGAAGGAAGGGATGAGTCGTTCATCGTGTTACAGGCTATGCAACAATAATTTGAACACATGAATGTGGTATTCAATGAGATTCGGGATTGGATGGATAGACAATACGCTGTTATTGCTACTTGGCGCGAGGGGCATCCCCAAAGAGTCTCTAATGTTAGAAGCCAAGAACAGCATGTGCCTGTGGATGATTCTAATGACGACCACGAGGATGAGTTCGAAGATGAAGAGGATAAAGCTTCATTGAACGGTGAGGGCAGGTTCGTGCCAAGGGGAGAAAGGTGTGGTAGAGGTTTCTGAAGAGATCCAAGATGGTTAGAAGGGACTGATAGAAACCTAGGAAACATCAAAATGAAGATACCGTCGTTCCAAGGAAAAAAACAATCCTGAAGCATACTTGGAATGGGAGAAGAAAGTTGAGTTGATTTTTGAGTGCCACAACTACCCCGAGGAGAAAAAGGCAAAACTTGTTGTCATTGAGTTTACTGACTATGCTATTATATGGTGGGATCAACTTGTGATGAACAGGAAGAGAAACCATGAGAGGCCTATTGAGACATGAGATAAAATGAAGGCCATCATGAGGAGGCGGTTTGTCCCTAGTCACTACTATAGGGACTTGTATCAGAAATTAAAAAGTCTTACTTAAGGCTATAGAAGCATGAATGACTATTACAAGGAGATGGAGATCACCATGATTCGGGCTAATGTAGAGGAGGATAGAGAAGCTACCATGGCGAGGTTTTTGAATGGGCTGAACCAGGACAATACCAATGTGGTGGAGTTGGAGGACATGGTGCACATGGAAATAAAGGTGGAACGATAACTTAAAAGGAAAGGAACTCGGTCATTCCAAAATCTAGGCTCTTCTACTTCATGGAGGTCGAATTGGAGGAAAGACGAATGGGTTGTTTTAAAGTCCAAAACCGAACCACCAAAAAGGAGAGGGGGAATGAAGGAAGGGAAGAGTCGTCCTTCGTGTTACAGGCTATGCAACAACAATTTGAATGCATGAACATGGTGTTCAATGAGATTCAAAGTCGAATCCTTTTGAAAAGAGGGGGAATGATGAGAATCAACAAGCACCATTAAATGATCAATTGTATGTTCCAGTTGGGCCCATTACTAGAACAAGATCCAAGAAGGTCAAAGAAGCACTTAATGGGTTGATTCAAGAGATTTGGGCTGATTCTAAAACGGGGCATTCGAAGCTTGGCCCAAAGGGATATGAAGGCGTAATAAATTTAATCCAAGCTGATGGGACTGATCTTGCTTAATTGGGAGTAATTTCCTTAGCAATGGCATGGATTAATGGCTTATTATGGCTTGAGGGGCATGGAATTAGAAGGAGAAAGTGACTGATTACTTTCTAATTTTAGACCAATTAATTGACTGATTGACTTTCTAGTTCCGTACCAATTAATTGGCCGATTGACTTGCCTATCTCAGACTTTCCTAAAGCATATTTTTTGAGTTATTTCTTTATCTACTTTCTTATTTTGTAACCAAGTTAGTTTCTTTTTTAGTGGGGTGTAGGGCTGAAAGGGTTATAAATAGCATGCACTCATTGTAATGAAGAGAATATAATAGAAATCAAAAAAAATGTGAAGTTTGCTTCCTCTATTGGTTCTTCAGAGAACTTATGAACTTGTCAATGATTCTTTCTTATGGCATTCAAATTTTATACCTTCGGTTCATGATTCAGTTAGAATTATTGGGTAGAGGTTTGTTACTTTATACCTTCGGTTCGTGATTCAGTTATAATCATTAGGTCGAGGTTTGTTACTTTATACCTTCGGTTCGGGTTTCATTATAAACGTTGGGTTGATGTTTTCTATCAAAAATATGAATTTTAGCTTTCTTAGGCAAGTATCCCAATATTGTTTGTTAGGTCTCAAAGCGTGTCGATTGAGGTTCGCATCATAAACCCTTTACAAGTGCTAACGGTTAACATTAAAATGGAAATCGGTGTTTTAAAATGGAATTGTTTTATTCCACAACACACATTTTAAAAAAAGAACGTCTACTTAAATTTTATATCGTTGGTTGGACAAGCATATTATATTTTCCCCCTTACAAACACTCTATGTGTTCCTGTTATCGCAAAACGTAAACTTTTGCACAAGTTCCAAATTAGTGTTTGAAAATTGATTTTGTTTGTTCCACAACCCCAATTCGACAACAAGAACATGTACGAAACCCCCAGCTTATCGATTCGACAAATATTTTACATTTTAACCATTAAAACCTCTATAAGTGTTAATAATTAACCTTAAACCTAAACTTTTGCATAAAATGCAAACTAATGGTTTAAAATGAACAAGCAATTTTTTTATTTTTTATTTTCACTCATATAAGCTTTCTGTGGTATGGTTAACATAAGCCCTAAACTTTTGCACAAAATAAAAATTGATTTTTAAAATGGATTTTGTTTGTCCCAAAACTCAAATTAAAATAAATGAAGGTATACATAACCCAACGCTCTTTGATCAGACAAGTATCTTTCATTGCAACCTCTAAAGAACCTCACATTCAATAAAAAGAAGATGTATATAACCCTCACCTGGTCGATTGGGCAAGTATTTTACATTTTAATATCTGAAACCTCTCTAAGTGTGAACGGTTAACTTTGAACTTAAACTTTTGCAGGAAATGTAAACATTTGTTTGAAATTGAGTTTTGTTTGTTCCACAACTCAATTTTAAACAAAAAAAAAAGAAGGTCTACTTAATCCTAGTCTCGTTGATTGTGGTAATATATATAATTTCACCCTTAAAAACACTTTGTGTTAACGGTTCAGCTTAAACCTTAATTTTTGCACAAATTGCAAACTAGTGTTTTAAAAAGGATTTCTTTTTTACTACAAATCGCATTCGATAAAAAGAATGTGTATTTAACCCCTGTCTCATTTATTGGACAAGTATTTTTCATTTTCACCCCTAAAATCTCTATGAGTTAAAAATTAACGTAAAACTTAAACTTTTGCACAAAATCCAAACCAATCTGGCTCGTGCACAAGAAGAAGTCTGCGCTCGAGCGCACACGTACAACAGTGAATAGTAAAACGGCAGCACCTGTTTTAGAAATTAGAGTTAGGGCCCTGTTTTGGAAATTAGGGTTTTGAGGTCTCCTTAAGAACCCTATAAATAGGCTTTTAAAACACAGAAACAATATCTCCCTTTTCAGTTTTAGTTTTTTTTGTTTGGTGAGGCCGGAGGCCAGACGAGCTCGGAGAAGAGATTGTGGAGACGAATTGACTACTCTTCTCCATAGTGTTTTTGGGTTTCTTCTTTCCTTTGTTATTTTACTTTATGATGTTGTTTAGCATCACAACTATGTGTAACTAATTTTCTAGTAGGGCGTGGTTGAAGCCCTAATTATGTTTAACCAATAATTCAATATTGACACCTTTGCAATACTTATGTTGTGATTCTTAATTTGATTAATACCTGTTTTTATTTATATTCCTCATATGTGTATGTCTGATCAACTTATGCATGTGGTATAGATTAATTAGTTGAATCAATTTAGATGACCGAGTCCTGGGTTCAACAATAGTAACAAAAGATATCCATGCCGGATTCTTGGGTTAGTCAACATGGAAAACCGGGAGTGGACCAAACCCTAGGCCCCGTGTGGTTGTTGATTTCCACAGATCTTATGCTCTTTTAAGGAACAACTCAGTATGCGCCATGCTAAATCCTTTAAGAGAGAAAAGAGTTAGAGTATACACCATGCCTAACTCGTTGCTTAGGGAAATCCATAGCCTAAGGAGTGGAGCAAGCCCTTAGGTTAACAACCAGTAGGTATTCATAGCATGAGTAGAGCATTGGCATATTGTTTTGTTGGGGTAGCATGATTAGTGGTGGATACCAAGTCCCTACATCTTTATTATTATTGTCTAAACTCAATATTTATTCCCATCTATTTTTACTTTGTTAAACTAATTCTAAATCGAAATTCACCAATCCCTGTGGACATGATCTCGCACTTGCACACTATGCTACTACTGACCTTGTGCACTTGCAAGTAAAATTGTACTATTATTTGCTTATTTATTTAGGCAGATAATCGCACAATAAGTGTTTGGTGCCGTTGCCGGGGATTGCACTTAATTTTCTTTTAGAATTATTTTTCGTTTAGATCAATCATTGTTATTTCTTTTTCATTTTTCTATTTTTATCAAAAAGCTAAAAAAAATTTAAGTTTATGTTTTTATCTTATTTTTGTTTCATTAAAACCCTAATTCTAATTCCTTTTGTTTTATGTTTCAGGCACACCAGGAGAACTTTCTGTGCCACTTGCGATCGAGCGCAATTGAGGCAAAGAGTTACTCGGGCAGCAGTGTTTGACTGCTACACTAAAGTGATTGTTACCGATTCATGCACGGGCTTTGATCCAAGCATCCAACATTCTTTCACCTTGATATCGAGCTTGAGCGGACTATCTGACAAAGGCTTAAAGACAACTTGGAAGAGGTAGAAGAAGAAATTAAGGAAGAAGTACAAATGGCGGAACAGATTGACAATGAGCAACCACCTGAGCGAAGGCCGATGAAGCAATCCTTCATCCCACGGAACCTTGATCAGCCATCATGTATTGCTTATCAACCTGAGGCGGAAGGAAACTACTACATATCTCTGCAAATATTGAGTGCATTGACCCACTTTAGGGGCACCCCTAATGAGGATCCACACTTACACCTCCGAGAGTTCTTCGATCTTTGCAAATTCTAGCACATCCGAGGCTTAGACCAAGAAGGAATAAGGTTAATTCTTTTCCCTTTTTTCCTTAAAAGATAATGCTAAACTGTGGTACAATTCATTGCCTACAGTTTTGATCCACACTTGGGAGGAGTTGGCCAGCAAATTCCTAAGGAAGTTTTTTCTAGCTCAAAATACAAGGCAAATGAGGAAGGAGATTCAGTCCTTCCAACAAAAGGATGGAGACCTGTTCTTTGAGGCATTGGGACACTTCAACGAGCTGCTACTCAAATACCCACATCACAATCTACCTCAAGATGAATTGGTACAAGCTTTCTATGAAGGTCTAAGTGATACTAACAAAAGTATTATGGGTTCGGGTTGTGGAGGAGTGCAGATGGAGAAAAGCAGTGAAGAAGCTATAGAGCTCTTCGAAACACTAAGAAAACACACTCAGCAGTTCTCCTCTCGAGGTAGATATGTAACCAAGAGTTAGGGTTTGTATGAGGTAAACTTAAATGGAGGATCATATACTCAGATAGCTGCTGTGGAGAGGAAACTAGATCTGTTAGTTAAAGCCATGGCTGCTGTTGTGAGTTTTAAATTACTCACAAGCGCACGAGTCGTTTGCAGTATAGCGTTGTGCAAGTGCGAGGTCGAATCCACAGGGAATTGCGTTGTGAAAGTATATTTTCAATATAAACTAACTCTATCTTAACCTAGTTCCGAATTTCAGATAATAATTTGCAAAAGAAATTAAAATTAAACTAAATTGATTTTTAAAAACTAATAATTAAAACACTAAGGTTTCCAAATCCACCCCACCGAAGTTAAGCATATATGTTCTAAAAATATAGCCTATCAAAACATTCCATGATTCGAACTATAAGACAAAAAACAAAGAATATCCCAATTAAACCAAAAGCGTCCAATGTATCCGCTCTTAACAAATCACAAAGGAAATCCAATTTAATCGAAAAACATTCAATGCATCCATCAGATGAAATACAAGGAATATCCAACAGACAATTTAAACTCAATCAATTATAAGATTAACTCAAATAATTGACAGAACATTTATACAAAAAATTGTCAGATTTGTACAAGCAAATCTGAACTACTACGCCAAACAATGGTGGGGCTTCATCTTCAACCTTAACTGAAGAGTCTAGCCACTCATAACTATAAAACTATAATAAAAAGTGCTAAAGATTTAAACTAAAACAACTGAATATAAAAAAATAAATAAACAACTTTACATGGGAAAAATTTCACTCGCTGACGGGCGGTGCTTCCCCTCGTGGTGACAAAGCCTTCGAGATCCACCAGAATGCTAGCGGACGTCCACCGGTAAACACCAAAGTGGATTAGGAATTGTACACTG
Source organism: Bretschneidera sinensis (assembly GCA_023935145.1). Lineage (NCBI taxonomy): Eukaryota > Viridiplantae > Streptophyta > Magnoliopsida > Brassicales > Akaniaceae > Bretschneidera > Bretschneidera sinensis. The sequence continues at coordinate 100,720,793 of CM043699.1, forward strand.
AATGATAAAGTGGAGTGGGTCTTATATAGGCAAATACTACGAGTGCAATGTGTTTCCAATCCGAAGTGGGATACTGCAGATTCCAGCTTTTGCTCTTTGACCTTTGTCTACTAAAAATATCATAACTTTCTCTAGAAAAATCATTTTATTGATCCGTAAAATTTCCTAGAAAATAGACATCCGGATCTTTCCAAGAATATATGGCTCATCTCCTGGTTCTTCCTGAATCAATACAGTTAAATCATTGAAAATGGCTGATCTGTCACGCTGAAATCATGCACAGCCTGACTTTTGTCTACTAAAACTGCCATAACATTCTCTAGAAAAATCATTTTATTGATCCGTAAAATTCCCTAGAAAATAGACATCGGGATCTTTCCAAGCATATATGGCTCATCTTGTGGTTCTTCCTGAATCAATACAGTTAAATCCTCAAAAATGGCTGATCTGCACGAGCAATTCTGGAAATTTAGTGAAACTTCTTTCCAAGCTTGTAAACCTGTAAAACAACGAAAACAATTCAAAGTAACAAATTCCTAAGCTAACAAATGTAAATTAAAGGGCCAAAATATGCAATATTTGGCACTCATCAAATACCCCCAAACTTACAATTTGCTAGTCCCTTAGCAAAACAAAGTAATAAAAAAAAAACCTAAATGAAAAACAAAGAACATAAAGATAAGTTCATCACTCATGGTATCCAAAAATTTAAGGAGCACACATCACCATGATATTCATTCATAAGCAAGCTTAAAAAGATAAATCCATCTTCGCAATGAATAGAAAATTTAAAATCTAATTACTTACAAAAGGCAGGTTAAGGCATCACAAGTCTGACACTGTGTAAAGTGAATTAGCATATAGAAATGAAGCTTCCAAGTGACTCCAATGTGTAAGGTCTCCATGTCTCAAGATTCACCAAATTTCCCATCAGAATGAACAAAAATGGCATAGTTTTTATCTTTTTTTTTTATTTTTTTTATTTTTTATATAAAAGGCTCTGCTATGTTTAATTCCCTTAAGCTTTCTAATTGACCCATGTAACGAGTGTTGAGTCAATGACTCCCAAACCAGATGGTTTTAGGGCAATAGGTGTAAAGACACCCCTAAGGACTTACTAACTCGAGTCAAAAAGGCTACGAAATTAAACCGGCCTTAATACTACCAAACAAAATTCCACCTTTTGACGTGAACACTCACTGCTTACTGAGGCAAGAGGTCCAGTTACTCAGCGGAAAGTTTATTGATAATGAATTTTTTTTTATTTTTTTATTATGCTTTTCTATGCCCAAGAGTTCATCCAACAAGTCATCAAGTTTCAGTTAAGATAAGGAAAAATACACATTAAAATCACGTGTCATACCTCACATAATTTGTGCTAATGTGCTCGTGTTAGATTAGATCAAACATGTGAATTCTCAAAATGCCTAAAGTAAGTAATTAAATTTTAAAAATTTATCACCAGATCATGTGTTCAAAATGTTAAGCTCACCAATGACATCACATCACAGAAAATGTTTAGATCAACCAAAATTTTACGATAACATGAGCATGCATTTATCTCTACGATGAAAAGACAACAAATTAGGACAAAGTGTGTGATGTGTCTCCCATACCCCCAAACTTAAATTACGCATTGACCCCAATGTGTGATTAATATGGAAAGAGCTGACCTGAGATATGGAGAACTATCTGGACTGGTATGGCTCATAGCATACCCCCAAACTTGAATTGAAATACGCATTGTCCCTGAAAAATAAAAAAAAACTGGAAAACAAAAAATACTGGAAACAAAAATTAATCATAAAAATGCGAAATAATAAATAAACAGAAATGATAAGTTGTGGGGTGCCTCCCATGAGCGCTAAGTTTAACGTCTTCAGCCAGACCTAACATTAGTAATCGTGCCCAACGAAACGCTCCGCCATCTGATCAATAAATGGGAATGAAAAATGATCAGGCCTAGTGGCAGCATTCAATTTACGGTAGCTGATACACACTCTCCAAATTGACTGAACACAAGTTGGAACCAACTCGTCGTCCTTATGCTGCACTACTGTTAATTCAGCACGTTTGGGCACAACATGAATATGGCTCACCCACTTGCTATCAGAGATGGGATAAATGATCCCTGCCTCTAATAGCTTAATATCTTCTGCCCTCACAACCTCTTGCATAGCAGGGTTGAGTCTTCTTTGTGGCTCCCTCGATGGCTCAGCATCCTCCTCCAAATGTATCCTGTATGTCACCACCGAGGGGCTGATCCATTTGATGTCCTCAATGGTACAGCCTATAGCTTCCTTATGCTCTCTTAAGACGTCCAATAATTTCTCCTCTAGAGCATCACCCAGATCTGAAGGTATAATCACAGGCAAACTATCGACTGAACCTAGGAACTTATACTTAAGATTATCTGGTAAAGGCTTAAGTTCCTTCTTGGGGGTTTCAGGTGCGGTGGTCTCCTCAGTCTTATTGTTCTTCCGAGAAGGAGACTCTAAAATGGCATTCGATTGCTCAAGTAATTTATCTAAATCCATATCCTCTCCAAATTGAGCAAAGCATGCCTCTAGGGGGTCCTCAGTGCGGGAGTCATCCACAATCTCCTCCGTCTTATTGCTCTCCCGAGGAGAGACTCCAAAATGGCATTCGCTTGCTTAAGTAATTTATCTAAATCCATATCCTCTCCAAATTGAGCAAAACATGCCTCCAGGGGGTCCTCAGTGCTTGATTCATTCACAGTCTCCTCAAGAATCTCCTCTATCAAGCATACATTTCTCACTTCATCATATTCATGTGGTTGCCTAGTGATATCAAAAATATTCAACTCCATTGTCATATTTCCAAAGGAGATCTTCATCACCCCTGTCCTACAATTTATCAGGGCGTTAGCCATGGCTAAGAATGGTCGCCCTAGAATAACCGGTATTTGAATCCCTACATTCTGAACCGGCTCTCTGTCAAGCACAATAAAATCCACAGGGAAATATAACTTATCCACTTTTATCAAAACGTCCTCAACTATTCCCCGTGGTCTTTTCACTGATCTGTCAGCCAATTGAAGCGTAGTGGATGTGGGCTTCAATTCTCCTAACCCCAACTGTAAATAGACTGAGTAGGGTAGAAGATTCACACTCGCCCCTAGATCCAAGAGAGCCCTCTCAATGTGGCTGACTCCTATCGTGCAAGAGATGGTAGGACACCCCGGGTCCTTATACTTGATGAGTAGCTTGCACAGAAGGATTGAGCTGACTTGCTATCCTCTTTTTGATAGTGACCAAGACCTTTAGAAACTTGGCATATGATGGCATTTGATGGATGGTATCCAAAAATGGGATATTGATTTGGACTTGCTTGAATACCTCCAGAATTTCCTCATACTTCCCTCCTTTCTTCGGTGCCTATAGTCTCTCGGGGTAAGGTGTTCTAGGTACAAATGACCTAGGAGGGTCCTTCTCAGTAGGTGTGGCTGTAGATGGCTCAGCATCTCTCTTCTCCGTGTTGCCACTTCCTTGCTCTTGCTGCATAGCAGGGCTCTCTTCCACTCGATTGTCAACCTGTCTCCCAGACCTCAGTGTGACAATCGACTGTACTTGTTCCGCCCCGTGCGTAGGAGTTGATGAACTCTCAACCATATATTGTCCTTTCGGGTTGGGCACGGGCTGACTGGAGAACTTCCCCTTCTCTCTCTCACCCAAGTCACTTGCAATTTGCCCTATTTGACTCTCCAGCTTGGCAATTGCTTGGGTGTTTCCCACTGTTGCACTCCTCACATCACTCATATTTTGGCTAGTCGCCTTCATAAACTCCTTAAGGGTGTCCTCTAGCGACTGTGAAACTGGCACTGGTGTTTGAGTGGGTGCGTGGTAAGCAGGTGAAGGTGCTGGATGGGCAGAACGACCATGATTAGGAATTTGTGGGGCAAATCCAGGAGGATATTGATTTTGAGCATGATGAGGGGCTCCTCTCTGATTCATTGGTTGGTTTTGCCTCTATGAAAAATTTGGGTGGTTCCGCCACCCTGGATTGTACGTCTCGGAGTACAATCTATTTGACTGCCTTCGAAAGTCATTGAAAGCATTTACTTGTTCCATAGGATACTCGGCACAAGCAGGCATTGATGGGCAATTCTGTGCTAGATGCATAGGACTAGCACAGATGGAACAGCTTTCAACATTGAATGTGTTGGCAGCATTGATGGATTGGCTCACAGTGAGAGCGTCAATCTTCTTAATGAGGGCATCTAACTTTATCCTCAAATCAACGTCCTCCCTGACCTCATAGATGCCTCCCTTCTTAGGAGCACGAATAGACTTATCTCGGCAGCTTGAAAAATCCCACTGCTGTGAGTTGTCGGACAACTTGTCCAACGCCATATATGCTTCGTCTTCTGTCAGACTCAAGAATGCCCCCCCATTCATAGACTTGATCATGCTACGGTTGGGTTGAGTCAACCCTTGGTAGAAGAATTGAACGAGTCTCCACTTCTCATATCCATGTGGAGGGCATCTGATCAGTAGCTCTTTGAAGCGCTCCCAACCCTCAGAAAATTTTTCATCCTTATCCTGAGTGAAAGAGCTGATCTCCTTTCGGCATTCATTCACTCTAGACATTGGGAAAAACTTACGATAAAATTTGGTAAGCAGGTTTTCCCAAGATGTAATAGACCCGGGCGTGTTGGAATCCAACCACGCCCTAGCTCTATCGTGAATAGAAAAAGGGAAGAGTCGAAGATGGACTGACTCTTCAGAGAAGTTCTGGAATTTGAATGTGGCACAAATGTCTTTGAACTTCTTCACATGGCTATAAGGATTTTCAAGATCTAAGCCATAAAATGAGGGTAAAAGTTGGATGACATGTGGCTTCAAGTCAAAGTGGGTGGCATTGGTCGGTGGCAACACTATGCAAGAGGATGAGTTAGTCGTAACGGGTGCGAACAAGTCCCTAAGGGATGTAGTGGAGTCCACGTTCCAAGCTCTAGGTTGCTCTACATGTTCAGGATGATTTGCATTCCTATAATTCTCTGCCATCCCAACAGTCTTTCTCTCAACTAGCGTTCTTTTCTGTCTCCTAAGAGTTCTTTCTAAGTCGGGATCTAAATGTATCAGATCTAAGTCCAAGGATCTCCGACCAAGCATACACCAACAAAAAAAGCACTAAAGTAAACTAACCAGCAGAAACTTGCAAAATAAAATAAAATAACTGCACAAACAGCAAACACACTACTCACAAAATGAGCCAACAAAAAATTTTAAAATAATATATATATATATATATATATATATATTGGATAACTAACTAGTAGAAAAATAAAATCAATTCAGACAAAAAATTTTCACAAACCAAACAACTCCCCGGTAACGGCACCAAAAACTTGTTGTGAGTTTTAAATTACTCGCAAGCGCACGAGTCGTTTGCAGTATAGCGTTGTGCAAGTGCGAGATCGAATCCACAGGGAATTGCGTTGTGAAAGTATATTTTCAATCTAAACTAACTCTATCTTAACCTAGTTCCGAATGTCAGATGATAATTTGCAAAAGAAATTAAAATTAAACTAAATTGATTTTTAAAAACTAATAATTAAAACACTAAGGTTTCCAAATCTACCCCACCGAAGTTAAGCATATATGTTCTAAAAATATAGTCTATCAAAACACCATGAATCCAACTATAAGACAAAAAACAAAAAATATCCCAATTAAACCAAAAGCGTCCAATGTATCCGCTCTTAACAAATTACAAAGGAAATCCAATTTCATCGAAAAGCATTCAATGTATCCATCAGATGAAACACAAGGAATATCCAACAGACAATTTAAACTCAATCAATTATAAGATTAACTCAAATAATTGACAGAACATTTATACTAAAAATTGTCAGATTTGTACAAGCAAATCTGAACTACTACGCCAAACAATGGCGGGGCTTCATCTTCAACCTTAGCTGAAGAGTCTAGCCACTCATTACTATAAAACTATAATGAAAAATGCTAAACATTTAGACTAAAACAACTGAATATAAAGAAATAAATAAACAACTTTACATGGGAGAAATTCCACTCGCTGACGGGCGGCGCTTCCCCTTGTGGTGACAAAGCCTTCGAGATCCACCAGAATGCTAGCGGACGTCCACTGGTAAACACCAAAGCGGCTCAGGAATTGTACACTGAATGATGAAGTGGAGTGGGTCTTATATAGGCAAATACCACGAGTGCAGTGTGTTTCCAATCTGATGTGGGATACTGC
>CM043699.1:100732035-100762035 GCA_023935145.1 Bretschneidera sinensis
ATCATGAGTCACATTCCTGTCAAATTGCCACGTTTTGCCCAATAATATGTGTCCTGCATGCATTGGAACAACATCACAAAGTACTTCATCCTTGTACTTCCCAATTAAAAAAAAAATTAACACTTGCTTATTTACCTTAACCTCCCCACAATCATTCAACCACTGCAACTTATACGGTCGATGGTGTTTCACGGTAGATAAATTCAAATTTTCAACTAAACTAGTGCTAGCCACATTAGTACAACTTCCCCCTTCAATGATCATTCTATATACCTTGTTGTTGATGTGTCATCTAGTATGAAAAATGTTCTCCTGTTGTTGTTCTATGTCATTCTCTTTGACTTGGGCACTTAAAGCATGCCTAGCCATAAGTGACTCTCCCTCCACTGGATACTCCACATCATCGTCACAAGCGTCCTCAAGTGGTGGCATTTGGTTATCATCACTCTCATTTTCAGTTTCAACCTCTCCATCAACACGTACGATCATGATCCTCTTATTTGGGCATTGTGAAGCTACGTGACCTACTCCCAAACAACAAAAACACTTAATATCATGATTATGAGTTTGGGATTCAATTTTACCTTTGTGGACACTGGGAACTTCATCTCTCCTTTTTGGTGGTTCAGTTTTGGACTTTAAAACATCCCCTTCGTCTTTCCTCCAATTCGACCTCCATGAAATAGAGGAGCCCAGATTTTGGAACGATCGAGTTCCTTTCCTTTTAAGTTGTCGTTCCACCTTTATTTCCATATGCACTATGTCCTCCAACTCCACGTAGTGTTGCAACTCCACCACGTTGGCAATGTCCTGGTTTAGCCCATTCAAAAACCTTGACATGGTAGCCTCTCTATCCTCCTCTACATTAGCCCGAATCATGGCGATCTCCATCTCCTTGTAGTAGTCATCCACGCTATTATAGCCTTGAGTAAGACTTTGTAATTTTTGATACAAGTCCCTAAATAGTGACTAGGGACAAACCACCTCCTCATGATGGCCTTCATTTCATCCCACGTCTTAATAGGCCTCTCATGGTTTCTCCTCCTGTTCATCACAAGTTGATCCCACCATATAATAGCATAAGCAGTAAACTCAATGACAGTGAGTTTTACCTTTTTCTCCTCAGAGTAGTTGTGGCACTCAAAAATCAACTCCACATTCTTCTACCAATCTAAGTATGCTTCAGGATCGTTTTTCCCTTAGAACAATGGTATCTTCATTTTGATGTTTCGTAGGTTTATGTCAGTCCCATCTTGCCATCTTAGAACTCTTCGGAAACCTCTACCATGCTTTTTTCCCCTTGGCACGAACCTGCCCTCACCGTTCAATGAAGCTTGATCCTCTTTATCTTCGAACTCATCCTTGTGGTCGTCATCAGAATCATCCACGGGCGCATGCCGTTCTTACCTTCTAGCATTAGGGACTCTTTGGGGATGCCCCTCATGCCAAGTAGCAATAACAACGTCTTGCCTATTCATCCGATCCTGAATATCATTGAACACCACGTTCATGTGTTCAAATTGTTGTTGTATAACATGTAACACGAAGGACGACTCCTCCCTTCCTTCTTTGCTTGATGTGTCACCCCTAGAAGATATATTTTTTTGAAACTATAGAGAAATGTTAGAAATAATTCCTCAGCACACTCCCTCACGTGTTTGCACTTAAATTATGTCACTCACACTCATGTTTCACTCTTGGATTTTTCTCGATATAATTCTCACACTCTCTTGCCTTTTTCCACTCGTACCTTCCCTTTTTCAGTTCTTTATTAAACTAATAAACTTGATCATGAAATTCAACTTGTAGTATTTAAACCAATACCAACAGTAAAAAAGGACAAGAATTAGATTTTTTTGAGAGAATTGAAACTATAAAAGTCATTATTCAAGAATAAAATTAACTTTGATAAGTACGATGAATGATAGTATTTGTTGCTTCAATATCACCCATTTTTTCAATTTTTTTTTTAACTGGGTGCACGACACAAAACAAGAACAAGGAATAATGAACACAAATGGAACAAGATAGGATGATAACAAGAAACAAAAGATTTAAGGGTAGTAAACTTGATTTTTAGAATCTGAAGCTCTGATACCAAATGATGCGAACCTCAACCAACACGCTTTGAGACTTAATAAACAATATTGGAAAACTTGCCCAAGAAAGCTAAAATTCATATTTTTTTGATAGAAAACCCTGACCTAATGTTTATAATGAAACGCGAACCGAAGGTGTAAAGTAACAAATCTTGACCCAATGATTATAATTGAATCACAAACCGAAGGTATACAATTTGAACACCACAAGGAAGAATCCTTGATAAGTTCACAAGTTCTTTGAAGAACTAATAGAAGGAACAAACCTTACGGTTTCTGTGATTTCTATTAAATAATTCTTCATTACAGTGAGTGCATGCTATTTATAACCTTTTCAGCCCTATACCCCACTATAAGGAAAAGGAAACTAACTTGGTTCCAAAAGAAGAAAGTAGATAAAGAAATGACTAAAAAAATATGCCTAAAGAAGGTCTGAAATAGGCAAGTTAATCAGCCAATTAATAAGTATGAAATTAGAAAGTAATCAACCACTTTGTTCTTCTAATTCCACGCCCACTCAAGCCATAATAAGCCATTAATCCATGCCATAAGGAAATTACTACTAATTAAGCATGATTAGCCCCATCAATAGATTGGATTAAATTTATTACGCCTTTATCTTCCTTTGGGCCAAACTTGGAATGCCCCAGTTTAGAATCAACCCAAATCTCTTGAATCAACCCATTAAGTGCTTCTTTGATCTTCTTGGATCTTACTCGAGTAATAGGCCCAACTGGAACATGCAATAGATACTTTAATGGAGCGTGTTGATTCTCATCAGTTCCACAAATCGCATTCGATAAAAAAACGTGTATTTAGCCCCGGTCTCGTTGATTGGACAAGCATTTTTCATTTTCACCCTGATGAGAATCAGTAATCACCATTAAAGGATCCATTGCATGTTTCAGTATTGCCAATTACTATAGCAAGATCCAAGAATATCAAAGAAGCACTTAATGGGCTAATTCAAGAGATTTGGGCTGATTCTAAAATGGGGCATTCCAAGCTTGGCCCAAAGGGAGATGAAGGTGTAATAAATTTAATCCAAGCTATTGATGGGGCTGATCTTGCTTAATTAGGCATAATTTTCTTAGCAATGCGTGGATTAATGGCTGATTATGGCTTGAGGGGCGTGAAATTAGAAGGAGAAAGTGGCTGATTACTTTTTAATTTCAGACCAATTAATTGGCTGATTGACTTTCCAATTCCATACCAATTAATTGGCTAATTGACTTGCCTATCTCAAACTTTCCTAAAGTGTATTTTTTTTTAGTTTTTTCTTTATCTACTTTCTTATTTTGTAACCAAGTTAGTTTCCATTTTAGTGAGGTGTAGGGCTGAAAGGGTTATAAATAGCATGCACTCATTGTAATGAATAGAAGAGAATAACAATAAAAAAAAATGTAAGGTTTGCTTCCTCTATTGGTTCTTTAGAGAACTTATGAACTTATCGAGGATTCTTCCTTGTGGCGTTCAAATTTTATGCCTTCGGTTCGTGATTCAGTTATAATCATCAGGTCAAGGTTTGTTACTTTATACCTTCGGTTCACATTTCATTATAAACGTTGGGTTAAGATTTTCTATCAAAAATATGAATTTTAGCTTTCTTAGGCAAGTATTCCAATATTGTTTGTTGGGTCTCAAATCATGTCAGTTGAGGTTCGCATCATTTAGTATCAGAGCTAGCTTCTAAAAGTCAGGTTTACTATCATTTTATCTTTCGTTTCTTGTTATCATTCTATCTTGTTCCGTTTGTGTTCATTTTTTTTCTTGTTCTTGTTTTTGTGTTATGCACCCAGTTAAAAAAAAATGTGGAAAAAACGTGAAAAAAAGACAAAAAGACAAAAAAAAAAAGAAAAAAAGAAAAGGGGTGATACTGAAGCAATAGATACTATCATTCACCGTACTTATCAAAGTTAATTTTTTCTTGAATTGTGACTTTTTTTTGTTTCAGTTCTCTCTCTAAAAAAAAATCTGATTCTTATCATTTTCCTTTTATTTGTTGTTTCTATAATATTTTCTTGCCATTGGTATTGGTTTAAATACTACAAGTTGAATTTCTTGACCCAATTTATTAGTTTAATATAGAACTGAAAAGGGGAAGCTACGAGTGGAAAAAGGCAAGAGAGTGTGAGAATAAAATCGGAAAAAAGCCAATTTAAGAGTGAAATACGAGTGTGAGTGATATAATTTGAGTACAAACACGTGAGGTAGTGTGGTAAGGAATTATTTCTAACATTTCTTTATAGTTTCAAAGTGTATATATATATATATATATATATATATATATGTGTGTGTGTGTGTGTGTGTGTGTGTGTGTGTGTCTTCCAAGGGTGCACATCAAGCAAATAAGGAAGGGAGCAGTTGTCCTTTGCGTTACAAGCCATGCAACAATAATTTGGACGCATGAATGTGGTGTTCAATGAGATTCGGGATTGGATGGATAGGCAAGACCCTGTTATTGCTACTTGGCGTGAAGGGCGTCCCCAAAGAGTTCCAAATGCTAGAATGCAAGAATGGCAAGCGCCCGTGGATGATTCTGATGACGACCATGATGATGAGTTCGAAAATGAAGAGGATCAAGCTTCATTGAACGGTGAGGGCAGGTTCGTACCAAGGGGAGAAAGGCATGGTAGAGGTTTTCGAGGAGATTCGAAATGGTGAGATGGGATTGACAGAAACCTAGGAAACATCAAAATGAATATACCGTTGTTCCAAGGGGAAAATGATCCTTAAGCGTACTTAGATTGGGAGAAGAAGGTTGAGTTGATTTTTGAGTGCCACAACTACTCTGAGAAGAAAAATGTGACGATTCGAGGTTGAATTCTTTTGAAAAGAGAGGGAATGATGAGACTCAACAAGCACCTTTAAAGGATCCATTGCATGTTCTAGTTAAGCCAACTACTAAAGAAAGATCCAAGAAGATCAAAGAAGCACTTAATGGGCTGATTCAAGAGATTTAGGTTGATTCTAAAACGGGGCATTTCAAGCTTAGCCCAAAGGGAGATGAAGGCATAATAAATTTAATCCAAGCTATTGATGGGGCAAATCTTGCTTAATTTGGCATAATTTTCTTAGCAATGCCGTGGATTAATGGTTGATTATGGCTTGAGGGGTGTGGAATTAGAAGGAGAAAGTGGCCAATTACTTTCTAATTTCAGACCAATTAATTGGCTGATTGACTTTTCAGTTCCATACCAATTAATTGGTTGATTGACTTGCCTATCTCAGACTTTCCTAAAGTGTATTTTTTTAGTTCTTTCTTTATCTACTTTCTTATTTTGTAACCAAGTTAGTTTCCTTTTTACTGGGGTATAGGGCTGAAAGGGTTATAAATAGCATGCACTCATTATAATGAAGAGAAAAGAATAGTAATAAGAAAATCATGAGGTTTGCTTCCTCTATTGGTTCTTCAGAGAACTTATGAACTTATCGAGGATTCTTCCTCGTAGCTTTCAAATTTTATACCTTTAATGGTGCTTGTTGATTCTCATCACCTTCGATTCATGATTCAGTTATAATCATTGGGTCGAGGTTTGTTACTTTATACCTTCGGTTCGTGATTCAGTTTTAATCATTGGGTTGAGGTTTGTTATTTTATACCTTCGGTTCGCGTTTCATTATAAATGTTGGGTTAGGGTTTTCTATCAAAAATCTTATTTTTAGCTTTCTTGGGAAAGTATTCCAATATTGTTTGTTAGGTCTCAATGCGTGTCGGTTAAGGTTCGCATCACACCTTTAAAACCTTTGTGGGTTAACAGCTAACGTAAATCTTAAACTTTTGCATAAAATCGATTTTGTTTGTTCCTTAACTCACATTTAACAAAAAGAACATGTATATAACCACTTGTTCGTCGATTGGACAACTTGTTTAGAATTTAATCTCTAAAATATCTATAAGTGTTAATGGTTAACCTTAAATATAAAATTTTGCACAACATGAAAATCGGAGTTTTAGAATGGATTTTCTTTGTTCCATAACTCACATTATAAAATAAAAAAAAAGTATATTTAACCCTCATCTCACCTATTTGACGAGAAATTTTTATTTTCACTACTAAAACCTCTCTATATGGTAACATATCACAGAAAACCTAAACTTTTGCACAAAATCCAAACTGGTGTTTTAAAATGGATTTTGTTTGTTTAGAAACTCATATTCAATAATAAAAAAAAGGTGTACCTAACCCTCACATGATTAATTGGATAAGTATTTTACATTTTTACCTTTAAAATCTCTATAAGTGTGAACGATTAGCTTTAAACTTAAACTTTTGCACAAAATGCAAACCAGTGTTTTAAAATAGGCTTTCTTTGTTTGCCCACTCACATTAAAAAAAAAGAACATTTACTTAACCCTTATCTCATTGGTTGGACAAATATATTATATTTTCCCCCATAGAAACACTATGTTTTAACGGTTAACGCAAGTTCCAAATCGGTATTTGAAAATTAATTTTGTTTATTTCACAACTCCAATTTGACAAGAAGAACGTGTACAAAACCCCCGGCTCATCGATTCGAAAAGTGTTTTACATTTTAACCACTAAAACATCTATAAGTGTTAACAATTAACCTTAAACCTAAACTTTTACACAAAATTTATACCGGTGTTTTAAATTGAAAAAAGCATTTTTTATTTTCACTTCTAAAGCCTTTCTATATGGTATGGTTAATCTAAACCCTAAACTTTTGCAAAAAATCTAAACTGATCTTTTAAAATGGATTTTGTCTGTCCCAACACTCAAATTAAACAAAATGAATGTGAACGTAACCCTAGGCTCTTCGATCAGACAAGTATTTGTCATTTTAACCTCTAAATTATCTCTAAGTGAGAATGATTATTTTAAACTTAAAGTTTTGCACAAAAACCAAACTAGTGTTTTAAAATAGATTTTGTTGGTTCTCAGCTCACATTTGACAAAGAATGTTTATGTAACCCATGGTTCGTCGATTGGACAAGTTTTTACATTTTAATATCTTAAAATTCTTTAACTGTTAATGGTTCAGCTTAAGACTAAACATTTGCACAAATTGAAAACCAGTGTTTTCAATTGCATTTCTATTGTTCTATAACTAACATTGGACAAAAAGAGCATGTACTTGACCCCTGTATCGTCTATTGCACAAGTATTTATCATTTTCACCCCTAAAACCTCTATGTGTTAATAGTTAAAGTAAAAGCTAAACTTTTGCACAAAATCCAAACTATTGTTTTGAAATTGATTTTGTTTGTTCATCAACTAACGTTTGACAAAAGAAAACATATATGTAACCCATGGCTCATCTATTGAACAAATATTTTACATTTTAACCTCTAAACCCTCTATAAGTGCTAATGGTTAACCTTAAACATAAAATTTTATATAAAATGAAAATCTGTGATTTAAAATAGAATTGTTTTGGTCACAACATAGAGTAGATAAAATATATAAGTACTTCACCACTATCTCCTCCATTGGACAAGCATTGTTCATTCAACTTCTCTATATGGTAACTGTTAATGTAAAATCTAATTTTTTGTACAAAATCCAAACTTGTGTTTTATAATAGATTTCGTCTATTTAGAAACTCACATTTAATTAAAAGAAGGTGTACGTAACCTCACCTGCTCGATTGGACAAGTATTTTACATTTTAACCTCTGAAACCTCTCTAACTGTGAACGATTAACTTTGAAATTAAACTTTTGCAGGAAATGTATACATTTGTTTGAAAATAGGTTTTGTTTGTTCCACAATTCAATTTCAAATTAAAAAGGAACATCTACTTAATCCTTGTCTCGTTGATTGTAGTAGTTTATATAATTTCACCCTTAAAAGCACTTTGTGTTAACGGTTCAACTTAAACCTAAACTTTTGCACAAATTACAAACCAGTGTTTGAAAAGGATTTCTTTTGTTCCACAAATCGCATTCGAAAAAAAGAACGTGTATTTAACCCCCATCTCATTGATTGGACAAGTATTTTTCATTTTTACCCCTAAAACCTCTATGTGATAACAACTAACGTAAAACTTAAACTTTTGCATAAAATCCAAACCAGTGTTTTAAAATCGATTTCGTTTGGTCCTTAACTCACATTTAACAAAAAGAACATGTATTCTTGTTTGTCAATTGGACAACTTTTTTAGAATTTAATCTCTAAAATATCTCTAAGTATTAACGGTTAACCTTAAATATAAACTTTTGGACAACATGCAAATCAGAGTTTTAGAATGGATTTTCTTTATTCCAAAACTGACATTACAATATATATATATATATATATATATATAACCCTCATCGCATCGATTTGACAAGCAATTTTCATTTTCACTACAAAAACCTCTCTATGTGGTAACAGATCACGCAAAACATTAACTTTTGCACAAAATCCAAACTGGTGTTTTAAAATAGATTTTGTTTGTTCAGAAACTCATATTCAATAAAAAGGTGTACCTAACCCTCACATGATTGATTGGACAAGTATTTTACATTTTAACCTTTAAAACCTTTATAAGTGTGAACAATTAGCTTTAAACTTAAATTTTTTCACAAAATGCAAACCAATGTTTTAAAATGGGCTTTCTTTGTTTGCCACTCACATTAAAAAAAAAAAGAATGTCTACTAAACCCTTATCTAATTGGTTGGACAAGTATATTAAATTTTCCACCTTAGCAACACTCAATGTGTTAAATGTTAATGCAAAACCTAAACTTTTGCACAAGTTTCAAATCAGTGTTTGAAAATTGATTTTGTTTGCTCCAGAACTCCAATTCAACAAGAAGAACGTGTGCAAAACCCTCGGCTCATCGATTCGACAAGTATTTTACATTTTAACCACTAAAACTTCTTGATGAGAGCTATAAAATGCATCTTAATCGTACTTATTTGTTAGTATTTTAGGGTTGATTTAGGTTTTAATTGCATTTTTATTTGTTAACAACTCTAAAGTGGTATTCTCGGAGGATTAACTTATTTCGATGCATTTTCAGGTATCTTGAGTTAAAAGAGATAGAAAAGCGATTGTTACGTAAAGCAAGATGATTCGATGCATACCAGAATGGAGCCATGATTGCAGAAGGATAAAACAAAGAAGACCTCTACCAATCAGGTCAAGGTGCACCCTGGATGAAGCTGGGGCGCACCCTTCAGAAAGAAGCCCAAAAGAAACCTCAAAGATCCATCAGGTCAAGGTGCACCTTGGATCAAGATAAGGTGCGCCCTGAAGGGCTGAGGCGCACCCTGGATGAAGCTGAGGTGCACCCCATAGCACAAACAAGTAACCTGACAAAAGCCAAGGTACGACGCGCGCAGACCCTGTTCTCCGAGTTAGGCCCTAATTAGGTATTTAATGATTTGTTCAAACCCTAAAACACCCTTAGGCCTTATACACTATAAATAGACCACTTAGATTTTGTAATTAGATATTCAAAAAAACCTGGAAAACTCAAGGAAGCAGCAACTTCTCCTCCATCAAAGTGTCCAACCATGAGCCCCATGGCTAACTAATCTCCAAGCAAGGCGAAGGGATGAATCCCTAGTTGTAGTTGTTTCTATTTCCCTTATTTGATTCAGTTGTAATAGAGCTTTAGTGTTCAAACATTGCTATGATTTACTTTTTAATCTAATTGTAAGATTTCATCTAATCCGGTGATTGTATCTTTCTCCTTGATATAAATTTAGTCATGCTTTCCTTATGTCAAGATTGTTTGGGTATGATTGAGTCTGGTAGATCTAGTCTTTAGGTTTGTCCATCACTGCAATATTTTCATCAAAGACGTATTGTCGTTTCTTGATAAACCTATAGGATAGATCATGTGTGCATGAATTGAAAATAAAAAGTATTTCATAACAATCAAATTAGGGTTTATACATGTTCTCAGTGAATATTTACTGATTGGCTATTTGGGATGTGAAACTTGCAATCGAGATAAAAACAACTGAATCAAGTTAGGATTAGGGCAACGAACCTAGGGAGGATTCCCGGATCCTTGTTGTTCCCCTATTATATTTTACAATCTACTTTACACAATTGTTTCACTATCAACTTCAGATTCTCTTACTCATTTGGATTTATCGTTTTGGATTAATGTTTAGACCTTCCTTTGTAGTTAACTTGTTTCCCTGTGGAATCGACACCCCAAAGCTGTGCTACAACTACCGCGCTACTCTTTGGGCATAATCAAATTTTGGAGCCGTTGCCATGGAAACGCGCTTAAGTACAAAGAAGATTGTCAACTCTAAGACAAGACAGTAATATCGTTCTTTGCTCTCTGTTTTGATTTTCTAATTTTCTTTTTCTGTTTTATTTATTTACTCTCTAATTCTTTTGGTGTATGTTTAGACCGAGAGATTCGCGAGGGAGATTCATTAAAAGACCCGAAATAGAGATACCCTCTCCTTCCGTGTCCATTAGTGAAACCTTTTCTAGATCAAACTATAGTGAAAACCTAAGGGAGAACTTAGAGAATTTTGTTAAAATGGCCGAAAATCACAATGAAAAAATGGCTAGAACACTTAAAGACTACTTGCACCCTAGCTGAACGGCCACACCCTCCTGTATAATGTTCCCTCCAAATGTTCAACAACCTGATTTTAAACAAGGCATGATCCAATTATTTCCAACCTTCCATGGATTTGAGAATGAAAACCCCTATATCCACATTAGGGAATTTGAGGAAGTAGTAGCAACCTTTCAAGGTAGGACTGATATGGTAGACACCGTCAAACTTCGGTTTTTCCCTTTTTCACTTAAGGAAAAAGCCAAGGTTTGGCTGTACTCGTTAAGGCCTAGGTCTATAGGTAGTTGGGATGAGATGACCCAAGTTTCTTCCATAAACATTTCCTAACCTATAAGACCAATAACCTCAAGAGACAAATCTCAAACTTTGCACAAAAAGAGAGTGAAACTTTATATCAAGTTTGGGAACGTTTCAAAGACCTTCTGAATTTTTGTCCACACCATGGGTATGAGAGTTGGCGAGTAGTTAGCTACTTCTATGATGGACTTCTAAGTAGAGAAAGGCAGTTCATAGAAATGATGTGTAATGAAATTTTTTTGCAGAAAATCCCTGACCAAGCCATAGATTTCTTAGATGACCTATCGGAAAAAGCCCACACTTGGACAAGACCAAATGCCATGGAAAGCACTAGGAAAAACCAACCCACTGGAATTTATCAACTTAAGGAAGAGGATAACCTTAAAGCCCGTTTAGAGGCCCTAACTAAGGAAATTGAAGCCTTAAAAACCAGAAATGCTAGGGCTCCTGAACTGGTTGCTAGAGTAGAGTCCTATGAGCCTTGTTTTATGTGTAATGAGGTAGATCATCTATTTAGGGATTGTCCAGCTTATTTTGAGATGAAAGGGGAGTGTAATGCTTTAGGCACACCCTTTAGGAAACTAGACTCACCCTACTCTAACACTTACAATCCCGGTTGGAAGAATCACCCTAATTTTAGTTGGAAATCCGATATGCAACCTCCTGCCCAATCTAGTACCCAATGGCAACCGGAAACAACCTCATTTAATGCACCTCAAGAGTCTTTACCTTTGGAAGATATGTTTAAATCATTTATGCAGGTACATGCCAAGAGTGTGGAAGAGTAGGCCAAAATAAATCAACGGTTATTAGAGGAGCAACAAGCGATGAAAAAGGAACAAAAGGTAATAAAGAGTCAACTCACCAAGTTGACTAGCTTCTCGATGATTCAAGAGAAAGGTCACTTTCCTTCACAACCACAACCTAATCCAAAGGGAAAATGTACGGCACAAACCTCCGAACCTGAAAATCAAAATGTTAGAGAGGTTAATGCTATAATCACCCGCATCGGTAAGAAAATTGATGGGCCCACTCTATCATTAAACTTGAGCAACAAGGATAAAGCCCCCAAGGAACAAGAGGCCCACGATGATTATTCTCTACCGGTGTCTTACCCTCAAGCACTCCTTAAACCTAAGGAGATAAATTCAGCATTAAAAGGTGAGATTCTTGAACAACTTCAGCATGTTAAAATTAATCTTCCTCTTCTTCATGTCATAAAACAGATCCCCAGCTATGCTAAAGTTATCAAGGATCTATGCACACTCAAAAGGAAGCACAATGTGAAGAAGAAAACATTCTTAACGGAGCAAGCAAGTGCAATAATTGACAGCAAGACACCGCCCAAATATAAAGATCCGGGCTGTCCAACGGTGGCTTGCCAAATTGGAAACAAATCTTGTGGCCAAGCATTATTGGATTTGGGAGCTAGTGTGAACCTTATGCCATACTCCATGTACATACAGCTCGGTCTAGGTGAGATCAAACCAACCTCCATGGTACTTTAATTAGCGGATAGATTGGTAAGAAAACTAAGAGGTATTGTAGAAGATGTTTTGTTGCAAATTGATAATTTCTACTATCCTGTTGATTTTTTGGTTTTAGATACTGTTTCTACTGTAAATACGGAGTAAAAAATTCCTTTGATACTTGGAAGACCATACCTTGCCACTGCCAATGCCCTCATTAATTGTAGGAATGGCCTAATGACATTATCATTTGGAAAGAGGACTCTAGAGGTAAATGTTTTTCGAGTCTCATGGCAGCCACATGAAGAGGATGAGTACATCAAAGATAATTTTAACTCTTCGGAATTTATTCTTAATAATTTTGAATTCAATGATTCTTCAATTTATCCCCATACCGTTAATGTTGTTGATGTTTTTGATAAGCCACAGAAATTTATTAAGAAATCTTGGCAACCAAGCTTTGAGGAGTTGCTTGAGAGAAGTCACATGGATGCGGAAATCAATACCCTACTGCTGATAGTGAATGGGCAACACCAAGAACACTTGAGTCACATGCGGTGGACTTTAAGTATTCCTTGCCAAAAGAATAGCATTGAGGCCATTGAGTTAGAGTCTCATCTTCAGCACCACAATGAGGCCAGCAGTGAAAGTGGTGTAGCGTCTGGTTGAAGACATAAAACTTAGTGCTTATGGGAGGCAACCCACAACATATCTTTTTATTTTTTTTGTTTTTCATATTTCTTTTTCTTGTTTATTATTATTATTTTGCTGTTTTCCAGTTTTACTTTCGTATTTCTTTTTCAGGGACAAATATACGAAGCAGTTCAAATGGTGGTGCACAATTTTCAGCTTCCGTGCACTTTTGATTACAAAAGGAGTTTCCTTAACTTTTGCTTTCACATTGAGGACAATGCTTTTAAAAGAACTTAGTTATACATATTTGTTGAGAAGCACTTAAAAGGAGTAAGGATGGAAATATGAAAACCATAACCCAAGTACACTAAAGGAGATAAGTTGGGGGTTGTGGAAAAGAAAAGAAAAAAAATGGAAAAGGAGGTGAATGGTCTTATGCCAAAATACAAAAGATAAGAAAAGAAGTGAATTATGGCAAAGAAAGAAGAAAAAAAAAAGAAAAATGGTGACTTATTGAGAGATGTGCTCTTATAAAAAATGGTTAAAAGAGTTGGGTGTTGAAGGTTATCTAGTGCTTAAAGTGGTTGTGGTTAAAACTAAGAGATTGAGTTCTTTTACTTATGAATCATTCCCGTTCTTTCTTAACCTTTACCTTAGCCTAACATTACAAGCTTATTAAAGACCTATTAATCCAATGAAGTGTGATTTTTCTACAATAGTGGAGAGTAATTTGAAAAATAAGCCTATTGAGCTTGTTTATGTGATTGATGTCACACAATTTATTATGTTTTTAGAGACCAAGACTTGTATTCATGAATGTTGTGCATAAAATCATCTGGGTGTTCGGATTAATGGATTGTGGTAAGATGGATATTAAGAGTCGATAACAATTTTAAGATTGATGTTTAGATTATTTTTGGACTTGGATGAAATTTAATGATTCTATGTGCCGTGTGTTATGTGCGATTTTTGAGACAAAAGTGAAATTACTCTTGGTTAACACTAGTATTGCTTTACTGTACTTTGATTCCCACTATAGAATTCATATCTTGTTTTCGCTTGAATTGCTAGGGACTAGCAATAAGCTAGTTGGGGGTTATGATGAGAGCCATAAAATGCCTCTTAATCGTACTTATTTGTTAGCATTTTAGGGTTGATTTAGGTTTTAATTGCATTTTTATTTGTTAACAACTCTAAAGTGGTATTCTCGGAGCACTAACTTATTTCGGTGCATTTTCAGGTATCTTGAGTTAAAAGAGATGGAAAAGCGATTGTTGCTTGAAGTAAGATGATTCGATGCATACCAGAGTGGAGCCATGATTTTGGAAGGATAAAACAAAGAAGACCTCTACCAATCAGGTCAAGGTGCACCTTGGATGGAGCTGGGGCGCACCCTTTAGAAGGAAGCCCAAAAGAAACCTCATAGATTCATCAGGTCAAGGTACACCTTGGATCAAGCTGAGGTGCACCCTGAAGGGCTGAGGTGCACCTTGGATGAAGCTGAGGTGCACCCCACAGCACAAACAAGTAGCCTGACAAAAGCCAAGGTGAAGCGCGAATGAATCCAAGGTGCGGCGCGCGCACAGACCCTGTTCTCCGAGTTAGGTCCTAATTAGGTCTTTAATGATTTGTTCAAACCCTAAAACACCCTTAGGCCTTGTACACTATAAATAGACCACTTAGGGTTTGTAATTAGATATTCAAAAAACCTGGAAAACTCAAGGAAGTAGCAATTTCTCCTCCAACAAAGTGTGCAACCATGAGCCCCATGGCTAACTAATCTCTAAGCAAGGCGAAGGGATGAATCCCTAGGTGTAGTTGTTTCTATTTCCCTTATTTGATTCAGTTGTAATAGAGCTTTAGCATTCAAACATTGTTATGATTTACTTTTTAATCTAATTATAAGATTTCATCTAATCCGGTGATTGTATCTTTCTCCTTGATATAAATTTAGTCATGCTTTCCTTATGTCAAGATTGTTTGGGTATGATTGATTTCGGTAGATCTAGTCTTTAGGTTTGTCCATTACTGCGATATTGTCATCAAAGATATATTGTCGTTTCTTGATAAACCTATAGGATAGATCATGTGTGCATGAATTGAAAATAAAAAGTATTTCATAACAATCAAATTAGGGTTTATACATGTTCTCATTGAATATTTACCGATTTCCTGTCTGAGATGTGAAACTTGCAATCGAGATAAAAACAACTGAATCAAGTTAGGATTAGGGCAACGAACCTAGGGAGGATTCCCGGATCCTTGTTGTTCCCCTATTATATTTTACAATCTACTTTACACAATTGTTTCACTATCAACTTCAGATTCTCTTACTCATTTGGATTTATCATTTTAGATTAAAGTTTACACCTCCCTGTGGAATCGAAACCCCAAAGCCGTGCTACAACTACCATGTTACTTTTTGGGCGTAATCACCTCTATAAGTGTTAACAATTAACCTTAAACCTAAACTTTTCCAAAAATTGCAAACCGATGTTTTAAAATGAAAAAGAATTTTTTATTTTCACTCCTAAAACCTCTCTGTGTGGTACGGTTAACCTAAACCCTAAACTTTTGCAAAAAATCTAAACTGATCTTTTAAAATATATTTTGTTTGTCCCAAACTCAAATTAAACAAAATGAACGTGAACATAACCCTAGGCTCTTCGATCGGACAAGCATTTGTAATTTTAACCTCTAAAACCTCTCTAAGAGAGAACGAATAATCTTAAACTTAAAGTTTTGCATCAAAACAAAGCTAGTGTTTTAAAATAGATTTTGTTGGTTCCTCAACAAACATTTGACAAAGAATGTCTACATAACCCATGGTTCGTCGATTGGACAAGTATTTTACAGTTTAACCTCTAAAATTTTTTAAGTGTTAACGGTTCAGTGTAAGACTAAACATTTGCACAAATTGCAAACCAGTGTTTTAAAATGCATTTCTATAGTTCCACAACTAACATTCCCCAAAAAGACAATGTACTTAACCCCTGTCTCGTTGATTAGACAAATATTTATCATTTTCACCCTTAAATCCTCTTTGTGTTAACTGTTAAGGTAAAAGCTAAACTTTTCCACAAAGTCCAAACCAGTGTTTTAAAATTGATTTTGTTTGTTCCTTAACTAATGTTTGACCAAAGAAAACATGTATGTAACCCATGGTTCGTCTATTGGAAAAATATTTTAAATTTTAACCTCTAAATCCTTTATAAGTGCTAACGGTTAACCTTAAACATAAACTTTTACACAACATGCAAATCCGTGTTTTAAAATGGAATTGTTTTGGTCACAACACACATTAGATAAAATATACAAGTACTACACCCCATCACCTCCATTGGACAAGCATTGTTCATTTTAACCCCTAAAACTTCTCTATCTGGTAATTGTTAACGTAAAATCTATTTTTTGCACAAAATCCAAACCTGTGTTTTATAATAGATTTCATATGTTTAGAAACTCACATTTAATAAAAAGAAGGTGTACGTAACCCTCACCTAGTCGATTGGATAAGTATTTTACATTTTAACCTCTGAAACCACTCTAAGTGTGAACGCTTAACTTTGAACTTAAACTTTTGCACAAAATACAAACTGATGTTTTAAAATGGGTTTTCTTTGTTTGCCCACTCACATTAAAGAAAAGAACGTCTACTTAAGCCTCATCTCATTGGTTGGACAAGTATATTATATTTTCCCCCTTAGAAACACTTTGTCTTAACAGTTAATGCAAAGCATAAACATTTGCACAAGTTCCAAATCGATGTTTGAAAATTGATTGTGTTTGTTTCAAAACTCCAATTTGACAAGAAGAACGTGTACAAAACCCCCGGCTCATCGATTCGAAAAGTGTTTTATATTTTAACCACTAAATCATCTATAAGTGTTAACAATTAACCTTAAACCTAAACTTTTACACAAAATGCATACCAGTGTTTTAAATTGAAAAAGCATTTTTTAGTTTCACTCCTAAAGCCTCTCTATATGGTACGGTTAATGTAAACCCTAAAATTTTGCAAAAAATCTAAAATGATCTTTTAAAAAGGATTTTGTTTGTCCCAACACTCAAATTAAACAAAATGAAGGTGAACGTAACCCTAGGCTCTTCGATCAAACAAGTATTTGTCATTTTAACCTCTAAATTCTCTCTAAGTGAGAATAATTAATTTTAAACTTAAAAGTTTTGCATGAAAACCAAACTGGTGTTTTAAAATAGATTTCGTTGGTTCCTCAACTTACATTTGACAAAGAATGTGTACATAACCCATGGTTTATCGATTGGATAAGTATTTTATATTTTTAACCTCTTAAAATTCTTTAACTATTAACGGTTCAACTTAAGACTAAACATTTGCACAAATTGCTAACCAATGTTTTCAATTGCATTTCTATTGTTCCACAACTAACATTCAGCAAAAAGAGCATGTACTTAACCCTTGTTTCGTCGATTGCACAAGTATTTATCATTTTCACCCCTAAAACCTCTCTATGTTAACAGTTAAAGTAAAAGCTAAACTTTTGCACAAAATCCAAACCAGTGTTTTGAAATTCATTTTGTTTGTTCCTCAACTAACATTTGACAAAAGAAAACTTGTATGTAACCCATGGTTCATCTATTGGACAAATATTTTACATTTTAACCTTTAAACCCTCTATAAGTGCAAACCGTTATCCTTAAACATAAATTTTTACACAAAATGCAAATCTGTGATTTAAAATGGAATTGTTTTGGTCACAACACACATTAGATAAAATATACAAGCATTTCACCACCATGTCCTCCACTGGACAAGCATTGTTCAGTTTAACCCATAAAACTTCTCTATGTGGTAACTATTAACGTAAAATCTAATTTGTTTGCACAAAATCCAAACTTGTGTTTTGTAATAGATTTCATCTATTTAGAAACTCACATTTAATAAAAGAAGGTGTACGTTACCCTCACCTGCTCGATTGGACAAGTATTTTACATTTTAACCTCTGAAACCTCTCTAAGTGTGAATGATTAACTTTGAACTTAAATTTTTGCATAAAACATAAACATTTGTTTGAAAATGGGTTTTGTTTGTTCCACAACTCAATTTCAAATTAAAAAGGAACATCTACTTAATCCCCATCTCGTTAATTGTAGTAGTATATATAATTTCACCCTTAAAAGCACTTTGTGTTAACGGTTCATCTTAAACCTAAACCTTTGCATAAATTGCAAACCAGGGTTTAAAAGGGGATTTCTTTTGTTCCATAAACCACATTCGATAAAAAGAACGTGTATTTAACCCCCATCTCGTTGATTAGGCAAGTATTTTTCATTTTCACCCCTAAAACCTCTTTGTGTTAACAATTATTATAAAACATAAACTTTTACACAAAATCTAAACTTGTGTTTTAAAATCAATTTCGTTTGTTCCTTAACTCACATTTAACAAAAAAAACATGTATGTAACCGCTTGTTCATCGATTGAACAACTTTTTTAGAATATAATCTCTAAAATGTCTATAAGTGTTAACAGTTAACCTTAAATATAAACTTTTGCATAACATGCAAATCAGTGTGTTAGAATGGATTTTTTTTTGTTCTAGAATTCACATTACCCAAAAAAAAAAAAAAAAAAAAAAAACCTACACTTAACCTTCATTTCATCAATTTGACAAAAAAAATTTCATTTTCACTACTAAAATCTCTCTATGTGGTAACAATGATGTGAACTTGTGGAATAGAAATCCATTGAACCCACAATCAAATTGAAACTTACCCAAGAAAACCAAAAATCAAGTCAAGAAAATCTTGACCCGTTGAAATCCTGTTTCAAGAACCTAGATTCAATGAGAACGCCACAAAGGATTTGCCCTTGATAAGTTATTAGTTCAATCAAGAACAAGTAGAGAAAACTGAAAATTCTCTATGAAGAAAACTTCATTCACATTCAACTTACCCTCAAAATACGACTACAAGTGTTTTCGTACCCCTCCATGAAATCCTAGGGCCAAATAAGGCCTACATCAATTAAAAGACATGGGCTGAACATCTTCAAGCCCAAAACATCCTAAATTACACGCTTATAGCTAATAAAAGAAGTCAACTTAATGAATTAACTAGGCCCAAACGATACAACCATAGAAATATAAAATAGGCCCACATGCCTATACTTAATGAAATAAAAAGTCTACACAAAACCACTAGGCTATGCCGCCCCCCTCTGTATCTTGTATGATGAGAATCCATAAGCACCACTAAAGGATCTGTTGCATGTTCCAGTTGGGCCAATTACTAGAGCAAGATCCAAGAAGATCAAAGAAGCACTTAATGGGCTGATTCAAGAGATTTAGGTTGATTCTAAAACGGGGCATTCAAAGTTTGGCTTAAAGGGAGATGAAGGCGTAATAAATTTAATCCAAGCTATTGGTAGGGCTGGTCTTGCTTAATTAGGCATACTTTCCTTAGCAATGGCTGATTATGGCTTGAGGGACGTGGAATTAGAAAGAGAAAGTGGTTGATTATGGCTTGAGGGGCTTGGAATTCGAAGGAGAAAGTGGTTGATTACATTCTAATTTCAGACTAATTAATCGGTTGACTGACTTTTCAGTTCTAACCAATTAATTGGCTGATAGACTTACCTATTTCAGACTTTCCTTAGGCGTATTTTTTTAGTTCTTTCTTTATCTACTTTCTTATTTTAGAACCAAGTTAGTTTCCTTTTTAGTGGGCATGTAAGACTGAAAATATTATAAATAGCATACGATTGTAATAAAGCAGATTTAAATAAAAATCAGAAAAACATGAGGTTTGCTTCCTTTATTGGTTCTTTAGAGAACTTATGAACTTATCAAGGATTTTTCCTTGTGGCGTTCAAATTTTATGTCTTCGGTTCGTGATTCAATTATAATTAGTGGGTCGAGGTTTGTTATTTTATACCTTCGGTTCCTAATTCAGTTATAATTATTGGGTGGTGGTTTGTAACTTTATACCTTCGGTTCACGTTTCATTATAAACGTTGGGTCGGGGTTTTCTATCAAAAATATGAATTTTAGCTTTTTGCGCGAGTATTCCAATATTGTTTGTTGGGTCTCAAAACGTGTCGGTTGAGGTTCGCATCATTTGGTATCAGAGCCAGCTTCTAAAAATCAGGTTTACTATCCTTTTATCTTTCTTTTCTTGTTATCATCCTATCTTGTTCCGTTTGTGTTCATTTTTTTTTCTTGTTCTTGTTTTGTGTTGTGCACCCAGTTTAAATAAAAATGTGAAAAAAATTTGAAAAAAAAAGAAAAAAAGACAAAAAGACAAAAAAAAATGGTGATACTGAAGCAACAGATACTATCATTCACCGTACTTATCAAGGTTAATTTTTTTCTTGAATCGTGACTTTTGTAGTTTCAGTTCTCTCTAAAAAAAAATCTGATTCTTATCATTTTCCTTTGATTCTTTGTTTCTATAATATTTTCTTATCGTCGGTATTTGTTGTGCGTTTATCTACCTAAATAAATAAGCAAATAATCGTACAGTTTTACTTGCAAGTGCACAAGGTCAATAGTAGCATAGTGTGCAAGTGCGAGATCATCTCCAGAGGGATTAGTTAATTTCGAATTAGAATTAGTTTCTCAATATAAAAGATAAAAAATAGATGTTGAGTGTGAATTAATAATGATAAAAACATAAGGCTTTGATATCTACCACTAATCATACTTTCCTATTAAGTAAGGTGCCAATGCTATAGCCCTATCATGAATACCTAATGGTTGCCAACCATAAGGGCTTGGTTCACTCCTCAGGCTATTGATCTCCCTAAGTAACGAGTTAGGCATGGTGGATACTCTAACTCTTTTCTCTCTTAAGGGATTCAGCATGATGTATACTGAGTTGTTCCTTAAGAGAGCATAAGGGCTGTGGAAATCGATAACCACATGGGACCTAGGGCTTAGTCAGCTCCTGGTGTCCCATGTTAATTAATCCAAGAATCCGGTGTGGATATCTTTTGTTACTATTGTTAGACCCAGGACTTGGCCATCCAAATTGACCTAACTAACTTATCCATACCACATGCATACGTTGATCAGACACACACATATGAGGAATTTAACTAAACACAGGCATTAATTAATTAAAGTATCACAACATGGCTAGTAGCAAAGGTAATCAATGATCATAAATATAGGAAAGCATAATTAGGTCTTCAATCGAGCCCTATTAGGAGGTTAGTTACACATGTTCAGTAAACTAAACATTATAACCATAACTAACTAAAATAGAAAAATAAAACCCGAAGAATAATGAGGAGACAAGTCATCAATTCCTCTCCAAAGCTTATAACTTCAAGCTCAATCCAAAAGTGTTTTTTCTGTGTTTTATAAGGCTATATATAGGGCTCTAAGGTTGCCTCAAAACCCTGACTTCCTATTTAAAGCTTGGAGACATCTTTCCAATTCTGGCTCTGCCGCCTCTGGAGCGTGTTCGCTCGATCGTATAGATCTAAGCTCGAGCGTATGTGTGCGCTTGAGCCTTCTGAGTGTGCACTCATGTGCATGTGCACTCGATCACAAGGGAGGTGTACTCGAGCGCATCTTGCTGGATTGCAAAACTTTACTTTTCATTCTTTAAAGCTCCAAAATGTCATCTTTTTGTCAAAGCCCTGTGAAAAACACATAAAACACGAAAATGAAATAGAATTTACTAAAATAGATAAACAAAGAGTCTAACAAGCGTAAATTAAGGGGCTTAAATATGATTATTTAAGCACTTATCAGTATTGGTTTAAATACTACAAGTTGAATTTCTTGATCCAGTTTATTAGTTTAATAAAAAACTAAAAAAGAAGAAGCTACGAGTGGAAAAAGGCAAGAGAGTGTGAGAATAATATCTAAAAAAAACCAATTTAAGAGTGAAACACGAGTGTGGGTGACATAATTTGAGAACAAACACATGATGCAGTGTGGTGAGGAATTATTTCAAACATTTCTTTATAGTTTCAAAAAGAAATATATATATATATGTCTTCCAGGGGCGACACATTAAGTAAAGAAGGAAAGGAGGAGGAGTCCTTCATGTTACAAGCTATGCAACAACAATTTGAACACATGAACGTGGTGTTCAAAGAGATTAGGGATCGGATGGATAGACAAGACGCTGTTATTGCTACATGGCGCTAAGGGCGTCCCTAAAGACTCCCTAATGCTAGAAGGCAAGAATAGTATATGCATGTGGATGATTCTGGTGACAACCACGAGGATGAGTTTGAAGATGAAGAAGATCGTGCTTCATTGAACGGTGGGGGCAGGTTCGTGCCAAGGGGTGAAAGGCGTGGTAGAGGTTTTCGAAGAGATCCAAGATGGCAAGATGGGACTGACAGAAACCTAGGAAACATCAAAATTAAGATACCGTCGTTCCAAGGGAAAAACAATCCTAAAGTATACTTGGAATGGGAGAAAAAGGTTGAGTTGATTTTTGAGTGCCACAACTAATCCGAGGAGAAAAAGGTAAAACTCGTTGTCATTGAGTTTACTGACTATGCTATTATATGGTGGGATCAACTTGTGATGAACATGAGGAGAAACCATGAGAGGCCTATTGAGACATGGAATGAAATAAAGGCCATCATGAGAAGGTAGTTTGTCCCTAGTCACTACTATAGGGACTTGTATCAAAAATTATAAAGTCTTACTCAAGGCTATAGGAGCGTGGATGACTACTACAAGAAGATAGAGATCGCCATAATTCGGGCTAATGTAGAGGAGGATAGAAAAGTTACCATGGTGAGGTTTTTGAATGGGCTGAATCAGGACATTGCCAACATGGTGGAGTTACAACACCACATGGAGTTGGAGGACATGGTGCACATGGCAATAAAGGTGGAACG
Organism: Bretschneidera sinensis; assembly: GCA_023935145.1. NCBI lineage: Eukaryota > Viridiplantae > Streptophyta > Magnoliopsida > Brassicales > Akaniaceae > Bretschneidera > Bretschneidera sinensis. Next base: position 100,754,889 of record CM043699.1, read on the forward strand.
ACAACTTAAAAGGAAAGGAACTCAGTAATTCCAAAATCTGGGCTTCTCTACTTCACGGAGGTTGAATTGGAGGAAAGATGAAGGGGCAGTTTTAAAGTCCAAAACTGAACCATCAAAAAGGAGAGATAAAGCTCCCAATGTCCACAACGGTAAAACTAAATCCCAAACTCGTAATCGTGATATTAAGTGTTTTCGTTATTTGGGAGTACGTCACATAGATTCACAATGCCCAAATAAGAGGACCATAATCGCACGTGTTGATGGAGAGGTGGAAACCGAAAGCGAGAGCAATAATGATCAAATACCACCGCTTGAGGACACTTGTGATGATGATGTGGAGTATCCGGTGGAGGGAGAGTCACTTGTGGCTAGGTGTGCTTTAAGTGCCCAAGTCAAAGAGGATGACATGGAACAACAACGGGAGAACACTTTTCATACTAGCTGCTACATCAACATAAAGGTATGTAGTATGATCATTGATGGGGGAAGTTGTACTAATGTGGCTAGCACTACTTTAGTTGAAAAATTGAATTTACCTACCATGAAAAACCCTCGATCGTATAAGTTGCAGTGGTTGAAGGATTATGGGGTGGTTAAGGTAATAAGCAAGTGCTAATTTCTTTTTCAATTGGGAAGTACAAGGATGATGTACTTTGTGATGTTGTTCCAATGCAAGCGGGACACATATTATTCGGCAGGCCGTGGCAATTTGACAGGAAGGTCACTCATGATGGGTTCAAGAATAGGCATTCTTTTGTAAAAGACAATAAAACCGTTATTCTTGTACCGTTGACTCCAAGACAAGTATATGAAAATCAAATGAAATTGAAAAGAGGGAATGAGTTGAAAAAAAATTGTGAGACCGAGAGTTCAAAAAAAGATGATGAAAAAGAGAGTGAAAGGAAAAAAGAGAGTGAAAAGAAAAGAGAGATTGAAGAAAATGAGAGAAAAACAAAAAAAAAAAAAACAAGTGAGTTTTTACGCTAAGGCAAGTGATGTCAAGAGTGCTTTTTATACAAACCAGCCTATATTTGTACTATTGTACAAAGAGACATGTTTTAATACTAACGAACTTGATGAATCTTTGCCTAGTATTTTTATCTCTTTGTTGCAGGAATATGACAACGTGTTTCCTAACAATGGGCCTAGTGGATTGCCACCTATTAGAGGAATAGAGCATCAAATTGATTTTGTGCCAGGTGCGACAATTCCTAACCGATCAGCCTATAGGAGTAATTCAGAGGAGACAAAGGAACTTCGAAGGCAAGTTGAGGAGTTGATGGCCAAAGGACATGTGAGAGAAAGCACGAGTCCGTGCGCGGTACCGGTGCTATTTATGCCTAAGAAGGATGGCACTTAGAGAATGTGTGTTGATTGCAGGGCTATCAACAACATTACGGTAAAGTACAGACATCCCATTCCTCGGCTAGATGACATGTTGGATGAATTGCATGGGTCATGTATTTTTACAAAAATAGATTTGAAAAGTGGGTATCATCAAATTAGGATGAAAGAGGGTGATGAATGGAAAACTGCATTTAAAACTAAATATGGATTGTATGAGTGGTTGGTAATGCCTTTTGGTCTAACTAATGCACCAAATACATTCATGAGGTTAATGAATCATGCATTGCGTTCGTTTATAAGCAGATTTGTTGTGGTCTATTTTGATGATATTTTGGTGTATAGCAAGAGCTTAGATGAGTATATTGAATATTTGCATTATGTGCTTGATGTTTTTAGAAAAGAAAAACTATATGCCAATTTAAAGAAATGTTCTTTTTGCTTGGACAAAGTTGTGTTTCTTGGTTATTGATGAGAGCCATAAAATGCATCTTAATCGTACTTATTTGTTAGCACTTTAGGGTTGATTTAGGTCTTAATTGCATTTTTAGTTAACAACTCTAAAGTGGTATTCTTGGAACATTAACTTATTTCTTGTATTTTCAGGTATCTTGAGTTAAAAAAGATGGAAAAAGCATTCGGTGCTTGAAGCAAGATGATTCGATGCATACCAAAGTGGAGCCATGGCTACATAAAGATAAAACAAAAAAGATCTCTACAAATCAAGTCAAGGTGCACCCTGGATAGAGCTGGGGCGCACCCTTCAGAAAGAAGACCAAAAGAAGCCTCAAAGATCCAACAGGTCAAGGTGCACCTTGAATCAGCTAAGGTGCACCTTAAAGGGCTGAGGTGAAAATTGGATCAAGTTGAGGTGCACCTTAAAGAGCTGAGGCACAACCTAGAGAAGCTGAGGCGCACCCTACCGCACACACAAGAAACTTGATAAAAGCCAAGGTGCAGCGCGCGCACAGACCCTGTTCTCCGAGTTAAACCCTAATTAGGTCTTTAATGATTTGTTCAAACCCTAAAACACCCTTAGGCCTTGTACACTATAAATAGACCACTTAGGGTTTGTAATTAGACATTCATAAAAGAGATAGAAGGCCGAAAAACTCAAGGGAGGCTACCACACTCTCCCCTATGGCCGACTAATCTCCAAGCAAGGCGAAGGGATGAATCCCTAGGTTTTGTTGTTTTTTAATTCCTTTATTAGTTCAGTTGTAATATGGATTTATCGCTAAACATTATTATGATTTACTTTTCAATTTAATTAGAAGATTTTCCTTTAATCCGGTGATTGCATCTTTCTCCCCCATATAAGTCTAGTAATGCTCTTCTTATGTGATGTTGTTGAGGTATGATTGAGTCCGGTAGATTTCTCTTATAGATTTGTCCATTACTACAGTATTGTCATCATGATATATTGTCGTTTCTTGATAATCTATAAGTTAGGCCATGTGTGCTTGAAAGTAAAAAGTATTTCATAACAATTACATTAGGGTTTATATATGTGCTTAATTGAATATTTGTCGATTGCTTGTTTGGGATGTGAAACTTGCAATCGAGATAAAGACAACTGAATTGAGACTGGAATAAGGCAACAAACCTAGGGAGGATTCCCGGACCCTTGTTACCTCCATTATATTATCTACACAATTTTCACACAATACTTTATTCTCTCACTTGATCTTTATTGTCTGTGTTAAGGTTCACACCTTCTCTTGTAGTTATCTTGTTTACCTATGGAATCAACACCCCAAAGCTATACTACAACTACCGTGTATGTTTTGGGCGTAATCAAATTTTGGCGCCATTGCCGGGGAAACACGCTTAAGTACAAGGAAGTTTGTCAACTTTGAGACATAACGGAAGAAGAGTTGTAAATAGTTTTTTTTCAGCAACTGTAAAGACGGTAACTTCGTTCCTTCTTTTAGCTTACTGCATTATTATTATTATTATTATTATTATTATTATTATTATTATTATTATTATTATTATTATTATTATTATTATTATTATTATTATTATTATTATTATTATTATTATTTTCCTTCTTTTTTTATAATATTTTTTATTATTGTTTTTTTTTTCTAAGTTTTGATTTTCTAATTTTTTTTTATTATTATCCTATTTTATTTATTTCCTCTCTGATTCATTTGGTGCATGCTTAGACCGTGAGATTTGCGAGGTAGATTCATTAGAGGACCCGAACTAGAATTACCCTCTCCTTCCGAGTCTGATAGTGAAACCTCGCCTAGATCAACCAATAGTGGAAACCCAAGTAAGAATTTAGAGGATTTTGTTAACATGGCCGATAACCTTAATGAGAATGTTGCTAGGACACTTTAGAATTACCTCCACCCTACACGCACAGCCACACCGTCATGCATTATGTTTCCAGCCAATACTGAGTTTAAAACAGGGATGATATAATTACTCCCTACATTTCATGGCTTAGACAATGAAAACCCATGTGTGGACATTAGAGAATTTGAGGAAGTAATCGCGACTTTTCATAGTCAAGATGAAACCGATGACATTGTGAGGCTTAAGTTTTTTCCTTTCACTTTGAAGGATAGAGCTAAGAGTTGGCTATACTCACTTAGACCACGATCTATTGGGACATGGACTGAGATGACTCAAATTTTCTTTAATAAATACTTTCCCCAACACAAGACCAATACTTTAAAAAGACAAATCTCCACCTTTGCACAAAAGGACAATGAGACTTTGTATCAGTCTTGGGACAGATTTAAAGAGTTATTGAGTATGTACCCTCACCATAGGTATGAGAGTTGGCACTTGGTGAGCTATTTTTATGAGGGACTTACATATAGAGAGTGCTAATTTGTAGAGATGATGTGTACTGGTGAATTTTTTTAGAAAGATCATGATGAGGCCATAGAGTACCTCAATGAGCTTGCTAAAAAGGCTCACACTTGGACTAGACCTAGTGCTACTGAAAGCACAAATAGGTCATGACCTATAAGGAACCCAAATGGTGATGGAATTTACCATCTTAGGGAAGAGGATAACCTTAAGGCCAAGGTCGAGATGCTCACTAGGGAACTAGAGGTATTAAAAACTAAAAGCTTAAAGCCAACACACGTGGTTAATCATGCAAAATCTTTTGAACCATGTTTTGTGTGTGGCGAGGTAGATCATCTTACCCAAGAGTGTCCCATATTTGCTGAGATGAGAGGGATTTATAAGGAATAATGTAATGCCTTAGGCATGTACAAGAAGCCTTTGACACCCTTCTCTGATACTTATAATCCGGGATGGCGAAATCACCCCAATTTCAACTGAAAGTCTGAAAACCAGTAGCTTGCACAACCCCCTACACCATATCTTGAACCATATCATGCATCTGTGTCTTCTATGAGTTCTTTAGAAGACACTTTACATACTTTTATTGAAGCACAAGGGAAGACTAATCAAAGGCTTGAATCTTTAATTGTGCAAGTTATTGAAGAACATAAAGAGATAAAGAGCCAAGTGTCCAAGTTAATGAGCTACTTGAGTGTGACTGAGCGAGGTAAGTTCCCTTCTCAAGCTCAGTCCACATCTCATGGTCAGTACCTGGTGCAATCGAATGTGAAGGAGGTGAATGCCATTGAGACAGTAAGTGGTAAGTTATTACACATCACGACATCGAAAAAATCAGAGGATGTGGACGAAAGCCACCAAGTATATATGATTAACTCACCCATGGAAAAGGTCCATCACCTTAATCCATTGGAGTCAACCCTCACCCATGGCTTCTCAAGAGCATATATCAAGCCAGAATTTGTGAATGTTACTGATGACATCCTTGAGGCCTATCCAAAGCATATGAGCACCAAATTTGGCAGTGAAGCAGTAGCTGGTGCATTCAACCTATGTTTTTCAAAGAGGGAATAAAAGCATCTGGCTGAAGACGTAAAACTTAGCGCTCATGGGAGGCAACCCACAACATATCCTTTTATTTTTACTGTTTTTCATATTTCTTTTTCTTATTTATTATTATTATTTTTCTGTTTTCCAGTTTTACTTTCGTATTTATTTTTCAAGGACAAATATATGAAGCAGTTCAAATGGTGGAGCACAATTTCCAGCTTCTGTGCACCTTTGGCTATAAAGGGAGTTTCCTTTACTCTTTCTTTTACATTAAGGTCAATGAAATTTTTAAGTTAAGGGTGGAGGAAATGCATCTCTTTGTTTCCATATTCTTTATTTCCATACATTTTTTTTCTTTTTCCATTGAACTGCTTGGTGTCATTTTCCTTTTTGTTTGTTTCTAGCATGCTTGGTGTTAGCCTTAGAGTTAATTCACATGTCAATGATATGAACTTGATTGAGATAGTAGATTGCATTTAGGAGAAGTTAAATTTTCCTTCGGTTTGAAATTAATTTAAGTATCAATCTTCATTTGGTTTGAGACTCTAGCCTGTGGTAAGATAGTATGATTAATCTAAAGCATTTAGAGAAGTTTTATGTGTGATTGCCTTATGAATACTTTTGCGGTCTCGACAAGCTCTAGAACTTATTTTTATAATCACTTGAGGCGAATTTCTAGAATGCACACTACTTAGGATATGATATAGGCCTTTTTTGAACCGTTTGAGCCTTTCAAACTTACCATTGATATATTTATCGCTAGTCACCTGTTTGAGCTTTTAAAGAATTTGAGCCTTGTTTCTTTCGATAACCTATTTACTTACCCTTATAAGCCTAAAAATATTTTATCCTTACCCTTCTTTTAAAATAACTTAGCTGTACACATTTGCTGAGAAGCACTCAAGAGGAGTAAGGATGGAAATATGAGAAAATATCACTACCATAACCCAAGTACATTAAAGGAGATAAGTTGGGGGTTATGGAAAAGAAATAAAAATGAAAGAGAAAGTGAATGGTCTTATGCCAAAATAGAAAAGAAAAAAAGAAGTGAAAGATGGCAAAGAAAGAAGAAAAGAAAGGAAAAGCGGTGACTTATCGAAGATATGCTATTAAAAAAATAGTGATTTGTTGAAAGAAATGCTCGGAAAATGGTTGGAAGAGTTGGGTATTGAAGTAAGGTTATCCAGTGCTTAAAGAGTTATGTTCAAAACTAAAAGATTAAGTTCTTTTACATGTTGAATCCTTCCCGTTCTTTCTTAATCTTTACCTTAGCCTAACGTTACAAGCTTAGTAAAGACCTATTGATCCAATGCAGTGTGGTTTTTTTTTTCTACAATAGTGGAGAGTAATTTGAAAAGTAAGCCTATGGAGCTTGTTTATGTGATTGATGTCACACAATTTGTTATGTTTCTAAAGGCCAAGACTTGTATTCATGAATGTTATGCATAAAATCATCCGGGTGTTCGGATTAATGGTTTGTGGTAAGATGGATGTTAAGAGTCAATAACGATTTTAAGATTGACGTTTGGATTACTTTTGGATTTGGGTGAAATTTAATGATTCTTTATGCCATGTGTTATGTGCAATTTTTGAGACAAAATGTGAATTACACTTGGCTAACACTAATATTGCTTTTCATTTACTTTGATTCCCACCGTAGAATTCATCTCTTCTTTTCGCTTGAATTGCTAGGGACTAGCAATAAGCTAGTTGGGGGTTGTGATGAGAGCCATAAAATGCATCTTAATCGTACTTATTTGTTAGCACTTTAGGGTTGATTTAGGTTTTAATTGCATTTTTATTTGTTAACAACTCTAAAGTGGTATTCTTGGAACATTAACTTATTTCTTGCATTTTCAAGTATCTTGAGTTAAAAAAAATGGAAAAACATTCGGTGCTTGAAGCAAGATGATTCAATTCATAC